>JANVCL010000006.1:26068187-26078571 GCA_026546855.1 Erythroxylum incrassatum
AAATGAAACAAATTTCAGCTGTTTTTGCACATTTGGCAAATACTGGAGTAATTCCTACTTTGTTACTCAATTCTTCTGCCTTAATTGAAGATCCATCAAGTGCCACAACATCAAATACCCTAACTACTCATATAAGTTTATAAATTTATAAAATCTATAATAGTTAGTATCATTTCTTATCATTATCATTATATTATTATAAATGTTAGTACTAACTTTATAGCTTAATATTTTATAAACTAATTAACTAATTTTATTTTTATTTATTTTGTTGGAAACAAATCAACAGTGAATTTCATCCTGAAGAATAGCCAGGAAATTTTACCTTAGAGATTTTTAGCTTAAATTAGTATGTAGTAGTTTGAGATAATTGTAATAAATAATTTTATTGGATATCAAAATTTCCAATTTAATATATTAGAAATTAGAATTTTATACATTTTGGTGATTTTTATATATTTTATATATACTAATAATTTTTATTTGCTTGTTTGATAATATCTTGGCACTAAAAATCAATATCATTTGTAACAACTATTTTATGGCTACCAATGCAAAAATTTGTATCGATTAAGTAATTAAATAGTTAAATTTAATAATATTATTTGCGACAAACACGAACACATTAGTGATAAACTTATTGTAACATATATTATGTATTTAGTGACAACATTATTGTAATATATAACTTTCATACTTGTGATGAAATCTTTTACACAATATAGACACCGATGCAAATTTCTTTTACAGCTAATGTAATTCTGTTACTGAGTTAATAGTTTCATTTGTGATAATAATAAACATAGTTAGTGACAATACTTTTTGTAAGAACCAATTTTGATTTTTGTGACGAAATGATGTTGACACTTTTTTATTCAAATATTAGTGACCAAGAAGCAATAGACGGCGATAAAAAATTATTAGTGCCAAATATTTTGTCAGTATTTATAATTATTTTAGTAGCGATAATGTTGTAAAAATAAAATGAAGTACTGTTATGACTTCATTCGTTATTACTTTATATTATTTGTGTCAACAAACTTGTCATAAATATGTGAAGTTGCTGTGACTATATAGTATTGTCACACATTCCATATGTTATAGTTTTGGCACTTTTGTCACAATATAATAAAGTATTATTACAACTTTATTCGTCATTATTTTATATTATTTGTGTTGGAAACCTTGTCGTAAACAAATACAGTTGTTGTGACCGTATAGAGTTGTCACACATTTGATAGATTTTGATGTCGGCAATTTTGTCACAATAAAATGAAGTAGTGTTATGACTTAATTCCTCACTACTTTATATTATTTGTGACGATAAACTTGTTATAAATATTTAAAGTTATTGTGATCATATAGTTTTGTCATACATTAAACAAGTTTTAGTGTAATTATTAGTGTCACAAAAGTTTTGCATAATTGTGACCATTGTTTAAATTAGTCGCAATTTCATTAGTGACGGAGATATTTGTGACGGGAGGTGACGACTTCAAATATTAGACACTATTAATAATAGTGACAAATATTACTGCTTTTAGTGACAACTTTTACTTTCACTAAAAATACAATTTCTTGTAGTAAATGCATAGAGACTTCGTAATTTCGAAGTTCCATATCGATTAATCTTCACATTCTAGGTATTTATTATGCCTGTTCTGATTATGAGTATGTTTGTCAAACGCAATAGATGAATATCGAATTGTAATTTTTATTTCCGCTGCGTATGCGATCCTTCAGTTGGTCCTTTGAAATGCTCTAAAAAAATTCGAACAATTTATGCCAATCTAAATAATTGAGATTAGTCAACTTATATGACAATCAAGTTCTTTTGTTTGTCATCCATATAGATAAAATATTTAAACAAATTGATAACAAGCCACAAAAGGACCAATCCACACAAAAAAATAAACGATATTACAATTTGGATAAGATCTTGTTTCAAAAATATAAGAAGACCACAGTTTCTAGAGCTACTAGGCAGAACCAACCTGTTAACAAGTTTACAAACATATAAGAAGAATACCAACAAGTTAATAATCATTGTTTGTAAACTAGACTTGCCAATGTCGAGGGTCCAAATGTGAGCAAAGCAAGAGAACATGCTTCTATCGGGGTATAGAGGCAATCAAACACACAAAAGTGGTCAAAGAGAAGAGGCGATGCTAGAGAAGCTAACCTGAGGTTGAGGTGACATGTCGCATGTCAATGCATTAATGTTGGTGCGAAATATGCAAATGATGCATGACACATGAATCTTTTGATGGCCAAACTTCAAGGACGAGCTAATCAATGGACAACCTAACACCAAAACCAAAAATTACCTAAAATGGTAGCAAAAGAAATCATAAGTTCTACTTACCCAAATATTGTGTACCATATTAATTCATTTGTTCCAAGTTGTGTATAATAAAGCATAAATAGAATAGACTTGACAACAATAGAATAAGAAAGTTGTACCCAAATATTGTGTACCATATTAAAAATAATATCAATCAATATCAAATGCTTTAAAAGGTACCAACCAATGCCTAAAATACCAGAAAATACCTATCAATTTTAAGGCAAAAGTGTAAAATTGAAAAGTTAAATTAACTATTTCAAATTGTACAATTAAAGCACTAAACCCTTACTTTTCCCGCATTCACAATTTGACTTCACTCTCAAATCACTTAAACTTCCATGAAAGAAAATCATAGAAGAAATAATGGAGGAGACTAAGGATTGGAAGGGTCTTAGCATTGTTGTCAAGCATACGATGCAAAATTGTTGCTAATAAAACAGAAGAGAGAAGGAGAAAGAGAAGAGTCTAGAACTTTAGAGAGAGAGAGACACACACATTAGCTAATTTATATATTTCCTTGTGAGAGAAACAGTTACAGTTTTATACTCGTCACAATTATAATATTTTTATACGTAATAATTCTCTCTCTTTTAAAAAGAGACCAGATTATTTGTCCAGTTTTACTCTGTCTTATTCTATCTCATGAAATCTCAGCCATTTATTTTTCGGGTTCTACGTAGGTCCCGCATGGAACCCACATAAATAAACAGCTGAGATTTATTGGACACAATAAGACACCATAATATTGGACAGGAGATCTGAACTCTTTTAAAAAACCTTGTCCTCAACGTTATTGAGGTTTACAGAATGGACAAAAAAATGAATAATCTTATTTTCTTTTTTCCACCCATCTTCTTCACAGCATCACCAGCAATTGCTCCTTTAGCATCACGGAGGAAGGAGATTAGATTATCAGAATGAGACACAATCGCACAAAAAACTCCAGCAATGTAAGGACTTACAAAGCTCACAATTTGCTAATTTGACAGAACTCCAAAATCAGATGAAATGCTTCAATACTTTGTAAGGTCAATCTGCATGTTACTCTTAACAAAATCAATAGGAGTAACCGTCATGTGGGTTAGACCACAGCTGAGAAGACCACCAGCCGTGCAAGTAGCATAGAAAGCCGGAGAGTACATCTCGATCTTACTAGGATCGTTGGGAGAGGGGACGAATAAGGAACCATCAGAGGCGACGTCTTTGTTATTCATGAGGGGTGGACTCTACGGCCAAAGACTTTATGTAGTCCTTCTCTTACATGGGTTACTCTCGTGAGTTCTGGAGTAACTGCAATAGTAGCTTCCATTTCTACTCCTTGTCGCTTCAAAAATTGTGTCACCACTCACCACAGTTTTTAAGTTACAGCAGGTTATTCTCCAATTTTTTTTGTTCTGTTTAAAGCTTCTAGAAACATTTTCTCGTTCCTACTTCGACAGTCCAGAAACATTTTCTCGCTTCTGATCTGTGCTTCTATCAAGCTTTTCATGTTTTCTTCGATTCCACACAAAATCGACTTCTCTGATACCATTTGTTGCAAATAAAAATGAAGAACTTAAGAGAGAAGGAGAAAGAGGAGTCCAGAAAGAAGAAAAGAGAACTTTAGAGAGAGAGAGACACACACACACATTAACTAAATTCATATCTTTCCTTGTGAGAGAAACGGTTACAGTTTTATACTAGTTATGTAACAACTATAATATTTTTATACGTAACAAAATCGAGGCAAAATCACCAGGTCAAGGTCACAGTGGAGTCATTGGCTACAATGCTGGTGATCGAAGCCCTAAAAGAGCCGAAGAGGTACATGAAGAAGATAAAGAACATCATACACAAATTTCTTTGATAATGAGCTTGATGTTGTTAAGAAGAAAAAAAAACACGGAGATGAATTTGAATTGATACGGCAACAAACGTTGGATTTTTGATGGTCGACAAAGTAATATTGTTATGGATTATGAAAAGCCGATTGTAATGATAAATATAGAGATGAGTTTAAATCGACCAATAAATCAAAATCTAAAAGACAGGCAATTATGATGCGTTTCATCAAAATTCGAACTATAATAATAGAGAACCATACTTTTTAATCAAGACATTGGCACATGGAAAGTCTAATAACACGAGAGACAGACAAAGCCTTAATTATATAAATAAATCTATATCTAGATTTACACAAAACACAGTAGAGGGAAGAGGTGAAGAGAAGTGATTGGAAAGTTGTCCCGTCCCACCCTCACCAACAGCAATACATTGATCACCGCTAAAAGGGAAAGGGAAAAAGGGCAAGCAAAAATTTTCAACCCCACAAATGCATCCAGCATGAAGCAAAAAGGAACAGGCCATTGTAATCCAGCTTTAGTCCACCATCACTCGTGTCAGTGTTGATTCCAGCTCCTGTTGGACTTACTCCGTTGCCGATTCCTCCTACTACCCCGGTGGAAGGAGTTGCAGTGTAAGGAGTTGTGGATGTGGGAGTGGTAGTATTTCGGGTTCCCATAGTTGGTGTGACCGGGGTAGGAGTTGTTATGCCTGAGCCTGTAGCACTGGAACAAGAAAACAAGCAACAGTCAACCAAATAGTAGATTCTTGGCACCACAGCAGCTGCAGCATCTAACGATACTCCTTGAACAAATGAATAGTGCTCAAGCTTAAGGACATTCAGGTTGAAAGTAACCACAATACAAATGTCAATGGACCCCAAAAGAGTAGGAAAACTTTTCCTAGGAAATTTGTTTAAAAAACATCTCAGAAATTTTAATTTTGTCAAATCAAACTCACAAAAACTATAGCATTTACACGAACCAAAACGCAGTTTCTTTGAAGGAACATCACACTGCAAGAGGCATATCTTAGTAGCCATATGTTATCTAAACCGCAAATAGATTGCAGGCAAACAAGGACAAAATTACAATTTCAATCAACAATTCTCTGAAGCTAGGGGCCAGCATCTGGCCCCATGTTCTGCGGTGCACAAAAGCATAGAGGTAACCTTGCTTTTGCTACAGTATGAATGAAAAAGAGAGGCGCAACTGTCTCCAAGTCAATTAGAATAAGATGTCCCTGTCCTGTCCATCAGCTAATCCAAGAAACAACTAAAGAAGGGACCTACTGTTTTTCACTCTTCATCCAGTGCACCTAAACATTTTATGTTTTGAGAGTCAGTTCCTCTTCCCAATTGGTGTACAAGGGATCCATAATCCTCGTCTCATACACTATCCATGACCACTATAGCTAGAAGCAGATTTTCTTCACTCCAAATTTATACATAAGAGAGTGACAATACTAATTTGCCACTCAACAAGTCACTTTGGAACCGTAGACTCACACCTACACATCCCTATATTCAAAAAGTGGGTTTATATCTCCAAATTTTGATAATCCCAACGCTTAGTTACTAATGAATAAAATACCCCACTTTACTAGCTGGTGGCAGTATGTCGCTCAATGGGAACCGAACTCCTTAGCACCTGCTTTATGTCAAATACTCTTTTTGACCACAAAGCACAGCATCAAGTAAAAAAACAGACAAGTGTTCAAAAAATGCAACAATATTGCTAAATTTCTCCTTTCTGATCCATATTAGTTGTTGACCTGTAAGCTACATATAGATTAGTTTGATGATGCTATTCTCAATAATTGGATGGATGATATAACATGAAAAAATATAAATAAAAAAATGGATTCTCATGCGAGTGGAGAACATCATGATAACATGAGTAAACACGATAAAAAGATCTCAACTTAAATACAACTATCGGTTCATACTGAAAGAAACAAACAAAAGATATATTGAAGGTAAAAAGGGAACGGGTCATGAAGATTTTACTAGCACAAAGGATTCAAAAAAGAAAACAGTAGACAGGACTGAAAATTCTTGCAAAAATCCACCCTTTTTCCTCCATTACCAAAAGGGAAGATGCCTCATTCCACCAAGAAATGGGAGCCAATTTTATTTTTGAGAACAGGGTCTAGGGTATGTGTTGGGAAATCGGGACAAGATCAAATTCCGATAGCAGCGGAATAAGCTAGTACTTTAATTCTTTCTATAAGAGTTAGGAGGAATCTAAATAAGATAATAAAACTATGCAAGACAACCTTAAGCCACATTCATACTGTTTTAAGTTACAAGGTTTAAAAATATCATACTAGCTTCTTTAGATTAAAGCCTCAGTTTAAGCTCAAAGTTCAAACACATTTGCCAACATTTTTTTTAATTTTTGGGGCGTCGAACCACACTATTAGGGAAAGGGGGATTTTGGCTAGAGTGTGTTAATTGCCCAAAACACACTTTAAGGTAAGCTGCCTAAGTGAATGTATGATAAGAATAAACTGTTCTCAGCGTCAGGAAATCAGTGAGTTTCGCAATTCCCAAATCCATACCAAGAACTTAACTTACTTGGCTTACTTGTTGGACGGCGGTGGAGTTTCCATTACAATATGGGAATGCTAATAGCACATTCGCAAGACAATCACAGCTAATTTCAGGCATTTTTAACAGTTTAACTTAACTAGCATAAGAGGCCTCCGACCATTGAATCCATGAAATGAGAACATTAACTTGAAAAGTAACAGTTAGATCTGACAGTTGAAGACCTGACGCCCTATTTAAAACTAGAAAAAAGCCAACCAGAATAACTGGAACACAAACTAGGTTTTCAGGCATTTTGCCCCCATTCAGAGAGAAGAAGAAAAGGCAAAAAGAAAATGAAAAGGGTAAATGGTAAATGGTAAGGAAAAAATATACCTGCTGGTACTGGTAGCAGGGTAAGCACAGCCATTGATGCCTGTATTTGAAGCCGAGAGTAAGCAAATGAGTGCCTTGCTTTCTTAAGAAACTTTTTGTTTTGAACTGATTTAATAAGTGACAACTTACTGGGATCACTAGTAGAGATGGTGGCAGTGCCAGAGAAATCACAAGTGCCTTGAGCTTGGCCCTTCTTCTGGAAGTAGCTATTGACAGCATAGGAGCAATGTGCCCTCACTGTGTTGGGGAGAAAACATGGACCATTTTGGCGGGTAGGATTGCAGTCAGCCCCAGCTCCACAAGCATAGTCCAGTGTCTTTTGGAGTGCTGTGTCCGCCATTTCCTTGCAAACACACCATGTGCTGCCTAACAAGAATATTCAGTTAAAGGAGTTTTTTTTTTCACCAGACAAGGGAATAAGTAGAGAAATGAAACTCCATTTGACAAAATGTAGCTTATCCATCTCGAAATGGAGGAGGGATAAAAAGACAGTGACAAAGAACCCAGAGTATGGGTTCAGAAACAAACAGCTTGAGGAAAACTTTAATAATGGACACTGAAAGAATGGTGAATAGTGTTCTTTTCTTTGGAAAAGTTACTAAACACTTCCAAACAAGATCATAATTAACTTGAAGGAAATAGGTTACAGGTAATGTTTAGTTCCAAACCACCCCGGTCACCCTAAAGAACCTCCAAACAAAATAAAGAAAACGATGAAACACAGAAGAAAAAACGAAAAAAGGAAAGGGTAAATATAGGAGTATTACTTGCATGGCCAGTCATGGCCAACAAAAGCATAGCAATAGCTAAGAAAGCAGCCATGACAAGTGAAACAAAGGGGGACTGAGAGCACCAACACAGAGATAAGTTTTGAACAGAGAGGGAGAGAGAATGTGTACTGTGTGACGGAGAAATGGAGGAGGGAGGGGTTAATATCTAAGGCCAAATAGAAAAGGTGGTAGATTGCGGGGCGCAGGTGTCACAGCTTGTCGACTGTTTGTGAATTGTACTGCTTTCCCGGAAATCTACTCATGTTATTTTAATTAGAAGTTTAATTTTTAATTTTTATGACCATTAAATAATTATTAATTAATTAATTAATAATAGGCATTGGGCCAGGGCGAGACGTACAGCTGCATAAGCTATTTACCGGTGAATCCCACCACCTCATGAACTTAACTCACAAGAGAAACTCATGGCACTAGTCCCAGAAATATTGTGGTCTCGAAAGAGGGTTCTCTGTGGTCGGAGCTAAAAGGGAAGGGGATGGTCAAGTGAGTTTTGTTTTTGGCTAATCATGAAGAGAGCAATGAATGTGAAATGGTTGTGCTCGTAATCCGAAAATGAGAGAGTAGAGGAAGTAGGTGATGATAAAGATGATGACGATGATGATGGTTAAGAAGAAGAGAGTGACTAGGAAGGTGATATTAGGAGGAACAACAAGAGAAACTGGTGGGAGATTATGAACACAACCCACTAAATAATCAAAAGGCCAAAACGTGAAATGAAGAATCAAGTTGCGGTCTGCAAACAGGAGAGGAGAAACAAAGATGTCAAAGGCTACATATATATAAAGATGCATGGTAGACTACTGAGGTAAGTTTATACACAAAATAGTTACGAGAGAGAGAGAGCTGGTCAGACTACAAAAGAAAAAGGTAAAAAGGAGAGATGAGAAGAGAAGAGTATGATGTTTAGGACCGTGGTGGGTGTCTCATTACCCATCAAATAAACTTGAACAGAATTGAACTCAGCCACTCTAACATTTGCTTAGATCATTCTTTGGGTGGACCAGAAATTTTTTTAAATGAGGACAAAATAAAATTTTTGTAGGAGCAAAACTTAAAATAAAATTTTTTTAGGGCAAAAAAAATTTTGTGAAAGCAAAACTTAAAATAAAAATTTTTTTCATGAAATTTTTTGGAACCACTTGCCCCATTGTAAATCCGCCCCTGATCATTCTTCCAGGGTGTGAAAGTGTAATTGAACTTCCCGAATCAATTCAACATCTTATAAACCTAGAACACTTGGATCTCAGTTTTAATAACTCTTCCAGCCACTCTTGGTTCCAAACGTCTTAAGTTTCTTGATCTAATCTATCGTATTGTTCAAAAATACAAAACTGCCCAAAGACTAGATTCAAGTGGGAGTCGAGTTAAATGACTTCCTTCATCCTCTGAACACTAGGAATTTCTTCCAGTTCTTCAGCATCATTAAACAACTTCCCAAGTCGCAGTTCCTCAGCTGAAGCAATTGGAAGAATCTTTTGTCCGTAAAAGATCTCAAGTCGTCTCTTGAAATGCTAGAAGCCGATGAATGCAGTACTTCATTAGAAAGCCTACTTCACATTAAAATCTTCTCCGTCAAACGACATTCAGCTGGCTAGATAGGTACTTTTAATGACAACAACTAGAGTTGATCTCCTCCTACTCTTAGGACAGCTACAAGCACGTGGACATAAATGCTGAGAGTTATTAGGTAAACATTTACAACTTGTGGTGTGACACAAAATCAAAATTAAAGAAATAGCTTTATGATCAATTTTTGATATAAAAACAATATTTTAGTAAAATAATGTTTTTATTTTGCAATAATGACCATTAATGGCTATCAAAAATTGGATCCATCAAATAATACTAAATCTAGGATGGACCAATAACTATAGAATACATCATTCAACCTAGTTATTCCTAAGCATGACAATTAAGTTTGAGTTTAGTTCGACTTAATTAGGTTTTGAGATGGGTTTAATCCTGGCAAGTTTGATTGAAAGACTCAAATGATCTTATCAAAATGACGTTATTTTAGATAATATGTTCGAGTTCAAATTTATTACGACCCGACCCGACTTATTGTCATCCTTAATTATTCCTCATTGAGAAGGAAAATGATAATAGTTAATGCTTCACATGCTTAATTCCTTGTTGTCCTTAATCAAGTTCACTTTCTAACCCCTCTAAATGAAATATTTTTTAGCCATTCATCTTTTAATAAACCATGTGTTGGACCTCGAATTTTTAGTGAAAATTAAAAATATTGAAATGAAATGAAATGAGTATTTTTGTATATGAATAGTGTTATAGATAAAATTGTGCTTTAAGAAAATTAATGAGAAAAGAATCGAATTATTTTGATGGCTTAGATATTTGAGTAAATTTGTATGGGTTATGAGAGTAAAGTGAATGAGTTGGTTGAAATGGAAGTTGAAAACTTAAGAAATAAAGAGAAAAAGTGTGAGAAATTGTAGAATTAAGGAAAATTTGACTTTTTGGGGATAAAAGTTGACTTTT
>JANVCL010000006.1:26091373-26117667 GCA_026546855.1 Erythroxylum incrassatum
GTGGATGGTGAAAAATCTATGTAAATGTCATGTTTTTGTAATTGTGAATGATCATTAATGACCCATGATTTGTTATAGAGATGTTTTGGAAGTTGGATGATCCACATAATAGTGTTAGGATGAGTATAGAAAATCAATTAAGAATAGGAAAATGAATATGTTCTGTTTTTGAATAATGAGCAAATATAGATCATGAATTGATTTGTGAATGTTTTGATTTGAAATGGAGTTGAGAATGAGGAGTGATGAGGTAGAAAATCTGATCTTGGTATGAGTTATGATAGGGTAAGAATTGGAAACAAAATTTAGTAGTTAAGCCGAAAAAATGTTAGCACCAACATGGTCTCTGAGTATGCTTCAATCTTTTAGCCATAATTTCTTCTATAGTTGTGCAATTGAGATGATTTTTAGTTTGGATTAAACTAAAGGCATATGACTATATTTCTTATGAAGACATCAAATTTAAACTTTGTATTTAAGAGTCCCAAATTTTGACATGAAATTAGGAACTGGGTGCAGCAAAAGTTGTGGATGAATGTTTATGTTGTGTTATGTTTTGAGTGAATGAATTATAATTGGTGTTTGAATGGTTATCAAGTGATAATTGAACTAGAAGAGGTGAATTTTGGTAGATTATGGGTGTATATGATGTTAGAATGGATGTAGGAATCATTGGAGAGGCTTTGGAGGGAGTTTTGGGTCACATATGTCCGTTAAACGGACATTTAGTCTGTTAAACGGACATTCTCGGGTCTAAAAAGGCCCCCATACCAGTCCATGTCCGTTAAACAGACATTAGGTCCGTTAAATGGACCTTCTCGAGTCTGGAAAGCATCCCCAAACCCATCAATGTCTATTAAACGGACATACACAGGATAGCTACGGTAAATTGCAATTTTTAACCCTTTAAATGGCAAAATCTCACTTAGAGGTCTTTAGGAAAGTTGTAGATTTATATGTCCTCTTTCAAACCATCTAATAACGACTTCAATTAGATATCTCTAGTGAAAGTTATTCCAATTGTCCCAAAATAGGTTCAATATGATTGGGGACATAATCATGTTTGATTCTTTTGTCCATAACTTTACCATCCGACTCCTAAATGAAGTGATTCTCAAACCAATAGATTCCTAACACATTATTCTATCTCTACAAAACAAAATTGGTAGCATTCCAGATTGAATTGAAATAGATTGATCAAATAAAAGGGTGGAATCTGTTGGAAAAAGTGAAATAGGATCAATTTACTAAACATACTTCAGTGTTTTGGTTATATCTTGGTCTTTAGTCATCCAAATGAGATGATTTTTAATTTGGAGTAAAGTAGAGAAATAGGGATACAAATGTTCTGAAGAAGTATTCTTTTGATTCATTCTTTAAGATATTCAAATTATGGATGGAAGTTTTGCATAGTATACTGTTTTGTCTATGAATAACCCAAAAATGTTTGAGGTGTATCTTCCAAATTACTGAACTGAATTGAATTATTTTGGTGTCAATGGGAACCTAAGACATAGAGGAACACTTTTCTAGAAGAGAGTATGACCAAATTACCTCATTTTCACTTTCTAATTGCACGTGAACAGTAGGCTCGAAAGTGTGTGTTTTGGAAAAATCTGAAGTTAGTCAATGAGAAATGAATTGTGAGTTAAATGATTTTATTGAGGCTTAAACCTAAGTATAAATTACACTTAGATGAGTTTTGATATGGGAATGATTTTGTGATGAAATTGGTGGAAAGATACCTGGGATTGTTATGAACATGCATTGTACATATTTCATTTCATTCATGTGCATTATTAAACACTTATGATTGCACAAATTGTGATATATGTGTATGTTGTTTGATATAGAGGAGCAATTGGAACATTGACCTCCAGACATTGCCGAAACTTCCAGGCATTAGCTTCTGGAGCAAACTATGAGTAACCTAGATGGTCTCACTTAATTACTTGTTTGTTTAAATTCTATTTTTAGTTATTGAATGAATGTATTTTAATTGTTGATTCCAGACAATAACATGTTCGAGGAGTTATTATTCAGGAATGTATAGGAAGTGCTGCTTGTATGTGAATGTGATGAAATAAATGTTACTCAACAATGACGTTGAATGTTAGATCTTAGGTCTGATGAAAATTGTGATCTGAATGTGAATGTGCAAGCGTTTAAATGATTGAGACAATGATATGTGAAGCATTTCAATACATGAATGCATGAAAGATAAAGGAAGTTGTGATAGGAGTTACCAGTGAAAAGGAGCTTAAAGGAAAACGTTTTGAGAAACAATATTGTAAAGCTGGCTAAAGTCTTATAGAAGAACCATGCAAGAGAGGAGGCAATATGGGAGCCTTTGGAAGCAATGAAAGAGAAGTATCCACTTCTCTTCAATAACTCAGGTAAAAATTTCGAGGACAATATTTTTTTAGGGGGGAAAAATTGTTGAACCCCGAATTTTTCTATATTATTTATTATTTGTTTAATTATTTATTTATGTTTTGTTTGTTTATTTATTTATTTTTAGAATTGAGTCATTAATTTTAGTGAGCATAAGTAGCAATTAAAAATTAAATGGAAATGTTAGAATGTAATTAGACATTGGAGACTAAATGGACATTTACATTAAAATGAAGGGCAAAATTGGAAGGACAAACAAAGAAGAGGGGTATTTTTGGAAGATCAAGACAAAATGTGTCTTGAATTAAGAGGAAGACAAGAGAGAATCGTGAGAAGCTAAAAAGAGAAGAGAAAACGTGAAAGAAGAGAGGAGAAGAGAAGTGTGCGTGGAGAAGAAAGAAAGAAAGGGAAAAAGAGGAAATCAACTAGCTAAGGTAAGCTCTATCACTTTCCTTCTTGTTTGGTTAGGAAAAGGAGGTAGGAAGAAATGGGTTTTGTATGCTGGGAATGAAGGAAGGAAGAAGATGATTTAAGAGATCCTTTTGATTTTAGGGTTTCTAAACTAGGTTTTGTTTCTACTAACCTAGATACACTATGGATAGGTTAGTTTAAGCTTGATTTTATCCTTTATGTAATTATTGAATTTTTATTAATTTTGTTAGAATATTGGGTTGAATGAATCTTGGTTTGTTTGAAGGAAACCAAGAAAACCCAATCCAAGAGCAAAAGGAAAGGCACCATTGAATTGGATTTTGGCAAGAGAATTAGGTGGCTAATTTATTTATACTTGTTGTGTAATATGAGCAAAATGCCTTGCTTATATATATTGTATGCAAAAATGGCTTGATTTGAATTATTGTAATTGTTGAAAAATGCATTGTGATTATGATCATGTTATGCCTTGAAAAATGTCATTGCATTTTGTATAAATGGAAAGAGGAAAAAGCATGAAAGTATGAAAATGTATGGAAATGAATTGAGCATCGAAATTTGTTTGTGTTTGGGCAAGAGAGAAATCGTTTAGTTAGTCACGTGCATGTTGGCCTAAAGCCTTCTCCCGGCTACCCACTTATGGCATATGAGATCCAAAAAATAGACTCATTTCATTCATGGTGTACACTACGGTTTCTCCATTTCATTCCATGAAACTCTCAAGCCATTTGTTTGTACATTGCATCTTTGAATTGTCAAGTATGGTGCATAATTGAATGTTATGCTTTGATGGTTAAGTGTATATGCTATGTTTATGTGTTGATATTCTAACTATGAATTTTGAGCGAGAATGGTAAATGATTGAATTACTAGAATAAAATGAGATATAGATGTATGTATATATGTTTGATTGTATGGCTCGTTGCCAAAGGCTATAAATATATTAGTCACTGAGCTTTGCAGCTCACCCCATCATTTTCACTCCTCAGGTGTAGAACGAGAAGAACGTTGATCCTTGCAAGGCAATTGGACAAACTCTGAGATAGCTACATTTAATGCTTAAGTTAGTTTGATAACTTTAGAGTAGCTTTAGCAGCATATTAAACATGAGCATCTAATGTATTTGTTATTGTTAGGATTTATTTTAGATATATCCTATTTTTATTTTTGGCATTTTTTTTAGATTTGGGACATACCATATATATTGAAGATTGACTTTAAATTTGTAATTGGATGTTGGAGATAATATTGGTTGGATTGAATCTTTGAGAATCTAAGTTTGACTAGTATTCTATTAGGTTTTGGATAGCTGACGTGAGTTGGGGAATTTTTTGAGGTGGTGTACTGTTTTCTTTTGTGTTGGCTGCGCATATGCTCAAAGGGGGTTCTTGGCTTCTGTGAACAATGTTGTGTACTGCTGGGTATTTTGGCTGCTGTTTGTGTTTTTGCTTTTAATCTTCATTGAGCTGCCGATGGTGATGTTCTGGTTCAGCTCTTTATAAATAGATTATCTCCAACAAGCAGTCCAAAGGTCATGCGCAGTTGCTGATTTTGCTGGTTTCTAAATTGATGTCTGCAGCACTATGAAGTCTTCGTCACAGATGAGTATACATATAATTGGTGTTGCGACTTGGTTATTTTGGTGAAGAATTTCAGATCTGGAAAATTGTTATTTCTTGTTTTATTTGTTTCTACTTTTGAATCGAAATAGTTAGGAAAATCCTCTGACGAGGTTAACACGAGTCGGTCGTGTTATTGAGCGTGAAAATCTTTCACGGGTAGTTAGGTTGTGGGTCGGTTACATAGATTGGGTCTTAAGGGATAGATCAATCGTGTGTAATTTTTGTGAACTACAGTAAAAGAATTTAATCTGGGTGAGGGCCCCGCAGACGTAGGCAAGGTGTGCCGAACTGCGTTACCAAACGTCGGTGTTTTGTCATTATTTTGCGTTTGTGTGATTTATAGTCTGCGAAATAATTAACCCCCTTCAGTTTTTCATTATGCAACTATACATGAGAATAGTTAAATTGAATTTAATTGAGATAATTCAACTAAATAATATTTTTATAAAATTAAATATCATTAATAAACGCACATTAGTGTTAACTGTTATCGAAGTGAAAATAGGGGGGGAAAATTGAGTGTATTTGTTTTGGATACTTATATAAATCTTTCCCATTTACTTTCTATCACTGAAGGTTTTTCCCGAAACTGATCAGCCACCCAATCCCTTACTGGAGGTCTACAAGTTAATGATCCACCAAGGTGCCTGCCAAATGAACTTTATGTCCAGCCAATGGAAGGTCACTAAACCATGGAAAATATTTGCACGTTCAAACACTGGACTTAATTAATTATATAGTTTGATGTCTCACTTGATAAAATGTCATCCACATGAACTCCAGCGCATCCAACACCTCATAATCTTGCAGCGATATCCATTGACTTTCTATCGTCATAAAATCTTGTAAGCACTCTTGTCCAATAGACCAAGTCCACACTTATTATCATCATAATCATCTTTCAGACCCTTCCATTGACTGAATAGTAGCAGCGTATACACAATCAACAAGCGAGAAAGCAGGAGATCAGTGAGATATTAGAAATGGCTATGAAGAACTGTTTTCAAGTCACCACAGTGTGCAATACAACTAGAGCCAGTGTTTGCCGTCCATTTGCTTCCTTAAAGAAGCTTCATTTTCCAACAAATAAAGGACTTCACAATCCCAACATATCGCTAACTTCTTCTCACTCATTCTTCGCTCCTTCCAGAGGCAGCTACCAGTTGTCTCGCATTGTTTGCAAAGCCCGTGAAGCTTTAGACCAAGGTTTATAAATTACCCCCATCCCAACTTTCCTAGTAAGTTACATAGTTGCAGCATTCTTTTTTTCTCTTGATTATTTAATTAACTTGTGAAAGAGATTACATGCAGTGCAAGTGGTGACAGACTCAAGCTGGGACGAACTCGTGATAAAAAGCGAAAACCCTGTACTGGTGGAGTTTTGGGCACCATGGTGTGGACCATGTCGAATGATAGCACCTGTAATTGAGGAATTGGCAAAAGAGTACGCTGGCAAGATCGCATGTTACAAGGTAAACACAGATGATTGTCCAAATATAGCAACTAAGTATTCGATTAGGAGCATACCAACTGTGCTGTTCTTCAAGAAAGGTGAGAGGAAAGAAAGTGTCATCGGTGCCGTGCCCAAGTCTACCTTGTCTGGTGCCATAGAAAAGTATGTAGAGACTTGAAATGGAATATGCAAAAACTGCGCGACCCAATTATTCCCATATTTTTCAGAAGACAACATATTAAAAATTTTATGTATTTTTCACTGCCATAATGATTCTTCAAATCGTGTGTATATATGCAAAATTACTTCTTACTTCTAAATGCCTTAGATTTTCTAGTCTTATACTTGGTCGGTATTCAAGAAAAGTTTGCGTTTGTCCCAAACAGTATCTGATCACTATTTGGATTAGATACTTTGCCAGAGGAACTTGCTATTAATCTAAAAGCAAGCCAATCAATTTGATTATATGCACAATATCTTTTGTAATTAGAAAAATAGAAGAAAGAATTAAAATGCTAATGGACTGTAGTGCCATGATGGTGTAGGAGGAAAAACTACAACAAAGTAGAGTATTGGCTACAAAAACAAACATAGCTAAATGTTTAAAAAATGTAGCCTATAGTTATTGTGAAATTTTTATTTCGTCTCACAAATCATCGCAAATTCCTCGTAGATGAAAACTATAGGCAATGTTTTCAGAAATTGTAGACAAAACTTATTAGCTACGAAAATTTTTTATACCTAAAACATTACAAAAACATAGCTAAAAATTGAATGATGGTGGGGAAAATTTTGGTGTCAAATGATTGACTATGAAAATAAAACGTAGCTAACAATTTTTGGTTACTTTTTATCCTCGTAGCTATATAGTATTTGCTACATTTTTTATAACGTAGCAAAATGTTATTAGCTACGCTTTTTAATGGAGCCAAATATTATTTTTACGTTTTCAGTACTATAGCCAAATATTATTTGCTACGTTTTTAATAATATAACAATATGTTATTTGTTACTTTTTAATCCATGAAATTGAAAATTATGTTTTGTATATCATATATCGACATGTTTTTTTAATGTGAATTATTTGCTTATTATTATTAAATTAAATTGTACAAAAAGATTATTAATTCACAAAATTCAGCTTTGTACATAAAAGTATAATTATAAAAATATCATTAAATTATTTCAACAAAAAGAATATAACATTAAAGGATGATCCTTTGTTCCTATACAAGATATAAATGACAACTTGAATAATTCTTATAGACAAAACAATAAACAAAAATATTAGTTTACAAATTATAATATTTCATGCTCAAATTACAAAAATATTATAGCATAACCCGAGCGACTACCAAGTATTTTCCATGTCCATGAACCTGTAATCATCCAAAAAGCTTAGTTAAAATCAACTTAAATATTGTGAGAGCTTTGACACAGTAAGTATTTGGTTTTGATTAAATCAAACTTCACATAACTTTACCATTCACAACATAATTAGTCAACAGTTGCATCGTCATCAATTCTGTAATTCGAGAAAATTTATTAAAATTAAATTATTGCATATACAAGAAGTGATAGAAAAAGTATAGGAGATAGAATTAATACCTTTGACTTTCTTCTTCATTTCTATCATAATCAGGGCCAACTAATCTTTTGAATAACATATCATGTTTTGCTCGAGTTTCTTATCCCTAATTACTTCAGCTTGTAATGTACTTTAAGCTTGTTGTTTTTCTCTTAAAGGTGTTCAATGATTGTTTTATATGTTAAGGTTCAAAATTTTAGCTTAGGTTCATAGCTAAGGCCATTCACATAGACAGAACGAGTACCAAGTACTGTATCACAAATGTCATCTGTACTGAGCTTATTCCCCTTATACATAGACTTCTCTAATAACTCTTGCATCTTATTCTAAAACTAAAAAATTATATACAATCCACGTATTAATAATTACTACTATATTAATAAATTAACAAAAATATTGAACAAAATTTAATGTTTTCATAGTTGTTTTCTGCTTCTTCTAACACCCATCATTTACGTTCCTTATAGTGAGTGACTTTATATAGTAGGATCCTATCATACTATTCTCTATGTACTTCCTTCTCACTTTATTTTATGAAACAAAAAATAAGGCACATATAATAATGCAGTGTTTATTGATTTTAGTATAACTTGCAAACATAGAACTTACATATTCATTTCGGACAACTACAAATAACTTTAACCCTTAACTATGAGTTGTTTTTATTTTTGATCTATTGACCATTGCTTTCTCACAATTTTCCTAAATCAAGAAAAAAAGGCATAACTTAGTCGTTAAACCACCTAACAAGATTAATGCAAGCAAACGTGAAGACAAAAAAAACTGAACATTTGTATCAACCCAATAATCATGAAAACTATTCCAATTTTCTTAAGAAATTCATTCATGAACATGGCTTCATGCCTCCACATCATAAGAAAAAGATTTATAATACTTTTTTTAACTTGAAATGGTGATCCATACTCCTTTGTTTCAATTTTTCTTCCTGTTTATGTTTGACTTCATTTTGTATTATGTGTAACTAAATGTGTTTTAGTATCTAAGTGTGATGAACCCCACTTTGTGCTAAAATATGTTTTTATTCTTTTATTTAATGCAATTGTTTTGATTGATATATTATGATTCAATTATGTGTTTATACATGTTCTAATAGATCTATAATATTAGTACATAACCTGATTTCATGGCATAAAGACTGTAAAATCCTATGAATGAATAGATCTATCATAATTGAAAGGAGTTGATTGCAAACCTAAAGATAGGTCAACATAAATCCTCTGAATTAGGTTTAAAACTAATAGCAGAATTCACAAATCGATAAAATAATCCTTAAAACTTTAACTTAAATGATTTTGATTAATAAACCTATGGATTAGTTATTAGTAGTCTTGAGAGACTTATTAGCATAAGATAGGAATTTTCATGGTCTGATATTCAATAAAACAATTGCATGATAAAAGATTAATTATCTAATGGCTTTAAGGGGATTCATTACCTAGACACTAATTCTTGATAGTGATTGTTTTCTAGGTAATTTCCTTTATTTCTATGTTCATTATTGTTTTCTATTTTTTCTTAATTGTTTAAATATTATGTTCAATTAAAAACCAAAATCCAAAATATAGGCTAGATAATAGAAGAAAAGTAATTACTAGTGATCATTATCTTTATGGGATCAACCTATACTTACCTGTGCCAGCTACAATTATGCCATGCACTTACGGTTAATTCAAATATTGACAACTAAAATTTAGTTAATTAGTCACATCAACTGTTTCTATAGCTTCATTGATCTCAGAAGAAACCCTTGCTGCTTCAGGAACCTCTTGATCATTAATAATAGTTTCTAATTTTCTATGCAACTCTAATTCCTCAAAGACCATCATTTCTGGATAATAACATGTTTTAAACAATCTATATGTTTCTTTCTATACCTTTTTACCCAATTGAAGCTTCCAACCATATGAAAGCCTAATCGCAGCTCTAATTAGCTAACCTCATTAAGTTTCATGGCAGGGAACACCTTAGGTAGTTCATCCCTTATCCTAACTTTAGCATAGATTTGAGCATAACAGCTTCTCTTGAACTTTACAGTAAGGGAGCCAAAGGCTAGTGGTTTACCCACCGAACTAGCCAGAAAGGTCAAGCCATCCAAAGTCTAATATTTCAGAGGAACATTGTATATATTGATCCATATGGGAAAGAATTCTATACCATTTTTATCTAATTCCATACAACAACCCGCTTCTGAATAAAGAAGGGTTGTCCACCAATATGTCAAAGACCTATTTCTATAACTAACGTCAAGCTTTCCTCATGTATGAACTTAAAAATGAATGTATCCTCGTCAATCAATAGCACTTTCTCCAAACCCTTGTTTCCTAATTTGGAATGAGCCCATGCTTGAACTAGAAATAAAGGCCTTTTATTGATTAAAAAAATTAAGCTACTCGACCAAGTTCTGACACCTATTTGTAGGAGCTCCTTAAGAGGGGAAATAACCCCATTCATGAGGGTGGAATTGAAAAGTTTAGGCTTTAGGGAGGAGATTCTGCTGACACTACACTCCTCTAGGATTTAGTATCCACCTTTGAAGAGTTGGAACCTTACATCATCCCTTACTTGTATCTAAAGAGTCACGTATGGAGGGAAACTTCGAGACTAACTAGTTACTAGCATTCTATTAGAACTTTCAGATATTGGAAAGAGTCGAGCAATCTCTAATACAAGTCTCAATTGGACTTGCCTGAAAAGGAAAGCTACCGGTGGGTCACCAATTACTTACTAAATGAAGTCAGTTATTGTTTAGGTGGAGGGAAACATTTTTTTGTAAGGACATTTTAATTATAAACTAAATCAGGATATATATTTAGTATGATGAACCTAAGATGTAATATATTTGATTAATTCTTTGATTTAATGAAATTATAGTTTTCTTAAGATTTATCCATGTTTATATAAGTGATTGAATTGAAGATGCAAAAGTGAAAGATTCAATATTTGAATCATGCATCAAACTTGAAGACATGAGATACATGTTTAGATCATAACACAGATAAAGAGGGTTAAGTGATATGTGTTTAATTTTTTATATATTCACTTCTCAACACTTAGTGATCATTGTTGTGAAATGCTTAAGATACTCATTTTAGTTCATATTTGGTATTATGTACAAATTTGAAGCACAAGAACTAAAATGGGTTAAAAGAACATTCCTTGAGCCAACATCTTGATGTTCAAACTCAATTTCCCTTATGGAATAAGAAAGAGATGGATTATAGTGAGGATTGGATAAGAACTTACAAGAAGAACAACAATTCAATAAGACCTAGGAGATAAATGGTTGTGTATATACTTACACGGTTGTGTATACAATCAGAAGAAACTTTTTGGACTTACATGGTTAGATACATGGCCGTGTATCCAACTGTGTATCTTTACGATCTTCACATTTTTGTGGGTTGTACGGCTGGAAAATGTCAATTTATAGCAAAAACTATGTTTCTAGGTATCTGCACGGTTGCATGCACGATTTATAGCAAAAACTAGGTTTCTAGGTATCTGCACAGTTGGGTGCACAGTTTTTGCTATAGATTGACATTTTGAGTAGCCAAAGGAAGATGAATCATTTTTGGAAGAAAAGGAGGGGTAGAGCATACACTCTTTGGATATCTATAGAGAGTTAATCTTCTTCCAGTTTAGAGGTGAAATCGAAGCAGAAGAACACATTTGGGCATATCACCATTATGTATTGTAAATCTCACTCTCTTTAGGGAATTTTTATGTCTATATCCATTGATTCGGGTATTCATGTATGGATAATGAATATTCTTGTTATCATTTAATTGTTTATGTATAAACTCATTGTTAGAATCTTAAATATAGTATGTAATAGTTGTGTTTTAGATTTATTTGTGGCAACTAATGATGTTGAATCATTCGGGATAATTCAACATAGGTTAAATGACCGAGTTTGTGTAGTTGTTGCCTAGATTAATTTATTTTCCTTATTTGTAATACAGCTATCTGACTAAATCTAAAGAGCTTATTCTAGGTTATTCGATAGCTAAGTTTAATTAAACACGATCTAAAGAAAACTAGGTTTAACAGAGCTTGTTGTTAATCTACGATCAATAGTTTCTAAGAGAGATGTGAAAACAATATGACAATGACATGTTTAATTGCGTGTAGAATGAGATTGAACCTAGAACCAAATTCTAAACACATTCATCACTTTGATCATTTTTTATTGTTTTCTTTAATTTGTTTTCATTAGTTTAATTTTACTTTGTTTTTTTAATTATATCAAACCAAACACCCCCCCAATCCTAAACATCAATTCTTTTCACTACAAAAGCTTTACACACACTCTCTGTAAATATGATCTGTACTCACTACTGTTATATAATTAGTTGTCCAGAGTTGGGATTATTTTATGGTGCATTTGACACGCTTCAACATTAAGATTGAGCTATTTGGGATAAAGCCTCAAAATCTTCCTAGGTTAGGGAAAAACCTATCAAGATATTTCGTTTAGTGAATTAAAGCCATCTTAGTTGTCTTTATTCAAATGGGATTCCAGTTAATTAACCTATGAATGAAGGTTGCGTATCTCAAGATAAAATATAATCTAATTTTTAAGAGACTAGAAGTATTCACTAAATCAAGGTGAAATTAAATATAGTAAAGTCCTAAGGGATTTCTTACCTAAGTGTAGCTTATCCATAGATTAATTTGTTATTTATCATAATTTTGTTTTAGCATTTATTTGATTTTCTTATTCAATCATACATAATTGTTTATCTAACTTATTAAGCTTGTAGATAGTTAATCATTAACCAATAATCCATAGCGGCATCCATCCATACACACCTATGCTAGCTACAGTTATATCAAGTGCTTTGGAAACAATTAATCATCAATATACCAAGAATTATTTTCTACTCTGGTGGATGGATATCTTTATATTATTAGATGGCTAGAGTTTTGACCTTTGAATTGATTGTTCCAAGTTCCCCAAATGGCATGATAAGTGTAAATTGCATCATATTTTAGGGAAAATATCCGCTACTTTCTCGAATCATCCAACCTGAGTTTCATTTCCTCCCCATTTACTTTTTGATTCATTTAATGTGTAAGATTAAGATGGGTTGTATGGTTATGGATTTTGAATTGTTAATGATGTTCTAGCTTTTCCTTCGGGATTTTGCTTATCTTTAATGTTAATCTAATTAATTTTTTCTTGCTTAATTTGGGTGTTGTGATTGAATAATATATTTGCATATTACGGTAACAAACCGAGATGGTGAACCAGATAAAAATGATTGGATTGGATTAATAAGAGTTAGGTGATTTAATTGACCACTTAATCAATCTAGTCGAAAATTTCATGGAGAGAGATCCCATGTAAGACCTGATTGTTTATTAGAGAGCTTTAGAACTAATTAAAATTATGGGTACTTTGTGAATTGAGAGACTGCAAGTTCATAATTTGATTAGGGTTTACAATTTAGGGAATGATTATAATGAGAGAGAGTAATCAACCCTACAATCGTTTAGACCTGACACCCCATAAACACATAAAAGGCTAGATTAACATTAATGATAAGTAAAATCCCCTCTCCCATAACTTGATTACTTCTCTTGATAGATTTCCATTGTTACATTTTTTGACTATTGCTATTTTGTTTAATTTCGTTTACCTTTCAGTTCAATATTCGAATTTAAGTCTTAAACAAAGCGCAACCTGAATTAAGTGGTGCCTAAGCACAATCTCTGTAGGACAATATCTGCTTTTTACTATAAGTAATGACTCGTATACTGATCTTTAACGTAAAACAAATAATTGGCCTTGCAATCAACATGTAGCCAAGTAACCGAATCGACACACATCACAAATGTGTGTCTTCACGTCTAAAGGCTATAATGACATTCCAACCAAGCGGCTTAATAAAAATATGACGTAGTTGAGTAACCAGATCGACATTCATCTCCAATGTTTGCCTCCATATAAAAGACTAGGTCCATGTCCACAAAAAGTTAATAATTTAAAAAAAAGTGTGTTTTCTAATAAAAACCTACCGAACTTGTAAATAGCTTGACTTTTCATGAAAACGTATTTAAGAGTAGTTAGAGAGTTTGAATGACAGAATAATTATTAATGCGTGTGTACAATTGAAAAGGGTAAATAACTTGACATTTTGGTCTTGATTAATATGTATGTTTAGTCCTAAGCTCCGAGATGCAAATTTTACATGTTAATGATTTGGAATAACTTGAATGATTGTGTTTTAAGTTAAATTTATTTCATGAATTTGAAGCCATTGTCTCATTACTACATTGTGTACTTTATGATTTTATGTGTTTGTTGTTTTGTTTGCTTGAGGACAAGCAAACGCTTAAGTGTGGGGATGTTGATAAGTGTAAATTGCATTATATTTTAGGACATAGTTTGATATGTGTTTAGCCATTAATTTAATTGTTTAGTGTGTGTTTAGGTTATAATTGGGTTAGTTTGTTAATTATTTATGTTTTAAGTGTTTTATGAGTTAGTACAAGTCTTTAAGGTCAAATATTATGTTTTTGGGATACCTTGATGTGTTTGTTAGTGCTTCAAGGTCAACTTCGAAGAACGGAGAAGTTTTAAAGACATTCGGGCTAAAACAAAGGCCCATAATCATGACGGAAGCACCAGAGTTGGCCCATGATCGTGGCCTGAATGCCACGATCATGACAGAAGTGTAAGGAACAACCCATATTCGTGCCCTACATACCACGATCGTGACAAAAGGCTCAAATATGGTCCATGATCATGGCCTGTGTTATGCAGATGTGCAGACACTCAAAAATGTCAAGCTTTGAGGGATTGTTTGGACCTTTCGGACCCCGAAAAAACCCTAAGGTTGCTCAGAATACAAAAAGATATTTAAAGAACAAGAAAAAAGAGGCAGGAGAAGCTTTTGTATTAGCCACCTTGAGAAAACCTAGAGCAAAATCATCGAGACATAGAGGAAGAGAAGAAGGAAGAGAGAATAGGAGAAGAAGTTGACTCGACGTACTTTCCAGATCAGGAGTTTCCTAATGTCGCTGCCTCCCATCATCCGTTCAGATTGTATTTCCTATTTAATTTCAGCTTTATTATTGTATGGAATTGGAATAAACAGTTGATGATAGGATCTAGAATGTTGATGATGTTCTAAACTCACCTTCAGAATTTTACTCTTGAATTAATAAAATCTTATTGTTTATACGTTTATTGGATTTGTTGTGATTTAATTTTGCGATTGCATAATTCGATAATAAACTTATAAAGTGAATCGAATGGAAAATGGTTAAATTGGGCTAACGAGAGTCAGGTGATCTAATAGAAATTAGAATTAAATGAAATCAGTAAATTGTGCTAAAAGAGATCTTGCATAGGTTTCAGATAGTTTATTAGATAACTTCATAACTAATTAGGGTTTTAGATAGGTTGTAAATTGAGAGATTGTGACCTTCATAATCTGATTAGGGTTTATGATTTAGGGTTAATGGTTATATCGAGAAAGAGTAATCAACCCTAGGATCGTCTAGAACCAACAATCCAGTAATTCATAATCAGTTAAATTAGCATTAAAGATAGGTAAAATTCCCTTTCTCTTAATTGGTAATTTCCTTAGGTTGATTCTTGGGTGTGTTGCAATTGCCTAGTAATTAGTATTTCTGTGATTGGTTCTTAATTTAATTTGATTGATTAAATTGATTTTTTTAGTTTGTTGCATCTTGAATTTTTTGTATTTGTTTCTGGCATTAGATTTTATGATTAGATTATCCCTCCTTGTGGGATTGACACCGTAGATACTACGCTAATGAACTGTGCACTTGCAGATTATCAAGGGTTATTTATTAAAACTTACACACAACAAAAACCTGATCAAGGCACATCATCAAGGGCTGAGGAGGGTGAATTATGTGTTTTCACTTTTTATTATATTTCTATAAGATTTCATAACAAACACAATAACAGTAAAAGATAGCAGGAAAAGTGTGACAAAATCAATTTATAGAGATTTGGACAAACAATCTTTGACCTATGTCCTCTCCATAAGTTTTACTTTGGATTTCATTATCTATTTTTTTTTTCAATAAATGAAGAGTAATCCTCTATACAACATCTTCTGTGTCATATGTGATGATGAACCCTTACATTTGTCTTGCTTTAAATAAGTCTAACGTAACTCTTTACAAGCCTTTTCCAAAGGATCTCTCACAAGATGCATCCTAAGAAATTTCCAAAACTACAACAATTGCGCAAACATATAACTTAAAAGCTCCCTCTATTGCTCACACTAATGAAAAATGATCAATATAAGTTATGTCATGCACATATGAACTCTATAGTCATCCATATGTCTCTGATTATTACTTGGCATGGAATATGGCACACATTGCATATGTATATGAGTACTTATAGAGTTCACATGATCTACATCTATATGTATTCTCTCTCTCCTTAAGTGTACTATATGTTTGTCATTTATATTTATGACTTCAAAACCTCTATCCTCATTCCAAATCACTCTCCACTTTATTGCATTTAGCTTGCTTCTTCATCACTTCAAGTTCAATCTCAACTTTCTATCTACTTGTATGCTTCTTTAAATTTGAATGCATCTACATTATTATTTCTTGATTGTTTCCATGTGGTCCTTAGTTATTAAAATCCAATAGTTAAAAGTTTCACTCGAATTATTTTGCATAATTGTACATTTCGATTATATAGTCTAAAAGCCTATGTTGTATGTCTCATTAGGATATTCAAACAAGTCTTTTACATATCTAGATTCTAAATTGTTTAATTTTATAAGTTTATAATCATATTTTTATGAAATTTTGCCTATGTGTAATTCCAAAAGGCTTGCCTTAGATGCTTCCCCTTTTATTTTGACACCCAATTAAGATATGTTTCCATTGCATATATCCTATATGTAGCAAAAGGTAATATAACATTCTTGAATGTCATTAATCGATAAAAAATAAAAGAATATAATAATTTAAATTTTTAAAAATTTATATCATTATCTAATAATCAAAACAATTTAATTAGATTTCATAACTTTTTGATATCAAAAATCAGTATGATTCTAGTTCCATCATTTAATTCCATGTCCACTATTGACTGATAAATGAACAAGTCTAATTATTAGCGTTCTCCACCTTAACAACTACCTAAGTAACTTCTAAGATATAAAGACTCATTACAAGGTATCATAACCTCCTCCAAAACTAATATCATAATCAAATTCAAATGTATATATGTTATGCTTTTCCCTAACAATTCACCCTCCTCATTATTATGCTTATCATAATCATTAGACTCTTTTCTTTCTATATCATCTTTTCCATCCACATCTTCTCCAACCATTGTCTCTTGTTCTTCCTCATCACCCTCGTCCACATCAACTCTAATATCTCCCATATCACTAGCCATTTTAGTTTCTATATCACTAGATATATTAACAACCACGTCACAAGCCATTTTTACATCAACATCATCACCTATTTCAACATTCACACCATAACCTATCACAGTATCTAGATCATCCATAACTCCATCCATGCCAGTACACACATAACCAATTATATTAGTAGTCACATGCATCACCTAAAATGTTAGCATCTAACAAGCCAAGTCAGTAGCCACACCACCTACATCAACAATTAAATCACTAATTATATTAACATCAACCACATCTTCATGCCATTTGTTATGCCACTTAACCATACGTATTTATGAAATTGGGTCATCAATGTGCTTTAAATGAACATCAATTTAATTTGATATTTCTCTAACAATTTAATAAGGTAAAAACACTCTCATTGGCTTTTAATTTTCCTGAACCATCAACTAAATTCAAACCTAGGGTCGAATATCACGCACTAACTACATTATTATATCCCAATTCTTATTATGTTTCATAAACATCTCTCAAACTAACATAATTTATATCCATATTATTAAAATTCTTAAGTTTAGCACCTTCATGCTGGAAAACTCCTTCTTAAATGAAGTGTCCCCATTAAATAACTAAATGTTAGCCTTTATATTCACTATTTTCCTATCAAATAGAAAAAAAACAATTGCATTAATATTATGACACTAGTTGGTACTTTTCAGGAAAAATTTTCACGTTTAGAGTGTACTGTTTTTTTTTTGTTACTCACTATTGACATAAATTAATGTAACTGATAATGTCATCTCATTATTTTTATTTTGAATTTTAAGATTCAAAATCTATTTTATCATTCATATATGAATATATCACTCTTTTCCCTTATTGTAAGTAAACGATTTCATAAAAAATACAATACTCAAGAAACAATATTTTGACTTCCATATAATCATACTGGTAATTACAACGGATGTTGAATATAAGTAATGTTCCTACTCAATTTTGCATATAGATTGCACATAATCACACAAGATAACTAAATTAAATATCTAAAATCAATTATTATTAATATGAAACAAGTAAATAATTTTTATACCTCTCATTATCATGTAAAAGAAAATTAAATGATTCTAAATATTAATCAAAATTTCAATTAAATATAAGTGATTTAAATGACTAGAATTTTAGTCTATTACACCATCAACCTTAATTGACAAGGATCACAACCTTAATAGAGACCTCCACGGCAATAAGGATTGTCTCTAAAACTCCTTTTCCTAAATTTTTATCCTAAATGTAGTGCAAAATTTAGGTTTTTTTATCAAACAATTGGTTTCAATAAACAATTACAGGAAATTTTGAAAACCACCTTACCAAGGGCCACCATCGATCATGACAAGGACCAAACTTAAAACTCCTTTTACCAAATATATGTCCTTTATATGGAGATAATAGAATTTTTTGTCTCAATTAATTGTTCTTTATTTTTAAAAAGTAGAATGAAAATTTGGAACATCCTAATTAAATAGAGTTCTACCTCGACTAAGACCACGTTAAAGGTTTAGTCTCCTATAATTTCAAGAAAAAGTAGGAGTTCTTGTCTAATTGTAGGGAAAATCAAGAGTTTTCACGTCACTAATGTTCTGAAATTCGGACCGGTCATCGAACCGGAGGCCTTACTGGTCATCGGTTCGACCGGTTCAACCACCGGTCGAACCGGTGTGACGTCATAATTATGCAATAATTATATTTAATTATAAATAATATTAAAAATATTTAAAAAATATAAAAAAAATTGATTGGTCCGGTCCGACCGGTCAATTGACCGGTTCAGACTGGTTCAATTGCATACCAGTTTTTATGGTTAAACCGGACCGAATAGCCGACCGGTCACCGGTCGGACCGGCCGGTCCGGTCCGGTTTTTAAAACCATGAGTGCAATCATTTGTACGTTGAAGAACCTTTGCCTAATAGGAAAAAAGAACATAGTGCATCCATATCTAAGTATACGTACAAATCATAGACATCTAAAGGTAAGTGATGGGTATTTCCTTTTTTAAATAAGCTTTTATATTATTAATTTAAAAACTTTAACTAAACTTACCTATTATGTGCAAGTAATAAAAGGGTAAATAGGAGTTAATCCCTGGAAGAAGTGGAGTAGATTAGAAAAGTTAAAATTATTAATTAGTTTAAACAAATTAAAACAGAGAGATATCAGTGGATTTTGAATAATGAAATATAGTATAAATCAAAATTTAAATTGGTAGCTAAAAGAATCAATAACAAGATAAATTATTAAAAGAAAATTTAATCATATATTAATCTTTAGACAATTGCTTTATCCTAGTATTACTTTTGATTTCATGATTTAGTTAACCTAGAATAAATATATTAGTTTAGATTCGCAAATCTCTTAGACACTGAAACTATATTTTCTTGAATTACAATCATGTACTTTCTAATTGGTTAACCTATATCGCTATCAAGCTAATAGCTTTATGAATGCTCTAAAATGTGTGAAATCCTATGAAAGTTTTGGTCCTAACATCATAAAGATCATATAGGTCTCTCTCAAGTGCCTCGTTTAACCCCTATTACCTAAGCCGTGATCCACTTATAAGCAGACTCTCTCGAAGAAATTACAAGTGAAATTATAACATATTTAGTCACTAGTATAACTAAATTATGCATTAATATCAATCAAAGACAATTCGTAGAAATATATATTATTTTATAAATTAAAATGAATAAATTAATAGAAAAATAGAAAAAAAAGGCTTTTCCTATCTAAATATAGAACAACATTTACCGATGAATTATGATCAAAACAACGAAAGCAATAAAAAAGGAAATAATGTAGAAATGGATATATATGAAAATCATATTTCGATGATAGCTTGATCCACTAAGATGATGTTTGGATATTGATTCTTTGAGGAAAATAACCTTATAATTGGACTCTTGAGGCTTTTTAAAGCTCTCAACGACTAACGTTTACCTTTAAAGAGAAAAAGTCGAGTCAAATGTATAAAATATCCAAACGTCTTCCAAAAATTAAGGTTTTCACTGTATATATACATTTTTTCAGCCTTAGACTCATTTACGGACATGACCATTGCCTAGGTTATGGATCCTCTTATTTTCTCCAAGGGAGAAACACGATCTTTGGCATGCTCATGTCCTTATACCATAAATACTTCTATTTTTTGTTATTAGCAGATAGTTAGTGGCACGACCGTGGCTTTGGTTGTGTTTCTCTAAGAATTTTCTTCAATATCACATGTCTCTCTCTAGGTTATGTTTTAGGCTATTTCTTTTCCTACACTTGATCTATATAGGACATGGGGTGGAACATGGACATGGGTCAAACTATGTTACTCTAAAAATTACAATTTTCTTTTTTTCACTTAAAATAGCTTCCAACTCTTAATAAATCTCATCACAAGGTCAAATTTGTACAATTACTTGAAAAATATAAGAAATTGAATAAAACATGGTAATTTGACATAAAATCAAGTAAAATACTTAAAAAATAAGTGTAATTTTCAAATACATCAAATATCCCTACATTTAAGCTTTTGCTTTTTCTCAAGTAAATCAATGTCTATCACATATAACTTTTTTAAGTGACAATTCAATTACAAAAATAAAAGAATCTATCATCTGCTCAACTGCATTATTCATTAACTAGTTAGGCATTTAGATTCTATTGCTAAATCATAGATCAATTTAATTCAATTCAACAATTCTTAAACATCAACTTAATCCATATAATTCGACTTAGTATATTAAGTAAACATACATTAGTAAAAAGCTTTTCATGTTTAAGCATTTTAATAATATAAATTAATAAAAAATTTATCATTGAAAGTAACGAATAAGCAAAAAGGCTTGTTTGAAAAGTCACTTAATATTTTGAGAGAAAAAATAAACACATAGTTATGAATACCCTCAATTACGCAGTTAGATCACTAATTCAAAGGGCTACTAGTAACACTCTTTAACTTTAAAATTTTTTACTTAGGTTAAACTCCACAAAATGAATTTATTTACGCTCACTTTATTCATATATTACGTTTTAATACTTTTATTTTTTGGTGGAATACTAAAATTCATGAAAGAGAATCCACTTCTAACTAAAAAAATGCCTAAATTATATTTAAAAGTGTTATTATGAAAATCAAGCATCTATTTCAAATCATTGAATCAAATTGATACTGTTATTTTTTAATACTCCTATCTATTTACCTAAACTAATTAAATCAAAATAAAATTGAATTTTTAATGGATCACCCTAATTGTTCTTCTTTCAATATGAAAATTTTCTAAATTTTCACCAATTAAAAGTTAATTATGATGAAATTAGTTCATTAAGGTTTTAGCTCACAAATAATTAATTCTCTCCTCACTCTTATATTGTGCATTAGTAGTAGGTGCCATGGATGGTTAATTTGTTGGAGGATGTAGTGGTTTTTCAAAAGTCCTCTTATTTAGTAGATAAGTAGATAATCACTCCTCTAACTGGTCTAAGTATTGCTCCCACACATCTAAGCGTTATTGTAATTTCCTCAATATCACATTGTTTTAATCTATCCGTGGAGCTTGTTTTACTTGAATTAGAGTATTGTTAAGGTTGTAAGTGCATCTTTGGTCAGTGACATATATCATCCTTAAGTATCTTTTCATCCCTCCTAGTTAACATGGATTCACTACCAACCTTTCTAACTGTGTCCTTTAAAAATATTATTTAAAATTCATGGTGAATATAAGAGAAGCTAATGTCAAATTCAGGAGCCTTTCATAGACATCTAGCTTTCTTGACAATTTAATCAACAAATTTCCACTACCATTGGCCTTTATCTTATTATGCCATATCCTCAAAATATGTTGTAAAGCGAAAGTGAGGTTACATTAACTTTTTCACAAGTGACTCGAGGTAAAAAGGATTTGGAGGTGTAATAATGTCATTCTTTTAATCACTCCTTAAAATATAAAATGTATGACATAATGCTAGTAATGAATAATAAAACATATGATTTTCTTATTTTTAGTTTTGGTTAGAGAATAGTTAGATTTGCCACTCAAGATGTATTTCTAGAATCTTTTGGCAGTATCTTCAAGTAGAATAATTGATCTTGGTTCATCCTCAATATATTGGTCCTTATCTGATTGAATGATTGAAACTAATAGGTCACCCCAAACTCATTAAAATATATGTTCTAAGTTTCATTTCTAAGAAAAAAACTAATACTACTAGTGGGCTCTAGTATATGAAATACATATACATATACATATACATATACATATACATATACATATACATATACATATAATCAACTCAACCCCTTTAATCTATAAGTTGTCTAAATTAAGTGTACATTTAACTTTATAGTATGGGGCTCAAAGTTCTAATTGTCTATCTCACAGAGACTATAAGTACTAATAATGACTCTTTTCTGAATTAAATCACACGTTAATATTGTTAACAATAATGATATATAAACGCACAAGAAGGGGGTTGAATTGTGATAAACTTTTTCTTTAAACCCTTTTTGAAACCTTCGTTTATTAATAAGAACTAGTTTATCTTTCAGAACTGATGTTATACGTTGTAAATGATTTTCTAAAACTTGTGTATGAAAGTAATATTGAAAATCACAATGTAAAGAGTAAAAGAGTTAAGAGAGTTTGACGCAGTAATTTTTATACTGGTTCACCCCAAACCATGGGCTACGTCCAGTCCTCAGATGCCTATCTAAGATTTCACTATCTTTCAAAGTTTTACAAGTATTCTTTTTCTCCGAGCCTCTTTAGGTCTCAATACAATGAGTATTCTTTTACTCTTAGCCTCTTTAGGCTATCTATATCACCATCAGAGTTTTGAACTTGTTACAAATAACAGAATAGCTCTCAGTAATTTCGCACAGAACTTCGTCGCAATAATTGCTAGATTTCAGTAATCTCTCTGTGTACGTGTATCTATGTATTCTATTGCTACAATCTTCAACTTCGACCTCTTATTTATAGTCTCTGTCTCCAACTGCTTCTTGATAACTGCTTCTTGATTATTTAAAGAGATGGTTATTCAGTTGAGTCTTGTAACTAACTCAAGCTGATGCTTCCGTTCTTCTTTCGCTTCCGTCTATTTTTTGCTTCCGTCTGCTTTTGCTTTCGTCTGCTTTTGCTTCCGTCTACTTTTCTTTAGCTATAGTCTGTTTTTCCATTTCGTTATCTTTCGTCTGCTTTTCTTAACTATCTTCCGTCTGCTTTTCTTAACTATCTTCCATCTGCTTTTCTTATTGCTTGTTCTTAGCTATCGTCTGCTTTTCATTTCATTTGCTTGTCATCAAAACTTAATATTCGTAAAGTCATTTTGACTTAACATAATCATGATTCGAATTAACGGTATTAAGTTGTACCTTATTTCACATTGTCTCCGTTACGTCAGAAAGCAAAAAATACAAAGGAATTATTGCTAACAGAATCTCTAAGTCCAACCCAGTACACATCCAGAAAATCATAGAAAAGTGGTAAGCTCGAGCTCTAATGTGCAACATGCAAAATGATTCTAGAAGGGAACAGGCACAATGACCACAATGGAAGAGAGTTTGCTTGGTAGAGCAACAATGATAACTAGAAGCTTTTAACGCTTCTAGCAAGGTAACAGAGTTCCAACTGATGGGGGACTAGCTGTTATGAGGAGAGAGATGCTCTAACCTCTCTCTAAAGCCCTTCCTTCGCTCCTTTCACCGTTCTTGCATGTTACATGTTTGTTAAAAGTCCTCCTTGTAAGCTTTGGTGTTTCCTCACAGTTTGAAAGATGGATAAGAGTAGCAAAGGTTCAAGACTTACCAGGCTCTGCGAGACACAACTGACCACTGTTTAGTGCTCTGAGTTCACCGCCAGCTAATCGGATTCTAATGGCACATGCTGCCAAAAAGGACCGACTCCGAGAGTGGGAGGAAGATCTCCCTCCTCTTACCCCTGATCCACAGAACACACCTATCAGCTATAGGGCAATGGCTACTGGAAATACTGAAAACACAAAGGAGCTCGCTTGGCTTGACGAGGAACAGATAGAAATTACAGAAGGTGACATTACTCTCATCCAAGGAGAACTTGGTCTGGGGTTAGAGCTATCAAACACATTCAAAACCAAATTGGATCAAGTCTGGGAGAATGTTGTGATTATTAAGCTGCTGGGTCGAAGAATGGGTTTTAATTTGCTAAAATCACGCCTACTTTCCTTTTGGAAACCTTTGGGACCTATAAAAATAATTGATCTAGCCAGTGATTTTTACCTTGTGAATTTTGTGGATGTAGAGGACTACGAGCAGACCCTCAACCAGGGGCCTTGGATAATTTCTGGGCATGTCCTCTCTGTTCAGCCTTGGTTCCCCGCCTTTCGTCCCTTTCATGGTAAAATCACCAACGTGGTCGCCTGGATTAGGTTCCCTGATCTACCGGTTGCGCGCTACCATCCTTCCATCCTTACTGCCTTGGGCAATCTCGTGGGTTGAACGATCAAAATCAACAGCAATACCCAAAAAGCATATCGTGGAAAATTTGCTCGTGTGGTGGTTAACCTCGACCTCAGCTCTCCTCTTCGATCCATCGTCGAGTTAGATGGCGAGCCGATCAAGTTAGCGTACGAAGGCCTGCCAGATTTGTTTTGAATGTGGCTTAGTCGGCCATGGCTCACAGAACTACCCCACCCTTCCCCGCGACCAACCTGAAACCATGGAAACCGTTGTTGGCCCTCAGTCAGGTGATCTCCCCAGTCGCCGCAATGCTACTAATACGGCCGCCCACCCCCAAGTGGGCTTCGGCCCTTGGATACACGTCCAGCGGCAACAACGTTGCCCTTCTCCCATCCTTCCGACTACCTCCTCTACTAGACAACCTAACCCATCAGCCGTAGAACACCAGGGATTACGTTTCTCGGCCTTATCTGAAATCAACCCGTTGGAGCCTTGTCTGGACCGTTCCTCCACGGCTACAACTCAGCCCCCAAATGTCCCCTCCGAGCCGTCGCTTCTGCAGCAGACGGGGGACCAATCCCAAAGGGCTGAAGCCTCTAAAGGAAAGCGACACCAGACTCTACCATTTCCAGCGCAGCTTCGAGCTTCCTCCTCTAGCAGCAAACCGTCGTCGTCTCCTTCCACTCAGCAGCAGACCACGGCCCATCAGGCCACTCCTCCCCTTCAGACCAATACCCCAGCCCACCAATATGGCCTTTTGCCTCACAACCAGGCCAATATCCCCTTACCCCAGTCCAGCCCGCCACGGCCCATCAGGCCCCTCCACCCTTTCAGAAACATGGCCCAGCCCACCACAATGGCCTTTTACCCCCTAGTCAGCCCGATTCCTCCCTTATCCCAGTCCAGCCTGCCACCTCAACTTCCCCCAGTCCACAGCCAACCCATCAGGTCATGTCAATCCCTTCCCATGACGTTGTCCTCATCCCGGTTCCGAATTTGTCCCTGCCCACAATTGCAATAATGGTTAGTGAGGACATGGAGGATCTCAATGCAACAGGCCTGTATAACCTGTTGCCTTCCCCCCATCGTACTTCCTTAGATCACCCGACGCGACCCCCAGATCCTGATCAGGAAAGCCTGGAAATGTTTACATCCATCAGTAACTTAGATACTCAGATGGAAAAGATGTCACAGGATCCTATGGAGGTTCAGCATCCCGAGCAGATTGATTATGCAGTCCAAGCACTCGCTTCCTCGTGATCTTTTCTATGTCGATACTAATTTGGAATTGTCAAGGGGCTGGAGGAAGGACCTTCAAACCCATCATTAAAAACTATATTAAAATCCACAAACCGAATTTGATTGTTTTATTGGAACCACATATTAGTGGGGCCCGTGCACTCGCAGTGATCCAAAAATTAGGTTTTGATCACTCCTTCCAGGATGAAGCTGAAGGATACTCGAGCGGTATTTGGCTTCTGTGGAAACCAGAGATCGTAGTCCAGATTTTGTTCGCTCACCGTCAATTTGTGCATGCCAGTATTACTTGGGCTCAGACTTCGTTTGCTTTTACTGCTATTTATGCCAGCCCAACATATTCGCTCCAAAAGTACCTATGGCCTCATCTGGAATTTCTTGCCTAGCACACCTCTACTCCTTGGTTACTAGGAGGAGAATTCAACGCCTAATTGGAGACGTAGGATAAACGTGGAGGCTCTCGCCGTCAACCTGTAGTCAACTCTAAATTTTGGGATTGTGTGCACTGTTGTCAGCTTCAAGATCTAGGGTTTATGTAGCACCTCACTCTCGCAAGACACGTGTCCGACGTCCGTGGTGATATCCGAGTACGTACCCCGTGAGGGTGGCATGCTAGAACGATCACTCAGTCAAAATTCATCACAAAACTTTTGTTTCTTTAAAACAAGGTAC
>JANVCL010000006.1:26119120-26130550 GCA_026546855.1 Erythroxylum incrassatum
GATTGGGTCAAATTTCATTAGGGTTTCTTAAGAAATCCTATTACATGTTTTTGTCCTTTTCTCATTTTGTCTTTTTCCTCCAATTGCCAAGTGTCCTAGAAAGTTTTAATGCTTTTGTCTTGTTCCTCACCCATTGATTTCGGCAACTCCTACTTAAAAGTATGAAAAGATGAGGTTTTCAAGAATGGTTATTTGGATTGCTATTGTCTTCGATACTGGAGTTTCGTTCGAATTTTTTCTATGACCTTCCCTAGCCAATTTACAATTTTACCCTTCCCGTCGAGGGTGGGATGTTACACTCACAGCTTCGCAAGCATGAATGGAAGCAATGCTAAAGGCTTTCATGGAGCAACATCAGTAGCCACCACTAGAAAAATGAAGCATAGGGCGTTAAAATTTCATTTGTGTCCTCACTCACATGCATTTTACATTTCATCTGGACCTCGCTTTAAGTTTCCATTAGTACATTGCACCACTGACTTCAGTTTTATTTTGCTTTATTTCAATATTTTGTGTATTTGATGGGAGCTATGAACTTTTGGGGTACGGAATTGGGCAATCCATTTTTTCAGGGGGTTTCTTTACCTTCCCCATACTTTCCGTTAATTACCTTGTTTTTCCTTCATTTTTCCTCACATTGAGGGTAATGTGACTTTTAAGTATGGGGGAGGATAAAGTGGATGGCAGTGCATACCTTGTCTTGCATTAAATCATTCTTGGGCTATTTATAAAAAAAGGTTAATTTAACATCTTTCATATCTAATTGTCATTATAATTCCACTTAATGAGTTAATTACATTATGAATGAGACTGACCTTGAATAAGGTGCATAATATGATTAATTAGATTACATACCTTGTCACAATAGGATGATTTAATGTTAGATTGATTAAATGAACATGTTATGGAATGAGAAAACATCACCAAGTGAGCTAATTTGAGCCTAAAGGATTGCGCTCAATTCTACTTTCTTGTGAGTGATATGATTTTCTCTTCCATGTATGTTTACTTCTAGAACTTGCATTATATCTCTTCAACGTTACATAATCATGCTGTGGTATGCCATGAAAATGATAAAAGGAACTACCATTGAACTTGAGCTAAATAGTTAACCTGTTCTATACATCAATCCCCTAGTGAACCCTTTGTGCTTAGTGATTTTATTTGAGCCATTTTCTTTGTAAACCTACTCCAAAGAATCTTGAACCAAGAAAAACAAGTTTACCCTTGTTTAATGGTCAGTAGAGCTATCAATGTTGTGCATTTACTATTTTTATTGATAGGGATACAAAGGAAGAAGTGTGGGGGTATTTTATTATGGTAATTTAAAAAGCAGGTTTAAAAAAAAAGGAAAACAAATTGAATTAATAATAAGCAAAGCATTTGTACTTTAGATTTCAAGGTGAAGGAATGGAGAAAATTGTGACAATAGAGTTGGTGGAGATCCATAAAACAATATGATTGCAATATTTGTGATTTTGGCTCTACTAATTGTTGAATAATTGAATTGCTATCCATTCATTCATAGCCCACTTTACCCGTGGCCCCATTACAGCCTAAGGAATAAAGACCTTTTTGATTCATGGCCATGCCATAGATGGGAAAGTGGAGAAGTAGATAAAATGCAATCTTATGGTAAGGGACATGCATGAGAAGATGATTAAGAATAACCCTTAAACTCTTTTGTGTGAAAGTGAATGCTTTGTGAGAGACATCATTCATGGCATGTGATTTTGATTAATTGAAGCATTATAAGATCTTATTGTTGCTTAGTTGTGAACTAAATTATGACGCATTATGTGATCCTATTTCTATGTGTCAATTCTTACCTATAATGCTTTCGACTTATTGGAATGAACTATGGTGATGATTAGGTGTGAAATGGTGCAAAGGAAATGTGTGTGGGTACCATTCGTTTTAAGTAAACCCTCAGGAGACTATAACTCCTCCATTATGGACACATAGTGGTTTAAAGGCTTGTGGCATATGCTAAATGCCACCATACACCTACAAAAGTGGAATCAATAATTTGGTTAAGGATTCAATAGTGAGTTTTCTGTTATTTTTCTTGGGGACAAGCAATAACCTAAGTGTGGAGGAATTTGATAAGTCAAATTATTCTTAGATGATTTTGTGATGAATTGGATTTAATTTGACTTATTTCTATATGGATTTGAAGCTTTAGTTGGTCAATTCTCTCACATTTCAACTTTGTTGCTTATCAGGTATAAATGGATAAATTGTGGGGGTGAAAGGCATAACTTTTCTTATGGATGCCGAATTAAGTCCATTCAAGGATGATTTCAAAGAGGACTCCGAGTTCTATAACTTCAGAGAAGACTCTGAGAAGAGGTTATGTCAACTGAAAGGTCAAAGGAGTGAAAATTTTGGATTGGTGCATGTCCGTTTAACGGAAATTGCTTGGTAGATTGAACTTTCATACCCAAGAAGGTTTGTTTATTGGACATTTATGTCCATTTAACGGACATCTCTTGACAAAATGAACTTTCAGACCCAAGAAGGTCTGTTTAACAGACAATGGTGGTCAAACACAATCTGCTCTCCCCTGTTTAGGAAAAACTAGGTTTCTTTGGACCCAAGACCTAAATCAATTAAAATAGGATAACACAATCAATTTCTAATGAGAGAAAGAAACAACAAAATAACAATAAAACTACTTAGTCTGGGCCATCGACGTCGATATTACCTCTAAACTGGGGTTGAGATTTTATCCTTCCATCAGTCTCTTCTGGAAAAATGTTTCAGCCCCTATATTGCTCATCCCATCGAAGTTTCCTCACCGGCAAGCTCTCCTCTATTGTTGATGATGTGACCAATAAAGGTAACACATCAACTAAAACCTTCCTACCCACTTCGCTAGCTTGTGCCATGTGCGTGCTCTCCTCTACATGTTGCTTGTTCTCTGTGCGTGATGTGACAAATTAAAATGCAACAGCCTAAAGCCTCCTTCACGCCTGTGCCTTCATTTGGCTTCTTGATTTATTCTGCGTCTCTCTTCTACGTCATTTATGCAGCGCATGTCTCACCCAGCTATTGCGCCTCTAGCCCCCCTACTAGCATCATTTACGTTTTTATTAAATGTCCTTTTGCTCAAGACGCCCATTTAATTTGCTTCTCCTCTTGTGGTTGCTGTCGTTTTGGGTCTTAGCCTTGTGTCGTTTTGTATTTCAATTTTCTTATGTTCGTTTTTTTTCTTCTTGCTCTATAAAGACAAATAAAAATAAATCTTCGAAAAATGACCTAAATGTAATGCTTTCGACTCACTTTAATTTATTTGTTTCCAAATTGTACCTAAAATCACATATGAATTAAAGTGAGTATATTAAGCATTTTTATGTCAATAATTGCTAAGTGTAAATGATTAAAAATATCAAAAATTAAACACATATCACTGGGTAAAGCCAGAATGGTGTCCCCTAACAGATTTACACATATGCATAGCTTCTAGAGCTAGGTAATCAAGTCGCTCCGAGCCTTGCACAAGAAAATCCATATTGGCAAGGGGGTCAAGGCCGAAAATTAAAGCAATGGGGGTAATTAAACCACCTATAGAAATTTCCCCAGTAGGTTGAAGAGTGACACGCAGGAATTGAGTGGCCAGGAAAGAACTGACATCAACATGTTCACCATGGTACATAGCATATAAAAAATACAATTCAGGGGAGCGAACAAATTTTATGCTATAATGTGATTTTTCGGGTGATAGAGGTGAGGTTGAAGATGATGATGAAGTGAAGAATAGTAGAGTGAAAAGTAGAAAGTGCTATATTGCGATTTTTAGGGTTAAGAATATGAGAGAAGAAAGAGGAAGAAATGAAATGTAAAGAGAGAGAGAAAAGAGAGGGGTTATGAGCAAAGATGGCAGTGAAGGAGCATCACACGGTTCATATGAATATACACGATCTAATTGTGTGAATTTTGAGCAAGAAAGGAATGAGAGGCTGAGAGGCACACGGTTCGTGTGAACGTACACGGTCAGATCGTGTGACTTTTGGGTGAAAAATCAAATTTCTTGCTGGAAGTTACACGAGCTGTGTTAATTCACATAGGTAGACCGTGTAACTTTCAGAACCCCTTTTTTAATACAAAATTGAAAGAAATAAAGAAAATGCAAGAGAAATAACTTAAACAGATGCGTAAAAACAAGGCTCATTAAATGGTATGAGCAAACTGTGAAGTGATGTCAGTTTTGTTGTGGTTTGGAAAGTACCACTATTGTTATGCCACCTAATTGATGTCCTGCAAAATAGGGCTTCGGGTGTTATCCATTGACCATGAAGGCTCTAGGAGCTCCACTCTAAACCTCGACCGCGCCATGTGGAAGCACTTGTAAAACTCGAAATGGAACAGACCATCTAGACTTGAGTTTACCTGGAAAAAGACAAAGACGAGGGTTAAATAACAAGCCTAAATCACCTTCCTCGAACCTCTTCTTGGTAATGTGTTTATCATGCCAAAGCTTGGTCTTTTCCTTGTATAGATGAGAACTGTCATAGGCTTCCAATCTCAAAATATCCAACTCATTCAATTGCATTTCCCTCTTTTTGCCAGCAAATTTCATGTCAAAGTTTAAAGTTTTGATAACCCAGTAGGCTTTGTGTTCCAACTCCACTAGTAAATGACATACTTTGCCTAACACAATCCTATACGGTGTGGTACCCAAAGGTGTTTTAAAAGCGGTACGATAGGCCCAAAGAGCATCGTAAAGTTTTAAAGACCGGTCCTTCCTTGACTTATCAACCGTCTTTACTAAAATACCCTTGATTTCTCGATTATAAACTTCAACTTGCGCACTTGCTAGAGGGTGATAAGACGTAGCAATCTTATGAAAGACACCATATTTCTGAAAAAGATTCTTAAGGGGCTTATTATAAAAGTGAGTACCATTGTCACTCAAAAGGGTTCTTGGAAGTCTGAAACGAGTGAATATATGTTTCTTCAAAAACTTGGTTACCACCTTAACATCTTTCGTGGAAGTCACAACTGCCTCTACCCATTTTGAAACATAATCCACTGCTACCAAAATGTAAAGATTGTTATGGGATTTAGGAAATAGACCCATAAAGTCAATTCCTCAAACATCAAACAACTCAACCTCCAATATTTCAGTTTACGGCATCTCAGCTCTCTTTGATATGTTTCCTAATCACTGGCAATTATCATACGTAGCCACATAGTGCCTTACATGAAGGAACAAATTAGGGGAAAAGAAACTTGCTTGGAGAACCTTGGCAGCTGTCTTATCTTGACCAAAATGACCACCATAAACTGTCGAATGGCAGTGGTGAAGAACATTCTAGACTTCATCTTTTGGTAAACATCATCAAAAATACTATCGCCACAATATTTATACAGTAATGGCTCTTCCCACACATAGCATTTAGCATCAGAGATGAGTTTCTTCTTCTGTTGATAAGTAATTTCTAGTGGGAACACTTCACAAACGATGTAATTAACTAAGTCAGCATACATATAGCTAATAATTGTTCTCCCAAAATGGAATCATCAATAGGACATTCTTCACTGGGAACAGTAATCTGGGAAAGGTGATTGGCTACTACATTCTCAGTACCGACTTTATCTTTAATTTCGAGATCAAATTCTTACAGTAATAAGACCCATCGGATAAGACATGGCTTGGAGTCCTTCTTTTTGAACAACTGTCATATAGCTGCGTGATTTATAAAAGCAACAACTTTAGATAAACTTCTTAAGAGCAAAAATAATAGCTAAAATTTCTTTTTTTGTGGTGACACAATTGATCTGAGCCTCATCTAAAGTAGGACTAGCATAGTAGATGGCCTAAGGCTTGTTGTCATTTCTTTGTCCCAAAACAGCTCCCAAAGTGTGATCACTTTCATCGCACATCACATCAAATGGAAGATTCTAATTAGGTGCTTGCATAATTGGAGTTGTAACTAAATCATCTTTCAACCTATAATAAGCACTCAAAGGATCCTCATTAAGTGCAAAAGGTACATCCTTGACAAGTAAACGTGTTAGAGGTTTATCTATTTTAGAAAAATCTTTTATGAATCGTTGGTAAAAACCAATATGTCTGAGAAAACTTCTCACACCTTTTACTAAAGTAGGTGGGGGCAATTTTTCAATTACTTCCACTTTCGCTTTGTCAACTTCAATATCATTACTTGAGACCAAATGACCCAATACAATCCCCTCTTGTACTATAAAATGGTACTTTTCCCAATTCAAAACTAAATTAGCTTCTTTAAAATTTTCCAACACTTTTGAAAATTTTTTCAAACAATCATCAAATGACAAGCCATAAACAGAGAAATCATACATGAACTCTTCCATTATGTTTTCAATGAAATCAAAAAATATGGCCATCATAAAATGTTGGAAAGTAGCAAGGGCATTACAAAGACCAAAAGGCATTCTCCTATATGCAAAGGTACCATATGGGTAAGTAAAAGTAGTTTTGTCCTGATCTTGTGGGTGAATGAAAATCTGGAAGAAACCTAAATACCCATCAAGATAACAAAAATGAGAGTTCCTCACAAGTTTTTATAACATCTGGTCAATGAAGGAAAGGGGAAAATGATCTTTTCTAGTTGTAGAATTCAACTTACGGTAATCTATGCACATTCTCCACCCGGTGACAATCCTAGTTGGAATAAGTTCATCCTTTTCATTTGTCACTAGTGTCATCCCTCCTTTTTTAGGAACTACATGAATTGTACTAACCCACTTACTATCCGAAATAGGATAAATTATACTAGCCTTAAGCAATTTCAAAATTTCCTTTTTGACCACTTTTTGCATACAAGGATTTAATCAACTTTGATATTCAATGGTAGGTTTATGGTCGTCCCCCATTAACATTCTAGGCTTGCACACGAAAGGATGAATTCCCTTAAGGACATCTAAAGATTAACCTATGGCTTTTCTATGCTTTCTTAAAACATTAACAAGGTTTACAGTATCGGCAACATCTAAGTTAGCATTCACAACCACAGAATAAGTAGAATCAGGGCATTCCTAAAATTTGAGGGAAGTGGTTTGAGTTCTACCTCAGGTGCTTTCACTTCAGTTTGTTGATCCATTTCCAAAACTTCAAACTGCTCTTCTTTAGCTTTGTAGTTTGTAGGGAGACTTTCTAATGCTTTCGCAATCATGGACACTTCTGGAATCTCATCACTCGGTGTTCCATTAATAATTAAACAATGCTCAAGAAATTCATCTGAATGTTGGTTAGACAAATGGGTATTTAGAATGGAATCAATGATATCAATTCTAAAACAATCATCAAAGAAGCTTAGAAACTTAGTAGCTTTTGAAAGTCAAACTGAACACAATCCTCACCAATCTCAAAAGATAATTTTCCATTTTTCACATCTATCTGACTTCCTGTTGTAGCTAAAAATGACCTCCCAGGAATGATTGGGGTGTAGGTGTCTTCCTCGGTTTCCAAAATTACAAAATCAATAGGCACATACAAATTACCTACTTTAATAGGCACATCTTCCAATACATTAACAAAATATTTAATAGATCGATCTGCTAATTGCAAAGCAATAGTAGTAGGTGTCAATTCTCCCAGATGAAGCTTCTTAAACAAAGAAAGTGGCATTAGGCTCACACTTGATCCTAAATCACATAAAGAAAGTTCAGTTGTCACTTTACTAATTAGGCAAGGGATTGAAAAACTACCAGGATCTTTGAGTTTTGGAGGCAACTTGTTTTGAATGGCAGCACTACATTCAATAGTCAAGGCAACAGTTTCATGCTCTTTTAACTTTCTTTTATTTGACAAAATTTCTTTTAAAAACTTAGCATAAGAGGGCATTTGAGAAAGTGTATCGGTGAAAGGAATGTTGATGTATATCTTTTTAAGAACTTCTAATAATTTCCCAAATTTAGCATCTAACTTGGCTTTGGCCATCCTATGAGGAAATGGTATTGGTGGAGTGTAAGGTTTTTGGAAGGGTTTTTGTAGCTCCTTAGAAGGATGATTATCGTCACTCTCCTTTTCTAGCTTAACTTCTGCTTCTTTACTTGTCCTATCCTGAGTTTCAACTGCACTCTCTTTTATAGATTCATTCCTAGGATCATGGGGTCCTACCATTAGCTTTCCACTCTTAACATCACAACTTTACAATGTTCCCTAGGATTGGTTTCAGGTTGACTAGGTAAGTTACGTGGTGGTGTGGTCAATGAACTAGCCTAATTTGCTAATGGTTCTCAAACAACTTGTTATGAGTAAACAACAAGTCTACCTTAGAGGTTAATTGCTTGATGGTTTAATCTCATTGTCTTTGGGTTAGTAACATAGATTCCATCATACTTTACAGGTTTGATTTTGGAGGTCCTAATTGAATGGAAGGTCTTTGAAAACCAAGAGGTGGCCTAATGTTTGGCTGAAATGGGGGGGGTTGGTTATTCCTCCATGAGAAATTTGGATTGTTACACCAAGTTGGGTTGTAAGTGTTTGAGTGTGGGTCAAATTGAGATCTTTGGTTAAGATTGTTAATGACATGAACTTGATCACTACCCTGATCTTCGGCAAAAGGACTACCAATTTGACAATTAATAGACACATGATCAATAGAACCACAAATTTCACATGTAGAAGTAGCACTACTAGCATTCACAGAATTAACATTCAAGCGATCTAACCTGAGTCATAGCATCAAGTTTAGCAGAGAGCATAGTAAGTGCATCAACATCATACTTACCTGGAGTACGTTTTGCTGCTCCTCACTCACTAGACCATTGATAGTGATTGAGAGTTATCTCTTCAATGAGATTGTATGCATCAGCATAAGTTTTATTCAAAATTACTCCACTAGTTGCAGCATCGATTAAAGTCCTCATTGACTGAAGTAATCCATTGTAGAAATTATGAAGGACCATCCAAAGTTGGTAAGCCATGGTGTGGACACAACCGAAGTAAATCTTTATAACATTCTCACGCTTCATACAATGTCTCATCATCTTTCTATGTGATTATTGAGATTCGATTCTTGAGATTCACCGTTTTGCTTGGAGGAAAATACTTGGCTAAAAATGTCCTAAAGAGTTGATCCCATGTAGTAATAATAGATCCAGCTGGAAGTGAATGATGCCATGCTCTTGTCTTATCCTTCAAAGAGAATGGAAAAAGGCAGAGATAGATTGCATCTGGGGTGACTCCATTCATTTTCAGAGTATCACAAAGTTTAAGGAATATCGTTAAGTGCATATTCGGATCCTCGACAGATGACCCTCCAAACTGCTACTACTAAACCATAGAAATAAGAGATGGTTTCAACTCAAAATTATTCAGTTCCACAGTTGCATTCTGAATCCTTGAAATGTTTTCTTGAACTCCTGGCTTTGCATAATCACGGAGCCGCAATCCTACTCCTTCTGCCATTGTATTGCTAATGCTGACTGGGATAAACTTCTTTTTATCTACAAATCTCTTTTTCTTTCTCCTATGGTATGTTCTTTCAATCTCAAGATCAAATGGGGCTGTGAAAGTAAATTGCATACAAATCTCAGTCCACCAATGCACGAGAAACACAATCGAGAGTGAACAAGTTTATATACAAAGTAAATACAAATAAACTTATAGCTAAAATAGAATTACGTAAAACTTAGTCAACTTTGTTAAAAAAAATTCAATATTTGACAAAAGTCCCCGACAACAGTGCCAAAAACTTCATAGGCTCCACAAGTGTACGTGTTTAGTTGTAGCAATTAAGTGTCAATCCACAAGGACTAAGTCAGTGGATCGACACTTAATTACTACAACTAAACCTAAATGTGCTAAGTAATCAAATATGAAATTTCAGTTGTTAAAGAAGTATCAATGCACGATTAACAGAATTTGAGCTAATATTATAGGAATTCATCTCAACAAAGAAATCATGTAGTCCTTATGAAATAAAATAATGATCCAAGCACATTAACCCACTCTTATCAATTAGTTCTTTCGAAGTAATTATCATGTTGATTCCAATTTTTAAACCAATTTCCTAGACCAAAAATCAAATCCAACCCAATGAACACAGTGGTTAATCTCAAGTACTCCTAATGAAGAATTCTATTTCTAGATATTCTTTCAATTAAGTATAATATAGCAATTCTGACATTAAACATCACTTTTCAGTATTTAGTTAACATCTATCATTATTCAATAAGAAACCCTATATTAGAAAAACTAAATCAATATTAGACAAAATTACTTTACCAAAATCAAGTCAACATTGAATTTATAAATAAAAACATAAGGTTTAATACATAAATCCCAAGTTGAAACAAACATCCTATAATAAGACTATAAGTAAAAACTATAAACATGAATATTCAAGATAAAATAATAATTGGAAAGAGGAGGATAAAGGAACTCCAATTGCTCCTTGAATCTTGATCTCTCAATCTCCACGTTGTTCTTCATCTTTGATTGCTCTATGTTTTTCCCCTCCTTGAATTTCCCATCTAACTCTCTTCAACCCAGCCAAAAAATTCCCCTTCTTTGCTCCTACAACTACCTTTTAATCACCAAAAACTATCATAGACGGATCGTGTGAATTGACACGAGTAGACCGTGTGACTTTTGGATCTTGTTGTGCATTCTGGCATTCAAAGACATGGTCTGTGTGAATCCACATGGACAGGTCGTGTGAATTTCGGGTCAGTTGTGTGTTCTGGGTGTATACTTCATTTGTCTTACTTAGACGCGTGTACTTCGTTTGTGTCTTACATAGATGTGTGTACTTCGTCTGTGTCTTACTTAGACACGTGTACTCTGTTTGATTCGTCTAAGACTTGATCACTTCGCTGATCCTTCTGAGACTTGATCACTACTTCTGATCTGTCTGAGACTTAATCGTTTCATCTGATCCAGTTTGGCACTTCATCTTATTCAGCCTTTGCTAAAGTGTCGTCTTGATTTGACAAATTGTGCCACATATATTTATCTGCGCACTTGACAATTTCATCAAAACAGTTTACACACTTCTATTACTATTAATTGATTTTCCTAAAAAATCAATAGAAGAAATGATGTCTTCTTGACTCAATAGACCCATTCCACGTTTCTTTTATAATTGAAAGACTAAGTTTTTTATGACAATTATTGAAGACGATGGCATCAAAGTAGGGAATGACTCTTAGGCACTAACTGAATTGTAAGCTATTATACGCAGTGTTTAAGACTCTTAGATGCTAGTTGAATTGCAAGGTGTTGTATATAGCGTTTAAGACTCTTAGACACTAGCTAAATCGCAAGTTGTTGTATGCAATGTTTAAGACTCTTAGAGGCTAGCTGAATTGCAAGGTGTTATATGTTGGACCCCGATCTTTAAGTGGAATTTAGAAATATTCTTTAAGTGGAATTTAGAAATATTAAATGAAATTGAATGAGTGTTTTGTATAAGTATTATGTTATAGATGAAATTA
>JANVCL010000006.1:26134102-26150047 GCA_026546855.1 Erythroxylum incrassatum
ACAGCTCACATTTCTTTAGTCTTTCTATTTGCCTGTCTAAGTCTGACTTTTCTACTTCTCTCTCTCTCGACTCTCGCTCGCTCACGCTCTGGTTCTGAAGCTCCGCAACTTTCTTAACTGAGCAAATAGTTCTGCTCAGTATTGTTCACAGCTCGTGAGGTTTTTGCAAATAGTAGAGAAAACAAAAGCAACGAAAGAAGGGAGAAGACTCTGCACGTCTGGAGACCGAGAATTGAGAAGTAAGACGTGCCAGAGCAACGAGGATAAAATCGAGATTTGGCTTAAATAAATCAGCTGGTAGGAGAAAACGCTCCTACATAGGAGCTTGTTGAAAAACAGCTGATTGGGTTAATCGGCTAATCCAATAAGCTATTTACCAAACAAGCTTTTGAGCTTTTTCTTAAAGTCAACCAGCTGAAGAGGATTGACCAGCTAAAAAAGAGCTGATAAGCTCTTTACCAAACAAGGCCTATAAGTATTCTTGCTTTAACTTTTTCTATGTTTTTATTTATCTTTATTTGTATTATTTTGCTCTTCACATTGAGGACAATGTTTATTTAACTACAGGGATGTATATTCAATTACGTATCATGTGTGTATGAATTTTGCATTTATATCAATTATGTGTGAATTTTACAATTGAGTTAGTTTTTGATTAGGTTGACATAGTGTGAATATTTTGTGCATAATGTGTCCATTGTGTGAATGTGTCAATGACAAGAATTGAATGGAATTAGTTTAGATTTGAACATGGTCATTTAAATTTGTAAAAGCATAGTCACTTATGAATTTTATGTTTTAAATGTCTTTGAGATGAATATATGTATTAATTAGAATATGATGCTTATTCTTTCACTTTATGACTTTTGTTCGTATACATTTATAATTATAGTCAATTGAATTGGTTAGCATTATTAGCACCCTTTCATGAGAATGGTTGACTAAGAAGAACTGAGCTAGGCTATGAAAATAAAAATAAAAAATAAAAACAAATTTGAATTCAAATTTAAATAAATTCCTATTCTGTTGGACCTTTTTAAGAAAATTGAGTTAAGAATAGAGCTAGTAGCCAGTTGAGATTTGTGATATGGCTGAATAACCGGGAGCATTCATAATAAAATGTTTATCTTCATGTCAAAAGGCTAGAATAACACTCCAAATAAACTAAATAAAAAACGTAACCAAGTTGGGTAACTGGGGACATTTATGACAAGGCATTTGCCTTCGCATTCAAAGACTAAGTTATCTTTAAAGAAAAAATGGTGTTATAATAAATAAAACCTATTGATATTTTACAAATAGCAAGAATTTTCATGAAATGTTACTTAATGATAGTTATCTTTTTGATTGATCACAAATCATATATGCATGCTTACAAGTACCATAGGTGTATGAATAGCGTGTTAATATTCCGATTGATATGTACATTAAAATCAACACACTTAAACATAAAAGGAATAAGTTAGTATGCTGAAATATTTTGAGTGATTGGTGTTTAAGGTTAAGTTAATTTTATAAGATTTAAAGCCATTGTATCATTATTATATTGTTTCATGATTGTGTTAATATTTTTTTGTATTTTGTATGTTTTTAGTTTGAAGTTTTGCTTAAAGACAACCAAAGGTTTAAGTGTGGAGATGTTGATAGGTGTAGGTTATACTATGTTTTGCTAGATGTTTAAGTGTATTTTAAAGTATTTCTTAGATGATTATAATGTGTATAGGCTTAGAATTATGTTGTTGTTAATGTTTGTATGTATTCTAAGTGCTTACATGGTTTATGGCAAGAATTGAATCTTAATTTTATGTTTTAAGAGGTGTTTGATGTGTTTGTGAGTGTTGGAAATCAGAAAATTGAAGAATGAAGAAGATAGAGGAAGTTTAAAGGTGTCTTGATTGTGCTACTAAGTGAAGCACAATCGTGACTCAAATAGCATGATCATGACAGGAGATTTTCAGGCGTGACTTTTTTGTATCTTTTAAGGTTTGGAGCTATTTTTAGAACCAAATTAACTGGAGAAACCCTACAAACAACCCTAAAACCTTAATACACTATTTAAGAATAAGAAAAAAAACAAAAAAATGTAGCAACCATTTATTAAAGTGAATCAAAGTTGAGAGATCAAAAAGAATTGATTATCAAAAAGAATTGATTATCAAATTAACGATTCATTAAGAATTGGCAAATTTCATAATTATCAAATTAACGATTAATCAAAGAGAGATTTTGGTTGTGAAATTGATTATCTAATAGAAAACTATAAATCTAATTAAAGACGCTAGGAATAGTTTTATGAATCAAGAGATTGCAAATCTAGAAATTTCAAATTCAATTAGGGTTAATTGTTAGATCTTGAGAAAGAGTAATCAATTCCTTACGAAATCTAAGATCAAAAGCACAAATTGATTCAGTAAGACTAAGGAAATGAAATCGAGAAAGAATAATTCCTAAATATTCAATCTTGATTAATCTCAATTTTTATTGATATCTTATTTGTTAATTGTTTGATTGTTTCTTTTTATTTTTCTAAAATTTTGTTATTTAATTTTATTCAAACTAATTCTGTGTTACCTTAACAAAGTTAGTTTCAAATTGTTAGCTATTGTATAATCCTCGTAAGAATGACAATCTCCTATATTATAAGATACAATCCATGTATTTGTAGATATTGAGATTTCTATTATTACATAGTGAGAACCAGGTGTAACTCATACTATACATTGCCTTGAGAAGTTGAAATTATATCATGTTCTGGAAGTCCTACGTGTAATACCATTTTTCGATTGTGAAGATAGTGAAGAACTCTAAGGTAAGTTCTTTGTATGTAGGCTCCTCAATCATAAAGGAGCGACCCCATCCTCTAACACCAACGAGCTCTTAGGCTTTTTGAGCAATTTTAATGTATTCTAAACACACCCATTCGATGGTACTGCATGATATAGGTCAGTGCTGTGAAATACAATATGGGATGCAAGCATATGGTGTGCACAAACGTTGACTGCAGGGTGGTTATTATGAACTCTCTCACTTTGCCGCGTCTTCCTCAGCACCTCCTTTTCTTGTCTTTGTTTCAGTGCATTTAATCTTTTTATCATTATTTCCTGAAATGTGAAATTAACATAAATTGCTAAAATAAGGATAATATATATATTAAACAAACACCAAAATAATATCTTATGATCAATTAGTTGTAGATTAATAATAAAAATACAAATAAATCCAATGAACCGTAAATTAATTCATAATAATCACAATTGTGATGGAATTAACACCAAAGCATTCAAATTAATCAATAAAAATACCCTTATATATAAATTAATCATAAAAATCATAATTAAATTATGGGTTAATTACAAAAAATCCCAAACTTTGCTTGATTTTGCAATTATAACCTAAACTTTAAAAGTGACAATTAAATACTCAAACTTTTAATTGTTTTCAATTTTAACCTGACATTAGTGTCTCTATTAAGTTTGCTTATAACATCCTGTTATCCCATGTTAAGGGCTAGAACTCTAAAATAGTGTATGTGAGAGAATATTGAGAAGTTAGAAAGTGCATTTCATGCTCATGCATATTATAACGTACACACACGTTTGAATATTAATTATTGCACACGTTAAAATGATTGTACATGCATTCATTGACATTTTCTGGGTATAATTGATTTATAAATGTGATTATATTGATAATTGTGGATTTTATTTATTGAAAAATTGATTTGGAGAGCATAATTATTGATTTAGAATTTTTAGTGAAATTTGAAATATTTTCTGAAATTATGAGTATTTTTGGATTAAGAAAAAAACTAAGTGACAAGTCAATTAATAAATAGTAGTACAAATAAGAGTCAAATGACAGAGGAAACTTTTATAAATGACTTTGGGATTTATTGACAAGTTTCATTGAAAATTGGAGGACAATTGGAGTTTATTGGATTAGTTTGTCACTTGCCACATGTCCAATCTCTATAGGTTTAAACTAGATTCTCTTATTTAACTAAAGTGTCACTTGCCAAGCCATGTCTTTATCCCACGATTTGCTTAATTACTTTGAAGACCGTTAAATTGTCTTGAATCTTGCTTCCTGCTTCTTCTTCTTCTTCGTGGATTTCTTCTTCATCTTCTTCACGAATTTTCTCACCAATCTCCATTCAAGTTGAACCTAGCTCTCTCATCTTTCACTTGCTACTTTGCCTTGTTGTCTTCTTCATTTTTCACAAGAAAACCTAAACCTCCCAACCTCCATGATGTTGTACGTGAGTTGCATGAGAAGTTAAAACTTCTCAGTGTTCTTGAAAATTTTGAAGATTTTGAAGTAAATCAAGTATGTTATGCTTTAATCATCATGGATAGTGTTAAATGAAACTAATTTGATGAGTAATTTGAGATCGATGACTTGATCATGAAATTATATATGTGAATCGTGAGTGATGAATATATATGAATGTAGATGTTCTGTTTTTGGCATTATGATCGAACATAGGATATGATTTGTTTGTGATTGAAATTGAGCTGATATGGAAGTAAGAATGAAGAGGAAATAATGAGGACATAAGATAGACATGATAGGCTAAGCAAAAGAGATGAACTAGGATGAAAATGATGATGAAGTGTGTTAGATGGATTGTTTTTACTGAACATGCATCTGTATTTTAGCCATAACTTGATCTGTACATATCCAAATGAGATTATTTTAAGTTTATATTGAACTAGGGACATATGGTTATATTTTTCATTAAGGAATCAAATTTGAATTCTGTCTTTAATGGTTTCAAAATTTGGCTTGAAATTGAGTACAGTGTCCTGTCGTAGTTTGAAATAGTTTGTATTATTTTAGGTATAACTTGTAGAATACTGAATCAAACTGCATGAAATTGATGTCATTAGAAACTTAAGACATATGGAAACATTTGTTTATAAGAATGCATTGCCTAAATACTTCTTTTTCCTTTTCAAAATGGCCATACAAAAGTGACCCAAAAATCTGTTTTTGAGAATAGCCATCAGGTAATGCAAAATCGTGTACAAGCACGATCGTGACAGAGATGAAACCACGGGGGAGTTGCACGATCGTGCACGAGCATGATCGTAATAGAGAGGAGAAATCAGGTAGTGCACGATCGTGGCAGAAGAGAGATGTAAGGTTGTGCACGATTGTTGTCAGTTGTCAGTTAGAAACTACAAAATTTGCTTTCATTATGGCAGTTGTCAGTTGGCAGTGGCGGTGGAGCCAGTGGACTTCTAAAGGTATGTTTAGTTGGGTTATATTAATGGAATAAAATAGAATGTAATATTATTCTATCGTTTGTGAGAAGAATTTATAATAAAATGAAATGAAATGAAATTAAAAAAGAGGATTTCATATTATATCTCATTTTATCATAATCAATAAAAAAAACCTCCGATTTAGGGAGTTTAGGATGAACTATAAAATGATAAACAACTTTACACTATATTATATTATAAACCCTTCATTTAAACAACATTTCACTATATTACATTATGAACCATGCCATCTCTCCTAAAGAATAATTTTCTAACATTACATTCATTTATATTCTATTCTATTAAAAATTTTATGTCCAACCAAATATAACCTAAGATAGCGTCTTAGTTATCATTATGGTGAAGGGATACTCATTCTTTATTTGTTGTTATTATATTTGTTCTCTCTTCTTAGCAACTCTCTATTATTCAAAACACATTTTCATACCAGACAATATCGTACCTAGAAAAAATTGATACCAAACAATTAGTTTATGTTAATATTGACTTTTTATGTTGGCACTGCTAAAAATCAGAATATTTTTATAATATCGGTAAAATATTAGTCAAAATTATAAATTTTAAAAATTTTAGGATTAAATTTAAAATTTCTCATATATTAAATAATAATTACTTATACATAAAAAGGAATAAGATGAAATTGTCGAAAATTTATTTAATAAATAATAAAAATATAAATAAGAATGCATTAAATAAATTTTTATATCATTAAACTTTGTAAAGTGATTATAAATTATATAACTAAATATATTAGTTTAATATAATCATATTTTAATGTTTTTAAAATTGATATATTTTATAATAATAATATATATACTTTTAATATATAGATATAAAAATATTATAATAACTTTTGAAATATATAACGGTAATGTTTACAATTAAATTTATTTTAATTTATTAAAAATATATGAAAATAGTATTAATAAAAATGAAAAAGTATTTGTTATATCAAATTTATATTATTATAATTTTTAATATATTATTTAGGTAAAGTAAAAAATTTATATATTAAGAAATTATTTTGCAATTTTATAAAATTTTAAAAAAGTATCTAAAATAATATTCAATATTAACTAATACTGATACTAATAATATACTAAAAAAAATCCAATACGATGTTCGTAATACTGCAACTATCGGATATACATTCTGGTAAGCCCTGAAAGCTATCGATGGAGGCGCACGTCGTGTCATTTTCAGAAAAGAAAATACCAAATAAAATATGTATAGTTACATCAAGAATAGTTTACATGATTCGGCCAACGAAAAGAGGCTGGGCTTTCCCAAGGTCCAGGCTGACCTGATGCCGTATGGGGAGTAAATTGTAAATAGAAAAACCGACAATGAATTTAGAATTTTATCAATAATTAAAAAATAAATTAATTCAATTATTTTAAATATAAAATTTTAAATTATCTTATTTTTATATTTATATTTTTATAACTAAAAATTAATTAATTTATTAATTGATAAATCAGTTTTTATAAATTAAAATAAATAAATAAAATTTTATTTATTTTATAAAATAAATCAATTTTTAGAAATCTTTTAATTACTAAAAATATAATGATTAAGAGTAAAATTTTTAATGAAATAGAACATAATAAAATAGAATAGACTAATTTATAATAAAATAAAATATAAATAAACTTAATTTTAGAAAATTATTATTTAAGAAAATGAAAAAATTCATAATATAACATAATAACATTTTATTTATTATTTTATATTTTATTGTAAATTTCTCAAATTAAAGATAATTTATTTTTATTATTCAGAATAGTCTCAAACTAAAGATAATTTATTTTTATTATTCAGAATAGGCTGAGATATAATATCAAACCCCTATTTTTAACATATTCAATTTCATTTTATTATAAAACTTCATTAAGGTATCCATTAATAACCCCCGACCAAACTTACACTAGGCTCCCGGGCCGAAAGTTTATTTGCATCGCTCGTCTTCTCGAACGCTTCAGTTGCCAACTATTGACTTGCTCTATCAAATTTTCCCAAGAAACTGAATCAGCAGAATCCAACCCTAAACAATGTTAATGCAGCTTCCTCGCTTGACCAACTCTCTTAGAGAGCCATTTGACGTCGACCAGGCTTATCTCCAACGGAAGATCACCCTTCAACACCACCTCAAGCCTTCCAAGTAAGTATAACTCGAATCAAATTTTGTTTTACGGAAAGCTGTTGACTGACTGTGTATTGTTCGACATGTATTCTTATTTGAACGACCTTCTTGATAAAATTGAATTGGTTTGTTGATGTATTCATGTTTGATAATTGACGAATTTCCTTCTGTCCAATTTTGTTTTGGTGATTTAGTACTGGAAATTCGGTTGACGAGTCGGAACTTGCCAGGAAGATTGTTGATCGATGGGAGGAAGGTATTATTACTTTTTGTGTACATACATATTAGATTTCTAGGTTCTATGGACTGAGTTAAGTGAAATGGAAATGGTGGAACAGCCTCAACTGAAGTGCGGCAAGCATACAAGCAGTTTATTGGGGCTGTTGCGGAATTAATAGATGGAGAAATTCCCTCTGAGGAGTTCCGCGAAGTGGCGCTTGCTGTCTACCGTTTATTTGGCAGCCCAGGGCCAGGACCAGGACCGGGAGATGGAGGGAATGTTAATGGCACCTTTCATGAGAAGAAGTAAGAATTTGAAGTCTTAGCATATTCTTTTTCTGTTTTCTTTGTTCAATTTAGATTGACTATCAAGTCACAAATTTGGGGCGGTATATGTTTGTTATGAAACAGGTTTTGGTTATACACTAGAACCTTATGGGAATACTGTTTGTTCATTTATATACAATTGGGTTGACCAATCAATATCTAAGAAATTTGTTTCAAGACGCTATCATGTGATTCGGCGTGTTATTGTATTTATTGATGTTGACATGCAGGTTGACATTGCAGAGGTGCATTGGTCATGCAATTTCAGATACCAACATACAGAAAGCAGCAACTCTGTCAGGGAAGCTCTCTGGTTTGCAACGTGGTAATTATGGGGCTGCATTTATTTTAGAAAAACATGCAAACGATGTTGACAATGAACTGGAATTTGGTTCTGACCTTGTTTTTCAACCACCATCTCGATTTCTGGTGGATGTTGATTTGGACAATCTGGAACTACTGAGTGATGATCGACCTTTGTTTCGTAACAATGGCTGGTATGATCATAATGATAATGTAAATAATCATTCTGTTGCTGATGGAGGAAACTTTAATCTGAGTTGGTTGAGAGATGCTTGCAATCGGATAGTCAATGGGAGCAGTTCACAGCTTTCTCGTGATGATCTAGCCATGGCTATATGTCGTGTAGTCGATTCAGACAAGCCTGGTGAGGAGGTAGTTGTTACGATTTTCTTTTTTCTCTTAATTTCTTGATGAGTATTTTGAACCTATGTCTAATGACAGACAATCTCTAAGTTTCGTTCCCTTTATCCACTATGTTTTCCAATTTCAGATAGCCAGTGATTTATTGGATCTTGTTGGTGATAACGCGTTTGAAATTGTTCAAGAAATTTTGCTGGTAAGAAATGAGATTATTCATCTAGCCTGTAACTTCGGTGCGGACAATTTGTCCAGCTGCTTGTGAGCTGATTTGAATTATGGGACATACATTTTTTAATGATAATTCATACTTTTGAGGAAATTATAGTTTATGGAGTAGTAATTCGCTGTTTTAACAAAATCTGAGCCTAATTTGTTCTGAAATTTATTGATAACTTTTTTTCATGGCAATTGCTACTCGCCTTTGTGTCTAGTTTGATGGTATTGATTTGCAAAAACCTAAAATTTGTTTGTCCAAGTTTCTCATCTCACTCTCTTCCTCTTCCCCTCACACACTCTTACACACCAACAAACACCATTTTATAGTGATTGACTGGCTTGAATTAAAAGAAAACTATTCCTTTTATATGTTCTTGGGATTACGGTTCTATCTTTTTATATAGTTGATTGATTGTTGCCATTTTGAGGAAAATTTTAAAATATTTGGGAGCTAGGTTGAGATTTTCTTCTCCATATTCAGCATCGGAAGGAACTCGTTGATGCTATCCATCGTGGTTTCTCAGTACTGAGATCAGATAAGTTGGCTGTGAACACACAATTAAAGATGCCTAGCTATGGCACCCAGGTATAGTTGTTTTTCTTGTTCCTATTATTGTGCCTTTTGGAGTTGAGTTTTTCATCAATTAGAAAGTTGGAACTAGCACAAAAGTAACAAATAAGCATTGCTATTAGGTTACTGTCCAGACAGAAACTGAAAGGCAAATTGATAAACTTCGGCGAAAGGAGGAAAAGCGACATAGACGTGGGACTGAGTATGGAGTTGAGAATGAAGCTTCGGGCACAAGTTTTTCTTCTTTACTTGAAGCTAGTGAGCGAAGGAATCTTCTTGATGATACAATTGGGTCAGGCCCAGGGCCACATTCAATGTCAGTAACTGCTCTTCCACAAGGTACTCTAAGGAAACACTACAAGGGCTATGAGGAAGTTGTTATTCCACCAACACCAACTGCACAAATGAAACCTGGAGAAAAGCTGGTAATTTATGTTGATCTAGATTTCTCACTCTTGTGGTAGATTCTCTGGATGGTTCTAACTAGAACTTGCTAGCGTCTTCGTTATTGAGAGTAACATCTTTTCATTTGTTGAATAGAGAGAAAATCTTCAAATTTGAAATATTGAAACATCTGCAAATTTATCTTTTTAATTCATTTCTTCACTCATTCTTAGACTAGTTTTTCGTTCTTTCCAAATTCAACTGGCTGACTCACAAATTTAAAGAGAGTAAATATATTGATAAGTTTGAAATCTTATACTATAATTTATGCTTGAAAAGACAGTGCTTAAAAATATGTGTCAATGAAAATGATAAATTCTTGTGATAAGTTTTATCAACAATGTTCTTGAAGATGTGAATCTTGTGAATGATTTTGATGCTGCAAATCTCAAAAGAAATCTTTGGTGATATACTAGGAATGAACTTGCTTTGCAATCATGTTGCCTTTGGAAATCCAAATTCCTATTTGTTTCATATCTTATTCATTTATTGGGCAAAGTGTTTCTAGGTTTAAACCTCTTCCTCCAATAATGGCAGCCTTCTCCTGAGCTACAAATAGATAAATATGCATGTGTCTGTGGTGAGCAGTAGGGGTTGGGGTGTGTGGGAATGGTGTCACCCAATAACAAATGAATTATTCCTGTTTTCTTATGGTTTTGTTTCTCTGATTTAGTCATTCACATTGTTTTCACTTTTCTGATATGCTCATGATCGATTTTATATGGTTGAATTATTTCCTAATGATGTCCCTGTATGATTGACAATATCCAGCTCAAACTGCACTTCCTTTGATTTATGTCAAGATTAAGTGTAATTGTAACATAACATGTTGTATGGCCCTTGCTTTCTCCACAGTTTCAGCGTAATGGACTTTGTGAGTGAAGGGTTATTTGAGTTAGTCCTGGACCTCATCCAACAACTTAAGCATAGGCTTTGAAGAAACTGCTCTCTAAAATTCTGGTCTTAATTTACAAAAGACATTAGAATGGTTCTGCAAATTTAATATTTCAGAGATATTTAGTAGAAGTGAGGCATTTTCAAGAAACTGCACTCTAAAATTCTGATCATATTAGGAAATTATGCAAATTCACTGTTTCAGAGATTTTTAGGAGGAAGTGAGTTACGTTTGGGCCGTGAAATTGCATGTCGTAAATATTGTTTTATTATCCGAGTATAAGTAATGGCCATTTTAAGCCCACTTTTTATTTAATTGTCAATATTGCTCTCTCACTTTTCCACTTTCTTTCTTTCTGAACATGACTTCAGAACATAAGTGTATGATGGCAGTGTAACCCATCTATTGTAGCTTTGGCAATGCAATGTAGACACTTTGCTATGTTGTGTTTATCTGGATTTTCCATAACCTGTTTCTCTTTGGGATTTTGTTGTCAGATTGAGATAAAGGAGTTAGATGACTTTGCTCAAGCTGCTTTTCATGGCTACAAAACTCTGAATCGTATTCAAAGCCGAATATTTCAGACTGTTTATTTCACTAATGAAAACATTCTTGTGAGTTACTTAAACTTTATTTAAGCTCTTATATATATAACAGAGGAAGGAAGCATAAGTTGACATGTATTACTAATTTTAAAGAGCTTGTTATTTTGCATTTGATAATTAAGAAAGAGTTGCATGTTTGTGGAAACTTTTTAAGTTCCAACTTAATAGATTTACCCATTCAAGCTTCTATTTTGCCCCACTCCTTCCCTTTATCTTTGGTTCTATCAGCAAAGGCCATCATGCACATTTTGCGGACAAGTTCCTGATTTCTCATCTTCAATTTTGTCTATCAAAGTCATTGGTTTGAAACAAATGTTTTCTGTCTTCTGCTTTTGCGGTAAATAACCTAGGGAAATGCAATTTCCTAAGAGAACTAGTGCAGCTAAGTTCTTAGTGAAAATGTGTTGAATGGTGAGTTTAGGTTTCTGTTCAACAACCCACTCTGCCTAAAATGAAAGTCAGAGAGTGTTGATGAATTGTCATCTGATCCGTTGGCAATAGATAATTCTTTAATTCTGGTTGGTTTAAGAGACATCCGACCATACATTGAACTTATGGCTGAAAGAACATTTTAAGAAATCTATAGCTTTAACCTCTCTGCAGGTTTGCGCACCTACTGGCGCTGGCAAAACAAATATAGCAATGATCTCTATTTTACATGAGGTATGTTGAATTTTGTGCTTGTGAATGTGTAATTGAAGGCTTCCTCTCATCCTAGTTTCTGTAGGATGGAATTATACCCGTGTTATGTTATGTCATGCATTTTCATATGAGGCACGTAACAACTTTCTTTCTATTATGGTGTGGGGAGCGTTGCAGGTGACACCGCATTGAGGGTAAACTACTGCGTAGCTTATTACAAAGGATATGAAAAATATTAGCAAGCTTACTGCAAATATGCATAATTTTTGATGATCGACTATTTTCATAATTTTTACATCTAAATAAATTAACAAAATTGCAAAAAATTGGTGATAATGTTATATGCTCCAAATTCAAAAAATCCAAATGTCCGAACAAAAGTTTAGTGATTGACTTGCAAATTTTTTGTTTGTCCCTTAGTGGTATTTAGTTTAGCTCATGATGTTGGCAAATCAATTCGACAGGTGCATCATATGATCACTATGCATTTCCCATGTGTATGGTAAAACATATTTCTTTTAGTTTTTTTTTCAACACTCTGAAGCATCTTGTGTACTTTTTTATTGTTTAAGATAGTTTATCTAGATTGCATAGCTTTTTGGGATAATGATTCGTTGTTTGTCAGTTAAATATAAGCTTGTTATCTTGGTCTAATTAGTAGTCCCAAGGACAAAGTATAGCTTCTGGTTGTGTGTTGATAGAATGTATTAAGAATTTATGCAGTTGACCATGTTTTCCTTTCCTGTTTTTCAGATTGGACAACATTTCAGGGATGGTTACTTGCATAAAGATGAATTTAAGATAGTTTATGTTGCTCCTATGAAGGTACAGGCAACATATAGCCTGTTGGTTGCGAGCTGGTTGTAATGTTTGGTGAATTGCTTATCTCTTGTACTTTCTGTAGGCATTAGCTGCGGAGGTCACGTCAACATTTGGCCATCGACTATCACCATTGAATATGACAGTGAGAGAACTTACCGGGGACATGCAACTTTCTAAGAGTGAACTGGAAGAGACACAGGTTATACTTGTTTATTTTCTTGTTTTTGACAGTTTAAAGCATGCTTTTAGTGCTGTGGTGCTAAGAACTGATCATTTAAATTTGCAATTAATTTGACTCAGATGATTGTGACAACACCTGAGAAATGGGATGTCATTACTCGCAAAAGCAGTGACATGTCACTTTCAATGCTAGTGAAGCTCTTAATAATTGATGAAGTGCACCTTTTAAACGATGATAGAGGTCCTGTAATAGAAGCACTAGTGGCTAGGACCCTACGTCAGGTAAGCTCTTGCTGAGTTATCTGTATGGTGGAATTCAAACCTAATCTCTTCAGCATTTTATCATTTAGTTGTTCTATCCATGCTGAAATTGGTTTTCCCTAATGTCTTCATAGTGATGTTACTTCTTACATGACAACTTGATTTATGCACGTGAAAGATTGGCAAGCTAAGAGTCATTCACATATTCCTTCTAATGGGTGACAGGTGGAGTCAACACAGACAATGATACGCATTGTGGGACTTTCAGCCACTCTACCTAATTATTTAGAGGTGTTTACTGCAGCATAATTCACATACCTTTTCATCCATATGAACTGGTTTACTTGAAATTGAAATCTTTAACATTGACTTTTTAAGGTTGCTCAATTTCTGAGAGTGAATCCAGAGGCTGGCCTCTTCTTTTTTGATTCTAGTTATCGTCCTGTACCTCTTGCACAACAATATATTGGAATCAGTGAGCATAACTTTGCTGCTCGTAATGAGTTGCTGAATGAAATTTGCTATAAGAAGGTAGCTGTTTGCATGAATCCTTCCTGTTTATTAACCAATTAATCAGTGTTATAGATGGAGGATAATGAATTGATGACACCTTTTTGTTTAAGGTTATTGATTCGTTGAGACAGGGTCATCAGGCCATGGTGTTTGTTCATTCGCGAAAAGATACGGCAAAAACAGCTCAGAAGCTGGTACATTTTTTCTGCATGCTTATTAAAAGTAAACTTCTATGCGTTTTGCTTCGATATATTGGTCTAACTTGTCTGCTCCTTAATCTCCTTATTTCCATTTGTGCCGCATTTTTCTGCTGCATAGTTTTAGTACTATCTTTTCTCTGATGATCTTCCATTGATTATTTGACACCCGCTTATCTCATGGGAATGGGCGAGGGATATCAATACCCATACTTGCACCACAAACGGGTCATTAATATTAGAGGCATTGAGGATATTAATGTTGACTTCTGGTGATATTGGACATATCAAATATTATGATCTTGGTAATAATCATTCTAAAATACATACTACATAACATTGTGAAGTGTTGAATTTTACCTCGACTCAAAGGAGTCAGAATATTTATGGGCAAGAATTATACAGATTGATGGTGCCGATTCAATCTTCAAGGATGGTATCAATAAACATGTGGAATTTTGGTTGGTGCATTCCTGCTATTTATATAAACTGCCTTTTAGTAGGTGTATTACTGCTACTGAAAGAGGCTATCTTTCACTCATGTACACACACTACAGTTAAAATGATCCTGCACTTATGGACAAATATTTGAATATCTAGAACTCCTGGGGAGACAACACACTAATAAAAACACTAGAGAATATGTTATTTATCTTTATCTATTTATTGTTGCATCATTTTAAGGCATCTTAGCCATCTTTTTGAATAGGTTGAACTTGCTCAGAAGCATGATGGTCTGGAGCTCTTAAAAAATGATGAACATCCGCAATTTGGCCTAATCAAGGTGAGGAATAGAACTTATTTTCTTATGGAAATGTCATGGTCATTGATTTCCTTAATTTGTGATTTCAGAAAGAAGTGGTTAAGTCTAGAAACAAAGATCTAGTCGAACTTTTTGGATATGGAATAGGTGTTCATCACGCAGGGATGCTACGTGCAGATAGAGGCCTGACTGAGCGCCTCTTCTCTGATGGACTCTTGAAGGTAAAAGTGCTCAGATTAACCTGTTTAACATGTTGACTTGGTGTCTTTTCTGAAGTTAGATATATTACTGTTCCAGATACTAGTTTGCACAGCAACTTTAGCATGGGGCGTAAACCTACCTGCACATACAGTTGTGATCAAGGTTTGTGCTTCCGTCTTTCCTATTCCCTCTTCTCCTTTTCTATCTGTTTTTTAACCTACATATCCTACTTTTCCTTGCAAATCAGAAAGCCTACGCTAAATCTATTTTACTGGATAACATAGTCTCACTTTTACTCATAATACACATGTTTGGTTACTCCATGTTTGAAATTTAAAGGTTGACCAATGACCTTGCCATAAGGAAGATAGAGGGTCAATATGACATGGAATTGAAGTGGATTAATTCATTTGTGTAACAAAAATAAAATTTGAAAGATTAAAAAATAAGGAATCACATCAAACAAATAAATGAGGACTTAATTTAATATAAAAAGACTATTTAGCTTATCTATATGAATTTTAAATAATTCTATCAATATGAAGTTTCCAGAATCACTATGTTTCATTTAAAACACTTGATAAAGACTAGGAATTTGAAGAAATTTTAAAATTTACTTTAGCTGATGGATAACACGATATGTTTATGTTGAATCATATGTATCAGAGTATCTTGCATATATTTAAAGTTGGAACTTTGAGACTATAAATTCAGGCTTTATGTGATTGTCAAAAGGTCTAAAGTGTTACCCTTTTATTTATTGGTTAATTCATGGACAAGAAGAAAAGATCTCCTTAGGTATGGCAATATTATCATGTGATGTTTAGGGGTTGTTTGGTTCCACTTTTGTTTTTCTGTAGTTGTTTTTGATTTTTGTTTCCTGTTTTTAGTTTCTATTTTTTTTAAATGAAAACCTGTTTGAGATTTGCAATATAAAAACTGAAAACAAAAACCTGTTTGGTTGAGATTTCTAATAAAAAATTGAAAATAAAAAT
>JANVCL010000006.1:26150147-26165591 GCA_026546855.1 Erythroxylum incrassatum
TTAATAAGTTATTCTTATTATTATTAATTTATTATTATTATTATTATTTATTGTTAATAATAATAATATTATTATTATTAATTATTGTTATAAACTTTCTACTTACTATTTTTTATATTATTAATTTTATTATACCAAATTAATTATCTTATTATTATTATTTATTAATTATTATTATAAATTTTGTATTATTATTATTATTATTAATCGAGATAGAAAATAGGGATATGTGGATATGTTGTTTTTTTGTCGAAGAAAACATGTTGTCAAAATTCAGAGAAACGATGTTTTCTGGTTTTTGTAAAACTGTTGTGGTTTTTATTTTTATTTTTTAGAAACAAAAAATCACAACAGAGTAAACCAAACACGTTTTACTTACCTGTTTTTCTTTTTACAAAAATGACAACAAAAAACGAAAGAAAAAAACGGAAACAAACAACCCCTTAGAAAACAAGAGCATCATTGCCTTAAGAGCCACTGATCCATAAAGGATTAAGGTTGAGTTGGAGTTACAGTTGTTGATGATAGATATATGTTAATATAATTCCATTTTGTCACCATGTTTCAAATAGACTTTAAAGATAGTAATACAGTAAAAAACCTACAACATAGCATTTAAATATTAAAAAAAAACATATCATTTAAATTGGTGAATATTAAAAATATTCAGTCACTTAAAAGGTCATATTTGTAGCAATTTGGCAATTAAGATTATATAAAGACTGTTTATAGTTACAAACTACGTGTAATATGTAACTTCTAGTTGAGAAATTGTAGAAAAAATGATTATTATTATTATTATTTATTTAATTGTGCCAAATATCATACCGAAGACTAGATATATTAAAAGTAAGATTAAAGCTTTTAATGCAATTAATTAGTCATATTTATATCGAATTAATGAGTTGAAGAACTTGGATAACCTTTTAAAAGTCATTAAAGTTTTGTCAAAAGTTATCATGGGAGAAAACATGGTTTTATAAAACTGAAAGACTTGAATGAATTCTTAAAAGAATTAAAACTGAAACCTGATTGTTTGAACTGTTTGTGTTCTCTTGATTCCTTGGGCCGCCGATTATTTATGTGTTATTATGACAGCCAGTTTCTTTGTTTGCAACAGGGCTGGTTGTTTGCTTAAGTGGTCCAACTGAATAGTTTCCCCTGGCTTTTGTTTTCCAAAGGGACTGGTTTTTTGATATGTGCTTATAGTTTGCCTCAAAGAAAACGTGCATGAATTATCTTTCTCATAGTAATGCTATAAAATGATCAAAATTTACTACTGAACCTAACTAGCAACTATAGCATTAAAATTGTAATGCCATAAAAAAAATGCTGTAGAATCTCAAATCTTTCAAATGAAACATTTTTCTTCCATATTTTTTTAAATGTTTTTCTAAATTTTTGTGAGATGTCTTTAGTTTATTTCCTTTTCTTGCAGTAAGTCCAATATTTTTGTCACTCTTCAGGGAACCCAATTGTATGATCCAAAGGCTGGTGGATGGCGTGACCTAGGGATGCTTGATGTTATGCAGGTTAGACTCTATATATGTCTCGAAACATGGAAGTGGCTCCCTTGTTCATTTAATGGCTACTATTCTTTTGTCTAATTGCAACAGATCTTTGGAAGGGCTGGGAGGCCTCAATTTGACAAGAGTGGTGAAGGCATTATAATCACATCTCATGATAAGTTAGCGTACTATTTAAGGTTGCTGACAAGCCAACTTCCGATAGAAAGTCAGGTTGCTATTTTTTGTTTGACTTGGGACATGGTTGTTAGAGTAGTTGTTTTTCGTACCTTTTAAACAAGATTATTGTTCTCAATTTTGTTTTAGTATTCAATGCCAAGAATTTCATGGTGTCTATCAATCAATTTAGAAGCCTAATGTGTTTCAGAATCTTATAGTTTACTTGACTAAGTGATGCATTATATGAAATTATTGTCATATGTTCAGAGTTTGAACTAGGCCTAGCTTTACCTGGATGTCTACAACCTTATTTAGCTTTTCTACTACAACAATGTACATGTTGCTTACCTGTAATATGGATTTATGTTTTTTAATTTTAACGTGGCAGATGATATTAGATGTGTTGCAATTGTAATAGCCATTTTGATCTTGATTATTAGTTAAAGTTATGCTGCTTTTGTAAGCACAGATTCTTGATCAATTTTGTTCGTGTGCCATGTGATGGTACAAGTTGAATGAGTTATTGTACTGGAAAGCTATTTGGGATGTGTTGCACTAATTGAGAAAGTACTAGGTCCCAACTTGTCACATTTCCATTTCAATCATTTCATGTTTTGGATTATTTGTCTTGAACTCCTCTTTGTTCCCAAGTCATGCACATAATTTATTTGAGATGCGTTGCACTAATTGTGAAAGTACGTGGTCCCAACTTGTCACATTTCCATTTCAATCATTTCATGTTTTGGATTATTTGTCTTGAACCCCTCTTTGTTCCCAAGTCATACATAGAATTTAATTGAGACTTCATAATTGTGGAGGAAAGGTATTACATATATTGACGCAAAATTGAAGGGAAATGAATTGTCTTCTTACAATTGAATTAGAATTATATGGTTATATACATCTTAGTGTAGGATAAAAATATGAATCAATCTCTTATAATTCTACATTCTCCTAGGAAAAGAAAACAGTTTCATAGGATTCAACTTTCCTAGGTAAAGAAAACAATTTCCTAGGATTACAATTTCTTTTCCACACTTTCCTTGGGAAGGAATACTTAGGATCCCACAATCTTTGAAGTACCAAGAAATTGAGTTTCCTAAACAAGTTTATAGCTAATATACTACTCAACACTCCCCCTCAAGTTGAGGAATAGATGTCTTCCATTCCCAGCTTGGAAATCATGTTTTCTATTTGGTTTTTGTGGTGGAGTTGAGTATCTTCTACTTGAATTAGTGGTGGTTGGGGGTGGTGATGGCCGTGAAGTTGGCTTTGGTTGTGTAATATTTCGGTAAGTGCTAGGATTGGTGGACATAGATATGGAAGTGATATTTGCGGAGGGAAGGGTGGTGTCTAGTCGTGGCAGGAGGGGTTCGGTGAGGGTGTTGGTGGTTGGTAGGAGGAAGAGGAGTATAGGGTGTAATGTGTGTATCCGTAGACGTTCAGAAAGTGACTACAATGGGAGCTTTCGACGATGGTGTGCAAGGCCTTTTAAATGTGGTTAGTGGAAAATCCAGGTGGCTTCCATGTCATTTATTTGATGATATGGATTGCTACATATGCACTTCTATTAAGGGAGTTAATGAACAGGACTGAAATAGGAAAAATGTCAACGTTGGAGACTCAAAGAAAAGGTAGGGGTGCTGAAAATAGGAAATTGCCTATAGTAGGAGGATTAAAAATATAGTTAGTAGGAGGATTAAAAATATACTTATCTCAATATCAACTTGCAATATGTATCACTGTTGGATCATCTGACCATTTTCTCTCTGGTCTTGTTGCGTTTAGATGTTCAGAGGATTTTTTGTTATCATTTGTATTAAGAAATTAACTTTCTGTAATCCTGTTGCGAGTATCTATCTTTTGTTTTTCTTCAGATTGTAGGTTAATTGCTGCTGCATCTTTGCAATAACTGCTATATGCAGATGATAGTTGGTTTACATTTTAATTCGTGATTTTTCCTGTGTTTGCAGTTTATTGGCTCCTTGAAAGACAATCTAAATGCAGAGGTGGCATTGGGTACTGTTACTAATGTTAAAGAAGCTTGTGCTTGGCTTGGCTATACGTATCTTGCTATCAGGATGAGGCAGAATCCTTTGGCATATGGTATTGGATGGGATGAGGTATAGTATGGCTATTTATGTCTGGCAATAAAAGATGCATTTGACTCCCCATGCTTAAAAAGTTGCAGTAATGTGAACAGGATTATAAATCAATCTTTCTTGATTTGCAGCCAAATGTTTTCCTTATTTTCTTCAACCTGCACTTTTTGGGGTTCAAAAACTGGAATATTACAGCATTCTAGATTTAATCAGTTATGTGTATGTTGTTTAATAACTAGGTTATTCATATGGTTTATATGTGTTTGGTAGGTGATGGCGGATCCCTCTTTGAGTTTAAAGCAACGAGCTCTCGTAGCAGATGCTGCACGTGCTCTTGATAAAGCGAAAATGATGCGGTTTGATGAGAAAAGTGGCAATTTTTATTGTACAGAGCTTGGTCGTATTGCAAGCCACTTCTATATCCACTACTCAAGTGTTGAAACTTACAATGAAATGTTGAGACACTACATGAATGATAGTGAGGTTATTCTTTATAGCATTGACATCTCCATTTTTATCATGTAGAAGTTTTTCTCATATATTAATCAGCTAGGTATTTTCTAGATGATTTGACTGGAAAATTTATTGCAATCACGGACTTAAATTATATTATGTTAGTATCTTCACAATTATCTTGATGCATTTTCACTTTGTTGTAGGTAATTGATATGGTTGCCCACTCTTCTGAATTTGAGAATATTGTTGTTCGAGAAGAGGAGCAGAATGAGCTAGAGATGTTATTGCGCACTTCATGTCCTTTAGAAGTCAAGGGTGGTCCTTCAAACAAATATGGAAAGATTTCAATTCTTATCCAGGTTTTTGGTCCTTTGCTTAATAACTGACACTTCGTCTATACCGAGTCAAAGTATGGAAACAGTAAATGCCTAATATGCTGTTTAAATGAATTTGCAGTTGTACATCTCCCATGGTTCAATTGATACATTTTCTCTGGTCTCTGATGCTGCATATATAAGTGCAAGCCTGGCTCGCATAATGCGGGCATTATTTGAAATTTGCTTACGGAGAGGATGGTCTGAGATGTCATTATTCATGTTGGAATATTGCAAGGCTGTTGATCGCCAAATTTGGCCTCATCAACACCCCCTTAGACAATTTGACAAGGATCTTTCAGCAGAAGTTGGTCTAGCATATTTTTATTGTTCTTTTACTTGATGTTTACGTAGAGCGCATGTATAATTCTATATCTTAACTGGCTTAGATATTGCGGAAGCTTGAAGAACAAGGGGTGGACCTAGATCATCTGCTTGAGATGGAGGAAAAGGATATTGGAGCTCTTATTCGATATGCACATGGAGGAAAGGTATGTATATTACACTGAGTTTTTAACTCTTTAGTATTTCACTATATTCACTTGGACATCTGTGATTGTAATCACTTCGTTTTCTTTCTTTTTTCTCTTTTTGTGGTGTTTGGCTTGGGCTACTGCCTCTGAAGTTGGTTAAACAATACATAGGTTATTTTCCATCAATTCAGTTATCAGCAACTGTAAGTCCAATCACCAGAACTGTTTTGAAGGTAATGATTTGATGTCTTCACAAAAATATTTTCTCTTGATCATTGCAAATTGAGAAGTTGAGGATCCTCTTGCTGATATTGAACTTGTAGGTGGATTTGATCATAACTCCAAATTTCTCATGGAAAGACCGTTTCCATGGTGCTGCACAACGTTGGTGGATTCTTGTTGAGGTATCTACTATTACTCGCATGTTAATGTCTCAAAGAAGCAATATTGGATGTGAAATTATCTTTTTTTCTAGTTTTGTGAAAAAGAATTTACCTAAAACCTGCAGAAAGCTTTCAGGTCTAATGTTGACTTTTTAAAAGTATAAGTTTGCCTTTATGTGTCATAGAGGTGTGCTGAATATGTTTTTATGAACAGTGTGCTTATTAGCAATTAATAGTGATCTGTGCCATCTTAAGTGCTACTTAGTATGTTAATTATAAATTCTACACCTGGCGCTTCGTATATAGGAATATGTAATAAATGATATTACTGAATTATCTTAATCTTAGTTTGAACTTCCAAGCTAGTTTGACTTTGCTACAGTGATCCTCTTCTCCTTTTATGTTGAGACTCAGAGATTTGGTAATGCAGGTTCATTTTGCTCCCATTTAAGCACCCCGTTTTTGTGTTTTTCCCCTCCCTTCCTAGTTTTGCTCTTATACTTGAGCTGTTGCAGTTGAATATAAGAAGGTTTCCTCTTGTAGTTATAAAACACACAGGAAGTACCAATATCAACGTACCAAGGATTTTCATTTACTTAGTGATTTCATTTGTATCCCTACGTGAAACTCATGATCATTTCTAAAATTTTGATTTCTTACGAGTTTTTTACATGATTATAGTGTCAGTTTTGGAGCCAGGGGCCATGGCTTCAGAAATTATTTACATCTGTTAAAAATAAGGTGCCTATTTTGGATAATCTATAACTAGAGCATCGGTCTCGTTATCAGGACTCAGAAAATGACCACATCTACCATTCAGAGCTTTTCACTCTTACAAAGAAGATGGCTCGCGGGGAACCTCAAAAACTTTCCTTCACTGTGCCAATATTCGAACCACATCCAGCACAATACTACATTCGTGCTGTTTCCGATTCTTGGTTGCACGCAGAAGCTTTCTACACTATATCATTTCATAACTTAGCACTGCCTGAGGTGCATTCTCTTATTCTGATTTATTTTGGAGAATGTTGAGTGATTTACCTTTTCAGTTTGGTATGTCACTGTTTTCCTTCTAAGGTCTTATGAAATATTATTCTTGGTTTAGGCTCGTACCTCTCACACGGAGCTTCTAGATCTAAAGCCTCTTCCTATTACTTCACTCGGAAACAGTACTTATGAAGCCTTGTACAAGTTTTCCCATTTCAATCCTATACAAACACAGGTATCGTTTAATAAATTTAATTTTCTTCTCTCTTTTCACTTTGCACACATCATATAATGCTTTTATTTTGGAACTGCAGATTTTTCATGTATTATATCACACAGACAACAATGTTTTATTAGGAGCTCCCACTGGAAGTGGGAAGACTATATCTGCGGAACTTGCAATGCTTCGCCTCTTCAATACTCAGCCTGATATGAAGGTATTTTTTCTGATTCCCTGCCAATACAGAACAATTTAGCTGTTAGAAGAAGTTGTATTCAAGAAATAAAAATGAAAACATGCAGTGACCAGATTTTGTATCCAGCAGATGGCAATTCTAACTGAAACAAGTGCCTTGGAAAAGATGAATCAGGATTTTCGGAGATACTGTTGATAATGAAAACCAAATTATATGCTAATTTTGGAATATGAAAGGAAACTGAACTAGGAAACAATGAATTATGATTAATGTTATGCTTCACCATAGATTTCTTAGGTTAAATACTAGGGCATAAATCAATTAGAAAAAAAAAACTGCATTTTGAGTTGGTCTGATACTGACTTTCTCTTGTTATATTGCTCAGTTTGCTTTCTTGTGTCAGTTGAACATTTGATTCTACAACCTTTGTGTCCCTCTCTTATCTCATTTTCATGTATTTAATGCAGGTTATTTACATTGCACCATTGAAGGCTATTGTTCGAGAAAGAATGCACGACTGGAGAAAGGGTCTAGTCTCCCATCTAGGAAAAAAGATGGTACTCCAATATATTGATAAAAGATTTTTGTATATTAGTGCTCTCAGTCCTCTCAGTTCTATTTTTGTGCTCACGTGTTTGTATGTATGTGTGCACCATGAAATTCTACTAAATCAAAAGAATGTTTACCAGGTTGAAATGACAGGAGATTATACACCAGACTTAACAGCCCTTTTGTCAGCGGATATCATTATCTCTACACCTGAGAAGTGGGATGGTATTAGTCGAAATTGGCATAGTAGAAATTATGTAAAAAAGGTACATCTATGTAAGATTTAGCTGTTTTTTCACTATGGAAAGTTAGGATCACTATTCATGTTTTTCCTTATGCACAGCATGCACTAATTGTAAATGTTGCTTAATAGGTTGGACTCATGATCTTAGATGAGATTCACTTGCTGGGAGCTGATCGTGGACCAATTCTTGAGGTATTTCTTACTAGAAGTTTGCAAACATTTGTAAGAGCAAAGCATCTTAAGATGTTGAATCAATTTTGTAGCAATTAGTGATTGATGAACAACATTATAAGAGCATCCAAATGTGAATGCATTATGGCAAAATGCTTTTATGATAATGGTATGGGCTTGTCATTGGTTATTTAACCTGCCAACCTACATCATAAGCTTATTGATCACTTTTCGAAAATGGCTCCTTATATTGAGCACTCTATTTTTACATGATTTAGTAATAAGAATTGGAGGACCCATTTGATAGTAGAGTTTAGGCTCTGCCTCACAACAATTAAGAGTGTGATTTAGTCATGGATGATTCTAGCTTGGGGATAGGGAACCAACATTGGCTATAGAGATATAAATTAAGATGTCTTATGAATGTTCACTTTTGCCTATACTAAAAGAGGAGTTCCTTATATTTGAGAAAAAAGCACATATTTTATATTTTTAATTTCAAAATTTTTTTTTACCTAAAGGTTAATTACATAAAGTCCCTCTATATATGTTTGTCAAAAAGCTCCCTATAGATTGAATTTTGCCTATGTGACTAATTATTTAACAATAGGGGACTTTTTGAAAAAACTGCAAAGAGGCTTAGTGTAATTAACTATTTAACAAAAAATTCAGCTGGAAATTGGTTTACACATCTACTTATGAAAGAATTGGAATGGATTGGCTTTATATTTATAAGTTGCAAATCACATAACCAACAAGGTCAAAATTTGACTAATGAATATACCCAAATTTCTAGTATTTATTGCATTTGAGTAAAATAACATTATGATTTTTTTTTCTCAAATTAAACATTACTTGCAAAACAAGTTTTTAGAATCACCAAGATTTCCTTTTTCTAGAGTAACTTATGACTTCTTAAAGTTAATGGACTTGTCCGTTTTTTTGTATAATTTTTCACACATGCTCTATATCTTTCCTCTTAATGTAGAAAAGCACTTTGCTATGAAATTAGAATTATATAGTATTAAACTTGTGCATATTTTTGTATCAATATATTATAAAAACTAAAAATTGTGCACTCAAGTTAGATCGCAAAAGTGACAGTTCAAACTCTATTTAGTATCTTCATTATTAGATGAATAGCAAGGTGGAAATTAGCTGAGTTTTGTGTATGCCGAAGAGAACACCTTGAAACGTAATTATTTCCTCATTCAAAATCATACAACTTATAATTTATCTGCAATGCAAGTACATAATTCTATAATCGTTGATTATCTAGTTTCATTCAAAGATACAATTTGTTGTGAAATGCGACATTTTTTTATGTTATTATAGAATGTTAGAATCATCGCGAATGGATATAACCATGTTGAACTAGATATACTAACGGGACAATTTAGAGGCTTCGAGAGGGAATTATACAAGTTTATGATGGTATTATGATATTTATATATTGTGAATATTAAACTTTGTTCCTAGTGAAAAGTTTTGGATTGTATTCTCTTTTTGTTTATCCTTACGTGATTTTAGTAGAACCTGCATTGTTGAATTCTGACACGGCTTGTTCTAGATAAAAGTTGGTAAACTTAGTCAATCAATTAAGTTGGAAAATTATGTCTATTGCAATGCCTTATTTCAAACAAAGACATTTCATTGTTGGATCATCTTTCTTTAGAAAACCGATCTTCATTTCATCTTTTATGAAATTTACTTTATTTCGTTTGTGATCTCAACCTTAGAACTTTGTTGTTCCAGGTCATTGTTTCAAGAATGAGATACATTTCATCTCAAACAGAGCGTATGGTACGTTTTGTCGGTCTTTCTACAGCTTTGGCAAATGCAAGGTATGGGTGTGAGAAAAAATCCATATATTTGATATTTATTCCTCTTGCCACAGTAGTTAAAGTACACTTCAATCTATTCCATACATATGGAACTTCATGTTTTGACAATTTGCTTAGCTTCGCAATCAACACCTTTTCTAATTGTTGGACCTTCTATTCTTTATTTTATCAACTCTATCTTTACTCTGTTGTTGTGTAGTTCTCTCTATCTATTCTCATCCTTTTGTATAATTGAATCTAGCTAATAAGTAGTCGCTTTGGGAATCTTTTGCACCAAATTCTAACATCTCCATCACTATTCTTGTTACTTTTATAATTTTATTGCATGTCATTTTGAAGGCTATTACTTATGTGTGATGCAACCAAAGTTTTTTCTTACATATTAAAATAGCTGAACACATTTGTAAATGCACATATTATACAATATGCTTAAGCATGTGTATCTTACCATCTATTTGCATTGCTTTTCGGAGGCCTAACCTTTTCACCTTTGTAAGATAGATTTTGTTTGTGAAACAATGTTTTGACAAAAATGTCTCTATAGACTATGGTGTCATTTGGATCAAGTTTATGATGGTTGTTAACTAGCATTCTTTGTTATTGTTAGTTCAGTGGGTTTCATATATATCATATAATTTTGTTAGAATTTTAATTTAATGACGAAGGAACCTAAAATAAAACTCATAGGATTCTAGCAGGCAAATTGGCATGGAAAATTTTACCAGGAAAAGGTTGACATGAGTTTCATGTCAGGATTTGAGAAAATTAATTTGGAGTAGAATTTCTGAATGCGCATTGCACAATGAAGTATGGTAAAATTTGGCTATGTTACATTCGAGGATGAGGAAAATAACTAAGCACCAAAAGATTGAGATTAGTGATGTTGTATGCATAGAAGAAGACATATTGCAACCATGGAGATTTATCAATATTGGAATAGGTGGCAATTTAGTATAACACAATACCTTTTGTTGATTTTTACTGTAATGAAAGGAGGAAAGGTATTGATTTCTCGTAAAATTTTGTACAGAATAAGGTTACATATATATGTACAAGTAAATCAACACTAATTAGGGAATGTGATCCCTACATTCAAGCCTGTAGTTAAGCCTTAAAATATTCTATCAGCTACATATTCTTATCTACATAATTTGTAATACTCCCCCTTAAGTTGGAGCATACATATTAATCATGCCTAGCTTGTTACAAATATAATTTACCCAAGATAGAGCTTTTCTGGAAATATCCCCAAATTGTTCACCTGTTTTGACATCATGTAGGTATCAAGTTTTACTGCACTTTTTCACGAATGAAGAGATAATCAATCTAAATATGTTTAGTTCATTTATGAAACACAAGATTAGAACATCGTGCCTAGCTTGTTACAAATATAATTTACCCAAGTACCGTATAGAGCTTTTCTGGAAATATCTCCAAATTGTTCACCTGTTTTGACATCCTGTAGATATCAAGTTTTACTGCACTTTTTCACGAATGAAGAGATAGTCAATCTATATTCAGTCATGAAACACAAGATTAGAAGAGTATGTAGAGCAACTTGATTATCACACCACAATTTTGTTGGTATTGAGTCTTTAAGTCGAATTTCAGATAATAGTTGAGATATCCACATTATCTCACATGTTGGTTTTGCTATAGATTTGTATTCACATTCTGCATTAGATTTGGATACAACATTTTACTTCTTGCTTTTCCTTTAAACCAAATTTCCTCCAATAAAGAGATGGTAGCTAGTAGTAGATTTTCGTTCAATCTTATAACTTGCCTAATCAGCATATGAAAAATATTCGATGTGAGTATGCCCGTGATTTTCATTAGTATCCCTCATCTAGAAGCTCCAAGGTGGTTGCTCCATATGCACTTCCTTTTGAAGGTCAACATGTAAGAAGACATTTTTTTATTTCCAATTGTTGTAAATGCCAATCATAAGTGGTTGCCCTAGAAATGAATAGATAGATAGAGGTTAGTTTAGCAACAAGTGGGAAAGTATTAGAATAATCCATACCATAAGTCTGAGCATAGTCTTCTACCACAAGTTGTGCTTTAAGTCGAGACATTGATCTATCATAGTTGACTTTGACTGCAAACACCATCATAATTGACTTCGATCGCAAACACCCATTTACATCCCATAGCCTTTTTTCGATAGGTAAGTTCGCTAAATCTCAGGTATCAGTAACATCTGAAAGTATTTATCTCCTCTATCATAGCAACAAGCTAAATAGGATGAGATAAGGCTTCGTGAACAATGTTTTGGAATCGTAGAATCAAGTGCGACAACAAAAGAATAAGAAGAGGAAGACAAATGACAATAAGAAACAAAAGAGGAAATAGGATACGTGCACTGACATTGACCTTTGCAAAGAGCAACTGGGAGATCATTGGGCGTTAGACTTGATGTCAAAGAAGAGATATGTATTGAGCTTCTATTAAGATGATCCATTTTCTAGAAGAGACCGGGCGAATAGGCGGTGGTTATGGTTGCGTAGAGGTAACATTTGTGGTTTGATAGGTGTTTTGTTAACTAACAATTAATTGTCCTCCTTAGAAATTGAAGAAGTAGAAAAAAAAGGGAATGTGTTCCAAAAAGGTAATGTTGGCTTTCATAAAATATTTATTAAGATTTGGACCGATATCCTTTTTGTAGATGAGAGTAGCCCTAAAAAAAACATTTTAAAGATTTTGGGTCTAACTTAGTGACTTGAGGACGAATATCACGAATAAGAAAATTAATACTAAAAATTCATTGTGTAAAAGGGAGCAAAGGTTTAGTTAGAAAAAGAATATTATAAGGAATCTCACCACAAACAATACTTGAAGGCATGTGATACGACACCTTCACCTCAGCTTCTTAAGACTTATTTTAGGAGGAAACCAGTAGTTTGATTTCAACGCACATCTAGTAGTCACATCTCATTATGCACATCTAGTAGTTATCCCATTATTTTAGCTATTATGTTATTTTACCGATTAAGTATTATCTTTTATTGCGATTAGGAGTTTAGCATTGTAAATATTTGATAGTGAGAGAAAGCGAGCAAGCTTGAATTATTAACCTATTTGTTTTGGAGTTTAGTCCTCTCCACACGGACTGACTTGGGAGTTTAAGATTCTTGCTCTCAAATTTATCAATAAAATTCTATTATTCAGTTACTTCTATTTTCCTTCTTTTCTGGTTCCTATCAACATGCTATAGATCAAAATAGGTTGCAGAGACTACATCTGCCAAAATGTTTGGTAACGTGGGATTGGAACAAGAGTGCTCCGGCAGTTTCAAGGAGATGATAAAATATTTCTTTTAGCTACATTATTTTGAGATGATTTGTCAACATATGAGGATTGATGTGTTGTGGAAAATTTTTCTTTAGCATTATTGCTTCTTCAAGTATGGATAGATAGAGACATTAAATTGTGTTTTTATTTCAACACAAAAAGCAGTAAGATGGAAAAATAATTCAAAGCGATTTTTCATTAAATAGAGCCAAGTCACACAAAGAACTTGTCAACGAAAAATAACAAAATATTGAAACTTAGTTTTGGACACAACAAGACATGGACTCCAAACATCATAATGTACTAATCACAAAGAAAACTAACTTGTTTAGTATCCTGAGAAGTGAAGACAGATGATAATGCTTGGTAAACTGATAGGACTCACAATCTAAGTAATATACATATGAAATTGAGGACATAACTTCTTCAATAGAGGTAAAGAGGTATGTCCTAATCGATAATGAGCTTTAAAGGGAATTAACAGACCTAAACAAGTTATGGGTCTTGGCACTTGAGTATGCAGAATATAGAGACCTTGTGGGAAGAGGGAAAATAGAAAATCAACACTGATGATTTTCGTGGATCGGTCAATATGACCTACGTCCATGGTAACTTTCTTCTTTCTTTTGTTTTTCTTATATCTCTTTTGTACAATATTTACGTCCATATATATAGGGTACAATCATGATCTAATTTAGGAAGAAAACACAATATACGGTAAGGAGAAAAATTGAGGGAAGTTTGATTAGGAGCAAGTTAGGGAGACTGAAATCCTCCCTGATTTCTCATGATTTCAACAAACCTTTTGATTTAAGTGATTTACCAATAATCTTCTGCGTCATAAGATCCTGAAAAGACAATGATTAGGAAAGAATAAGATACAATCATACAACTATTTAAGGCACAAATGAATTTGCTCATACATAGTAAATTAAAGGAAGTCCTAGTAGGTTCAAGACAAAGGAAAAGGGTAGTAATGGAGTGGGGTTAACAATGCCAGAGCCAATAGTAAAGGAAGTGTATTCATAAGTTAAAGTAACATGGGAAGGAGATGGGTGTTTTTGGAGAGTAGAAAAAAGATTAGAATTACCTATCGTATGATCTGAGGCACCAGAATCAATAACCTATTGTGAGGAAGAGCAAAGAAGACATGTAGGCATGATACTTGAGTTAGCAATAGGATTGACAGGGTGAGATGAATTTTTCAATGTTTCTTGTTATCGATTGAATTTTACAAATTCATCGACAGAAACTGTAATTGTCTTCTCAGCAGATGAGCTACGTGGTGTAGTAGTAGTAGTTGCAATATAAGCTGAAAGAGATTTTTGATATTTATTTTACAGCTTGTAATACGCACATTTGGTACGGCTCGACTAATGACAATATCGACAAATAATTTCCCCTACATCTTGATTCTTCTTGTCTTAATTTCCTGTTCCTCAATTATTATTCATACGAGATGACTTTCCAATGTCAAATCTATTTTGACTCACTCCCCCTCCTTTTAAAGAAATCGACAGCTCCCCCTCCTTTTATATACTAAATTATTTTATTTATATAAGGTAAATTACAATTATAATCAATCATAATCCCTAAAAATCTTAATCAAATCACAATCATAATCAACCATAATCTCCAAAAATCCTCTTAATCAAATCATAATCTTTGACACTCTCCCTCAAGCTGGAGCATATATATCATAAGCTCTAAGCTTGTTACACAATTGTGTTACACAACTTCCAACCAAAGACTTGGTGAATAGATCAACCAACTGGTCTTCAGATTTCACATTAATAGTTTTTATCACATCTTGTTGCACCTTCTCTCTGACAACATGATAGTCTATCTTAATATACGTTGTACTCTCATGAAAAACTGGATTAGAAACAATGTAAATGGTTGCTTGATTATCGCACACTGGCTCCATAGGTTGAGTTTGTTGAAATCCAAGTTCCTGCAACAAATGTTTTCCCAGACAAGTTCCCGAGTTATATATGCCATGACTATATTCTGGTTCTACACTTGAACAAGAAACCACTATTTGGTTCTTGCTTTTCCATGAAATTAGATTGCCACTAACAAACATGTAATACCTTATAGTAGATCGTCGATTAGTCCTAGAACTAGCCTAATTAGCATCACAATAGGCCTGAGCTAAACAATGCTCATGCTTTTTATGTGAGCCCTTTGTTAGGATTGCGCTTGAGGTATTTCAAGATTCGAATAGAATGATGTTGAGAAAGAAAAACAGAACTAAAGAAAGGATTTTCCAATCTATTCCTTGAAGATGAAGACTACTTAGAAGGCTAAGAAAAAAACACAGAAGAAGAAGGTGCCTTATCCTTACGTCTTTTGGTTTATATTTATATTTCAATATATATATATATATTGATAGAACCTATAGGGAAGAGGATGACTTAGAGAATGAGAGGGACATTAGGAGAAGGGATAAACCGGCAGTGTAGA
>JANVCL010000006.1:26165691-26182048 GCA_026546855.1 Erythroxylum incrassatum
TCCATTTCTCCCTGAGGAGCTTCTTCAGCTCTGGTTAGAAGGTGTTCTAGTGAATCACCTTGTAATACCCGTATATTCTCTATTATCAATCATCAATATAGTAAATCTCTAGCATATTGAGCTAGAGTCCTAACATATATATATAAAGTAGGAAAACTGCGCAATAACCTGTAGGGGATTCACCAAATTACCATTTTTGGTTGGTCCGAGTCAATTTGCATAAATTGACTCACCACACTTATATTGAATGAGATGTCCAAAGTGACTATGGGTTTGGAGGGGTGAAGCAATAGTTGACTAGGCGGCACAATTAACCATAGTTACTTCGGCCTTACCTCTCCCACCGTTGTGAACTGCTAGAACAAACTTGTCACCACTTTCTTATGTTGGTCCCTTCATGGACCGAGATACTCGTGAATGTATCTCGGCAAGTGATGGGAGTCCAGTGCCACCCAGTATTTGGGCTTGAATTGGTTCATATTCTGATCTTAAACAAGCCAAGTATTTCATAATGAATAACTCTTCTCTTTTTTTTTAGAAGTTGATCCTTATTTGTTGTAATCAGTTGGGCTGCTGAATGTTCTACAAATAGATTCTAAATTTTTGAAAATGTTCGATGTAGTTCTTCTCTCCCTTCTCACACTTGAACGGTTCCACAGATAAATCATACATACTATTAACGTTATTGAAAAATAAGTCTCAAATACTCACATAGTTCCTTTGCGAAATTCACATGTTGACACAGGTTAGCAATATTTAGCTCCATGATATTCTAGAGGCTTGTCATTATTTGGTTGTTATGTTGTTCCAACTTCTTGTGCCTGGGTGACTTAATATCAAGAGTCGGATTTGTGAGATGCTCATACCTGCCTAGGCCTTTGAGATATACAATGACCACCTTCTCCCAAGCAATATTTCATTCTATTCAATTTTTGATTTGTGTTTTGTTTAATCGTAATGGGTGGCTATTCTTCAACATTTTCAGTTTTAGAGTCACTCATGATGCAACCTATATAGTAAGATGTTAATGAGAATTGAGTGAAGAACGATAGTGCAAAAAATTGAATGTCAAATATCAACAACTGTGCAACGACAAAAGAGGGACCGAGACAAATTCAAACCACTATGAGATACGACTACGATGGAACCAACCATTATGGTTAAACACACAAACCCAATTTCTAGCAATTAAAGACAAAAAACACATCACCATCGGGCTCTTGGAGTTGGTGCGACTCAGTCCATATCAGCAGGGTCAACAAAACGTCACTAGAAGGTGGCCCGTGCACTACACGCATTGGTTGACTAGTGGTTGCCGGTGACGTGTGGGAGCTTGTGAGGCACTTGTTGTCGTTGCCTCTTCCTCTGACTTTGGCATTGGTGGCTGGTTAAGGTGTTTCTGGGATTAGATTGTTAAGGTTAGTCTTTTTTTTTTTTTAAAGGTATGGGTGTGAGTCACCGGTTGTGAGAGAATGAAAGTAGAAATCAGGAATGGGATTAGAGAACCTGCTCTAATACCATGATATAAATGAGGAATTTAGAAGAGGGATTGTGAATGCTTAAAATCAGTAGTTCCTTATAATCAATCATAATCCCCAAAAGTTTTCTTAATAAAATCATAATCATAATCAATCATAATCTCCAAAAATTCTCTTAATCAAATCATAATCTCTAGCAAAAGTATTTAATTCTTCATAGGTCTTTTTGAAAGTCATAAAATATGCTTGAAGAGATTGGTCTTATTGTTCAGCTTGATTAAACCCCATGCAAACTTTATAAACATGTGAAATGTTCCCTTTCTTGAATACAAAAAGTTCAAAATATTCCGTCATCTTTTTTGACATACAGTGATTAATTAGACTGGCGACCTCATTGTCAATAGAATTTCAGATTTGTAAAAATAATATGACATCATCTATAGCCATTCCTTATGAATATGGCTTAATGGTGGATCATCAGTGAGGTGATAGTCTTTTAAAATCCTTCTGAGTTAAATCTAAACTGTCTTGCACTGGTCCAAATAATTGAGACCAGTCAAGTTATATTCTTCTATTTAGACATCACAAGAATAACATCAGTCACAACCAAGTGTTTTTGTTCATCAGCCATAGAGGCAAAATAGTAAAATGAATCAAGGGTATCCAAACAAGTTCCAAGACAGCCAGAGTTGCAACTAAATTGGTCCTTAAGAAAGCCAAAAAATTGATATTTAAAGCAATACTTCTTATGCTTCTAAACCAAACAAAACCATGATGACTAGGAAAAGAAAAATAAGGGCAAACTATCCTATTTGGGTTTTGAGTGAAAGAACTTGAGAAACCAAAGCCCCAATAACACCATTACGTATGGAACCATAGAGAAGCAAGGATTGAGCAAAACCAAGTACACAGAGGTGATGGAGAGGAGAGGTGATGTCGAAGAACTTGTTGGAGGGCGAGACATCATTGTGTGTGCTGTCATGAGTCAGCACATGGGAGATGATGCAGAAGTTTTAGGCGCGTGTGAGGCTCACATTTAGGGCTTTCGGTGACTGGTCTTCAAGGAGAGGTTGGTCAACTGGTGGTGCTCCCAAGGAGCTGACGGTGAGGGAAAATGGTCACATAGGACAGCTGACCAGAGCCAAAGAATTTTAAAGTTTTGCTCCCCTAGGCAGAATTGAAACTGAAGATGGAAGCTAAGGTTACCGCCCATTGGGCAGAACGAAAGCTTGGAAAAAAACTCAAGAAACCAAAGATTAGCTCTTATACCATGTAACAAAATGAGGAAATGTATCCTGTAATACTTTGTAGAGAGTAAAGTTACATATATATACAAGTAAATCAACACTAATTAGGGAATGTGATCCCTATAATTAAGCCTGTAATCAAGCCTTTAAATATTCTATTAGTTACATATTCTTCTGTCTACAATCATTAATGTTTACAATTAATTTGAATAAGTATTTTCATGAAAACATGCAAATTCAGACCATTTCTGCCTGCTCGGAATTTGTTTTGATCAATTTTCCCACTTGTGACCCAATTTATTTTATCTTGGTGGCTAGTGTATCTTTGTTTTCTCTTTGCCCTGTTTTTCCCTATTAGAGGCGGAGTTAAAAGTGACAAGGGACAAAAACATCTGTGATACGATTTGTTGGTGTTCCCTTTTTTTCTGTTTCTTTAACTCGTAATTTTCTTTCTGAATGTTTGTCATCTTATTATTAATCGTGACCTCTCTGCTTTTACATTTAATTAGTGATTTGGCTGATTGGTTGGGTGTTGGTGAAGTTGGACTCTTCAATTTCAAACCAAGTGTGAGGCCTGTGCCTCTTGAAGTACATATTCAGGTAAGAAGCTTCAGTTCTTCATATGATTTTTCATCTGTTTCTGTTTTATGGTTCTTGTGTATTTCAGTTCAAAGTTTTATGGCATCACTTCCTAAATCTCATGCTACTTGTGTAACACTTTTTTTTCCATATCACCCTGTCCCTCTTCCTCCTTTCCTCTAAGGTTAGTGGGTATCTTTGACAGTGTTGAGCTTTTGAAAATTTCCTTGATGATTCCAAAGGTTCAACATAAACATATGCAAATTAGGTGCAAGAGAAAAGATGAAACATATTTTTCAAAACACGTGGGTCTTAACTCTTAACACCTACTCTTTTAGCTTTCAAAACTAGAGAACATATTGTAAAACTGGGAACATATTGTAAAGATGATTTTTCGTCGAGATTTTTGGGTATAAGGGTGCCATTTATGTGATGGTGCTTATACTAAACTTAGTTATAACGTTACACTAGAGAGAATGATGATCACTAGCTTTTACTGACATTGCATATCATTAATTTTGCTTCCTTCACACTCTTAGTGAATGCGTTTGATGCCAATATGTTGAGGGTTTTGGACTCTGAAATCGCTTCCATTAGTCTGTTTATAACATTCTATTGTCCTGAAGAGGGTGCTGGAAGGGGGAACTAGCTATTTACGTGAAATAATTACTAGCATGATCTGGAATACTGGTTCAGAAGACCTTCATAGCCATTGACTATTTTTGGTCAAGCAATAATCTACTCTATATTTTTGTGGTTTCCATGATTTCAGGTACCAAGAAAGATTATTATTGTGATTTTTGTCTGAGTTTATTGATATTTCAGATCTGAGCATTATATGTTGTCCTGCTTGTTATTTCCTTTCTGTTGTCAAACTCTTTGTACTCGCAGAATAGTGTAGTTTCCTCTTTTCTATTGAGTCCAGGTGTAATAACTTAAATCTAATAACAAAAGAAGGTATTCTTCGTTAAACCACTACCATCATAATCTTTTGATTAGGATAAAATGTTCGATGGATCTCTGGTACAAGATTTTGGTTTTAAAATTTCTTGATTCAGAGAACTGGCTTCTCAAACTGCTATTACAGAATGGAAAGTTGTGTTGTATGTTTATGCAACTTGACATTATTGAGGGTTTGAGGGGATGAGAAGTCCCATTCTCTTGACAAACACCAGTAACTCCTATTGCCTGCAGAAACTGCTATTTGAAGGTTTCTAAAGGGATGGGAATGTGTGACGACTAATGCAATTTGGTCATTCAATCTTTTCTGTTATTTTATACGATTTCAATCTAATATTACTTTGATGGACATTGAATAGGTTAGGTCTATTTGTTTACTGTTTACCTTTTTTTTTTAAAAAAATCTTGCGGTTTATTTGAAAGTGCAAGAATTGGGAACTTATGCATAAATTTTTTTTCAAACAGGGATATCCAGGGAAGTACTATTGCCCAAGGATGAACAGCATGAACAAACCAGCTTATGCTGCAATATGTACACACTCACCTACAAAACCTGTTCTGATATTTGTCTCATCACGTCGCCAAACAAGGCTTACTGCATTAGACCTTATACAGGTCTGATGATATTTCTTTTTGGGAAAGTATTATTCCATATCATTTTAAATTATTTAGTGTTAGATTGATTGTTCTTTGTTTTCATATGTGTAGTTTGCGGCTTCAGATGAGCATCCAGTGCAGTTCCTGAGTATGACAGAAGAGTCATTGCAGATGGTTCTTTCCCAGGTCACTGATCAAAATCTTACACATACCTTACAGTTTGGCATTGGGTTGCACCATGCAGGGCTGAATGACAAAGACAGGTCTCTGGTTGAGGAACTTTTCTCAAACAACAAGATTCAGGTATTTCCCTTGCCAAATTTATTTTATTGTGGTACGTTATGTGGTAAAGGATTCTTATTTGAGGAAATTTGCTTTTTGTTGCATCATAGGTGCTGGTATGTACAAGCACTTTGGCATGGGGTGTAAATCTTCCTGCTCATCTGGTCATTATCAAGGTGAGTTGAATTATGTACAGTACTTCGTTTCAGATTTTTTACAAAAAGATCTTTGGATAGGATAAGTATTGAGAAAATAGCCACAAGTATGAGTTTGATGAGATTTCACATCCATCATGGCTTTGTATTTGCAATAATTTTGGTATACACTACATACTTTAATAACAAATTATGTAGTTTGTCTAGGTCCTTCATATTAGTAGCTACACAGAAATGCAAACTTTTTGTCTTGTATATGTAGACGATTCCTGGGCACGTATTAAATTCATTTGGTAAACAAGCTGTGTTTCAGCAAAGGTGAACTCAAGTACTTTAGGCTTGTATGCTATTTTCTTTACCTGCTCATCTAGATACTTGTGTATAAATTTGTTTGAAGATTTATTTATTGTCACTAGGAAACTATTTCTACATCGTAATTTTTATAGTGTCTGTATAAACACTTTAAAACAATTAACAGATGGTTCTATTTACCAAGCAACTCTTGTGATTTTGTTCGACTCTTGCATTTTTTCAACATACTTGGCTGGATCACTGAAATTTTCATTCTGAGTTGAGCTCCGGTTGGGCTCAAAATAAATTCATACTTGCCAATGAAACTTGATTAGAGCTTGAGCTTGGGGAAAAAAAAAATCAAGCCCGAACATGGTGAGAACTGGCTCACTCGACTCATGTACTCCTACACGTGATAATCTTAGCAATACTATGTGGGATTGCATTATTTACTTTCATCAAACAAATTCAGTGCCTTACCTAGACTAGGAGTTCAACTAACCTGCTCATGTACTCTCTAAATGTCCAATAAACCAAGGTAGACTTCATAGCTGAAAGATCTCATAAACATCACATTTTTTAAGTGAATTTTGAGGGCTTTTATCTTTATTAAAACAACTCCTGGACAAAATTTCCAGCTTGAATTATGACTTTAATATAGAATGTACATGGGGAAAAAAAAACTACTACATTGAATGTTGATCAAACGATAAGCTGTAATTTCTGACTTATGAAGTGGCCACAAAGGGCTTGCACTTGGATTCACTAGGTATAGCGTGACAAGCAAGCTGTGTCAGATATTAATTAATACTACTTAATGGAACTTGGCCATTGTAATCTATGCATGCATCCTATTTCAGGGGACAGAATATTATGATGGAAAAACAAAGAGATATGTTGATTTCCCAATCACAGATATTTTGCAAATGATGGGTCGTGCGGGCCGCCCACAATATGATCAACATGGAAAAGCAGTCATTCTTGTTCATGAACCCAAAAAAAGCTTCTATAAAAAGGTGAGATTAGATCCTTTGACTCTTTAATTGGTTCTCTTTTATGTATTCTGGAAATAATACAGAAATTTTCTGTTTGCAGTTCTTGTACGAACCATTCCCAGTTGAGAGTAGTCTGAGAGAGCACTTGCATGATCACATAAACGCAGAGATAGTTAGCGGCACAATTTCCCATAAGGAAGATGGATTGCATTATCTGACATGGACTTACTTGTTTCGTAGACTGGTATTATTTTTATAACTACTGATTGATGAAGAGTTTGCAAGTTAACTTTTGCTAATCACTTATTGACTAGGTAATCAATAACTGAGGGATAATCCTTCAGTTTGCTATTCCTTCATAACGATTTAGAATATTTCTTTTTACTGATGTGAAATATTCCAGTGCTGAATTAGCTATAAAGCATAGAGAAATAGAAAGTAATATAGTAACAGATATATAGGCGGTGTGCCTCAAACCATTTGGCTTATCTTAAGGTCACCCTCATATGTGCCATTGTTTATGTCTTGAGCTTTAGTTCCTTTTCTCGTTGTAAGAAAATATTCAGAAGTTGTACCTTTATAGTAGTTGACTTCTCCAACAAAGAAAACAATATTTCTTTTTCTAGACATATTTGCTTTAAAAAATGCATGCTACAGTTGTTGAGGAAATGCTGAATAATTTTTTTCTGAAATTACTGAAAATTGTTTCTTGTGTTTGCTTATGTTCTCAAACATATGAGCTCCCTGCAGATTTGACATTTTTTTGGATATTTTTCTGATGAATACCTTCATGCAGTCATGTTACTTTTTCCTTCTAACCTGTATTGCATTTCACCAGTAAATCAAAATTCCCCTAGTCATGCTGTAACGTTTGTTCTAAAGATGGTTTGATATCTTCTGAAGCTCTACTGACATAATAATGGTAAGAGGGAAATGCAAAACCAAGTTCTAAAATATGGAATGTAAATCACAATTTGGTTTGCTTAGGGAAAAATCAATTGGTCCTTTGGTTGGCAATTAAGGTATATACTGATCCTGTTATATGAGTACGGAAACTGCAACACTTTGGGGGCACTGAAAGTGAAATATCATACTTCTATTTAAGAATGAACAATATGTCCCATAAGGTAATTGAAATATACTGTAGATATGATAATATGCAATTTTGCACCACTTTCCTGTTAACAGATTTTCATTATCCCATGGTCTTTAGGAAATTAAATAGTCATCTTCATTAAGATAATGCTTGAATGGAGATAGTAAATTCCTAATATTAACTAAAATTGTGACTTGGTCTTGTGCTAAACTTTTCTTTTCTTCTTGTTCTCCCAGATGTTTTTAATGTGATATGAAAGTGAACCTGTTCATTATTGCTTGTAATCTGCCCAAGTATTTACTTCAGGGTGAAGGGGAGGGGCTTATAAACAAAATAAGATTGGAAAAAGTGGGTTCTTTCTTGATTTACATTGTTTTCTAAATTTTACTGAGGTAGATTTGGAAAGTTAACTTCCAACCTGTTTGTCCTTCCATATTAATACATGCTCTTTCTAGGCAAAGAAAGATGGTGTTTGTTATTTAATAACTGTTCCATCCAGGATCAATGCTCTATCATACTTTCAGCAATATGCCAGTAGCCAAAGTTGATGAATTTTTATTTCAGATGGTTAATCCAGCCTACTATGGATTAGAGAATGCAGAAACTGTTTCCCTGAGCTCTTATTTGTCTAGGTGAGATGAGTGCATTTCGTCTAAATTATTTCATGTGGTTTTATCTTCTTCTGAGCATAATACAGTTCCAGGTTTGGATTGGTCAGAAAACATAATAGTCATGAATTTGGTAAAGGTTTTGTTCAAAAATAATTCATATTGTTTTGTATATAAAAGTGCTTCCACTTATAACATGTATGCTTATAGTATCTTGTAGAAATCAAGGCAAAAAATATAGCCATTGTAGCTTTTATTTGCTAACTTTGCAGTTTAATTTATTGTGCTTACATAAACTATCTGAAATATTTTAGTCTGAATGAGTCATGAAATGATTATTGCATTCATGTTTTTCCTTTATCAACTGTTTCTGTTGGTTTACTGGTGACAATTCTATGACAATTCATATTGGCAGATTGGTGCAGCACACGTTTGAGGATCTGGAAGACAGTGGATGCATTAAGATGAATGAGGACAATGTCGAGTCTACAATGTTGGGTATGATAGCATCACAGTACTACCTTAGCTACATGACTGTCTCGATGTTTGGTTCAAACATAGGGTCAGATACATCTCTTGAAGTAAGTACTTTTGAGAAAGTTATGGTATGGGCTTTCAATTTTGTTATCATGGTTGTCTTCTAAGTTTACTTGGTATAAAATAGGTGTTTCTGCATATTCTATCTGGTGCTTCTGAATATGACGAACTTCCTGTGCGGCACAATGAGGTAATTACTTTGCCTCTCAATCTCTTTTCAATTCTAGCTGACAGGGAGAGCCCTAGCTGTAGTGGGATGTATATAGAATACATAACTATACAGTCCATCGACTTTATGCAGTTGTATATGTATTATGAAATTACTAATAGTATGAAAATTTCTGCTAGTTGTTTCTCGATATTCTCTTGAGAGGATCTTGATGGGCGATAATGTGATGTCATTTGTTCATCCTTTCTTCTTAGATGCCCAGCAGCATGTCAGATCAGTCTGTTTGTCACAAGTGGTTATTCTAGTTTTCTACCCTTTGGTTATAAGAATGAATTGTGTATTGTCTTCTAATTTCTAGATTGATGCTTCAGTTGACCAACTGATCTTTCCTGGAAATGGTGATATGCATTAGATGTGGAAAATTATTATGTACATACTATTTGTAAAGACCCTGTAAGAGATGTTTCCATTTCTTTTATTGCAGGAAAATTATAATGAAGCCTTGTCCAAGAGAGTTAGATATGCGGTGGATAAAAACCGACTAGACGATCCTCACATCAAAGCAAATCTTCTATTTCAGGTCAGCAGTCATCATAATTTCTACTATTGAGGCTTCAATTATCTGTTCTCCAAATTTCCAATTGTTCTGCTTCTACAATAATCTTATTTGTTCTATTTTCTTTTACTAATTTCTTTCCTGTCCTTTTCTGGACCCAGGCATATTTTTCCCAGTTGGATTTGCCAATAAGTGACTACGTAACCGACTTGAAGTCAGTATTGGATCAAAGCATACGCATTATCCAGGCCATGATAGATATATGTTGCAACAGTGGATGGCTTTCCAGCTCAATAACTTGCATGCATCTTCTGCAAATGGTCATGCAGGTATAAGCATGTTGATTATTAAAGAACTCTTTGGACAACCAAAAAGCAAAAATAGTAGTCTTACCGATCACATGCTTCTGTCAATGCTCATATATACATATATAGATATATCAGACATACTAGTTTATATGTGTAGAGGGGATGGAGTGAAGTTTAAAATTCACACGGAAATTGCTTAAGCGGTAAGTAAGCTTGCCAAGAAATAGTTCTGTACTAAGCAAGAAAATGGGCTTCACAAAACAATCGAACAAGAATTGGAACATTGTTACAAAAGAGAAGTTTTAAAATACAAAAGAAGAAATCAGCTGTCACATTAAACTTTTTATTTCTGCCGACAAACAATCTATGCTTACAATTGCAGGTTTTAGAATGAGAAGAAAATGGAAAGGACAAAAGATAACAATAGATCTCACAAGGAAAGAACGATAAGAATTATTTTATTGAATTTTCAAATAAGCTAAATGTGCAGACAGTCTATTTGTCAAATATGTAGTGCTTTGCAAAAAGAAACTATGATTGAGGATTATACTAAAAATGAATGTAAAGAATTTATTCTAATGAAGATGCGCTCTAATTTCATTATCAACACTTTGTTTTTTCAATTTTGCCTCTAGTTACTTATATTTCAATACTATTCTTTACTCTTATGTGTTGTTCAATTCCTTTCGACAATTGTTTTTTTGTCCGACATTGTTGAGTTTTTTCTCAAAGTAGGAATTTCTCAATTTTCTTTGCAAATGACTAACATCCTCTAGTACTCCGGTAACATATATTCTTGTAATTAGTACCAATTCCAAAAGGAATTAATGCACCATTTTTCTGGGACTGGACACAATTGACTCAATTGTTCCATAAAAAAATTTGTGCATTTGAATATTCTGCAACAATAATCTCGGTGACAATTATATCACATCCCCAACTTCATTTAGTGTACTAATAATTTAGGCTCATGAAGAACACTAGTGGGTAGTCTCCAAGAATTTTAGCTGGCATTCAGAGGAATATAATGTAACTATGCCTGTAAATTATCAAATATTTTTTTTATTACAAAGAATGAACCTCTGTGAAGACGATGGCTTCATCATCCAAATTTATTATTTCCTAAACCATAAGCATAAAGCAACTTAATGATTGAGACATGAATCATTAAGTTGGACCCCGATATTTGCTTCTTTATCCACACATCAGCTTGTGTTGTCACATAGGAAAGACGTGGGTGGAACACCAAGGTAGATTTAGGCAAGAATGCTTTTTTCTTTTTAATTATATAATTTTTCTTCCTCATTTGATGGTTGATTATATGTGAAATGTTTTAGCCTGTCCTTTCTAATAATGGGGTATTTTCTCAGGGTTTGTGGTTTGATAAGGATTCTGCCTTATGGATGTTGCCATGCATGAATTCTGATATTGCACAATCGCTAAGTGAAAAGGGAATCTCCACTGTGCAACAGTTGTTTGATCTTCCGAAGGGTACCTTGCAGGCAGTGGTTGGATCTTCCCTTGCTTCAAGATTACAGCAGGTGCAAAATTACCCTTTAAATTTTTGCTTCAAAACTTCATTCTAGTCACTAAATATTTCTTGGTGTTCTTGTTAGGACGAATAACAACAATAGGCCTAGGATATGGAGAGTGTACTCGAGGAGAAAGAAAGAGGGGGCTGAGAGGAATGATGTCAAAGTTAGTTAGGAATATGGGGACTGAATGGGTACAAGGAATAACAGTGAGAAAGGTATTCAGTAAGAAAGAAGTGAGAAGTGAGATTCTAGACAGAGAGAATTCATTTTATCCCTAAGGAGCAAATTCTAGCTCTGGTATAGGAAGTGATCTACGGATTCACTTGTAATAGCAGTGTTGATCACTGATTATAATTAATAATACACTTACCTCTGGCATACTAAGCTAGAGTTTCTTTACCTCTAGCATACTAAGCTAGAGTTTCTAACATTGGTCCGACCTGCCGGATTACCAATATCAAGAGAGAGGATCAGCTCGTTTTCGGAGACTTGTGAAGTTAGCGCAACCCACCTTGATGCCACCCAAGATGTCCGATAGGGTAAACGTGCTGGAATCCTGTATGGCGAATCTGGAGGCTAGAGTTGAAGATATTCAATCTTTCATGCGGATGGCAATGGGAGAAATGCAGCGAGCTTTGCTGCTGGAAATGAGCAAAATGATGGGCAAATGACCGGAGGAAGGACAAGGAAGTGGTGATGCCTTAGGAAGGGGGCCCAATGTGCTAGGAGAACGGAATCCACGTCCGGGGCAATCAAGTCCGATGGAACATTCCTATGACACTATGGAAGATTATAGAATGTCGATCCGTAAGGTGGAATTACCCATTTTCGATGGGTTTGATCCTGTGGGATGGATCACTAGGGTGGAAGTGTATTTTGAAGTTCATAATACTTCCGAACCGATAAAAATGAAACTAGCTCTCTTGAGTATGGAAGGTTCCACCATACATTGGTTTAAACTTCTTCGGGAGACAGAGGAAGAGTTGGACTCGGAGAAATTTAATAGAGCCCTTATCGATTGTTATGGAGGGAGAAGATTTGATAATCCTTTTGAAGAGCTGCCAGATTTGAGGCAGACTGATTCGGTGGAGGAATATATTGAGGCCTTCAAGTGTATCTCGTGTCATGTGGGTCGACTACTGGAGGAGCAATTTATAGGGTACTTCATGAGTGGCTTGCGAGCTGATATTCAAAGGAGAGTATGTACGTTTGGACCTGTGAACAGATACCAACTGATGAAGATACCGAGGGTAGTGGAAGATGAGGTAAATGGTGAGTACGAGGGTGTCGAAGGCTCGGGCTCTCAAACGTGCGTATGGACTCCACACCGAGGGAGTCCCTTTAGGGGAAATTTTCGGGTCGGGTGCGATGGAGCCTCCAAACATGACGGGTTGTGGGAGGTATGTGGGCGGTGTTGGGGCGGGAAGAACTTGGGAACTACCTGGGTCTCAAATTGACCCCAAATGGTCACTCCACCCATGACGACACCCACCAAGCGATCGGAAGGTGATAGGAGGGGACCGACGGAGAGGAATCGGGCATTGCATCATCTCTCATACTTAAAGCTCATGGATCGAAAGGCAAAGGGTCTATTTTTCAGATGTGGGGAGAGGTTTCATCCTCTTCATCAGTGTGCGGAAAAACAACTGAGATTACTGATTTTGGATGACAATGAAACCTTGAATGAGAATGGAGAAATTATTGCATTGGAAGTAGAAATTGAGGAAGAGAGTGACATAGCTCTGGAATGCCGAACCATGGGGGTGTTTGGAGTGAATGGAGCACTGATACTTGAGACTAAAACTATGCGGTTGGCAGGGAAGCTACAGGGAGTTCCGATTGTGATTCTAGTGGATAGCTGGGCCAGCCATAACTTCATTCTGGTCAGTGGGTTGGGGTTGGTGGTGGGATCAAGCAAAGCATTAGGAATCAGATTGGGAGATGGCCATAGGGTGACTACTCAAGGGAAGTGTTTGGAAATTCCTATTCGGGTAGGAGACTTAGAGTGGAAGATTGATGCTTATGTCCTGGATTTAGAAGGAATGGATGTGATCTAAGGGGTTGCTTGGTTACAAACTTTAGGAAAGGTCATAGTGGATTCGAAGTAGATGACTATGCAATTCCAACATGAAGGACAAAGTGTGCAGCTACATGGTAATGCAGGATTTCAGGCCACACCAAGGAGAGACAGTGTGTATTATGAAGATTCAGTGTGCTTACATGGTCTCCTTGCTATCTTAAATGGTGATTTCTTATCGGTTGAAGGGGTACCTATAATGGAAGAGCAACAGATGCAACTTACCATCAAAGAGGATAGGGAGCTGTGTTGGACAAGTTTCTGGGGGTACTTTTAGAAGTGCAAGGGCTGCCTCCTGAAAGGAACCACTCACATGCTATATTGTTTTACAACAGGGGCAAGGCCCTATTAGTGTGAGACCTTACAAATATCCTCATCATCACAAGGATGAGATTGAAAGGCAGGTGCAGCAAATGGGAATCATTCGCCCTAGTTCTAGCGCCTATTCCAGCCCGGTGATCTTGGTCAAGAAGAAAGATGCTTTATGGAGGATGTGTGTAGATTATAGAGCACTAAATCGGGTCACCATACCAGACAAGTACCCTATTCCGGTGGTGGATGAATTATTAGATGAGCTGAATGGTGCCGGATTCTTTTCTAAGCTAGATCTCAAATCGGGGTATCATCAAATTAGGGTCAACAGGGAGGAAATTCACAAAACGGCCTTCCGCACACATGATGGGCATGACTAGTTTCTCATGATGCCATTCGGGTTGACCAACGTCCCAGCCACACTTCATTCAGTTATGAATGATATTTTTAGACCTTTCCTTAGGAGGTTCGTGTTGGTTTTTTTTTGACGACATCCTCATATATAGTACTGATTGGGATACTCATCTTTTACACTTAGGAAATGTTTTGGAGGTCTTACAAACAAATCACTTTGTAGTTAATAAGTAGAAGTGTACTTTGGGAAGAAGAACAATAGCATATTTGGGTCATGTTATTTCTGCACATGGAGTGGCAGTGGATCCAGTCAAGGTTTCTTGTGTGGTGAATTGGCCTATTCCTCATAATGTGAAGGGGGTGAGGGGATTCCTTGGTTTGACAAGATACTACCGAAAGTTCATTATGAACTATGGAAAGATAGCCAAGCCTCTTACCGAATTAACGAAGAAAGATGGGTTTCATTGGAACTCAGCAGCCTTAGAGTCTTTTGACACTTTGAAGAGGGCTCTAACTACATCTCCAGTATTGGGTCTTCCAAACTTTTCTCAGACCTTTGAGGTGGAGTGTGATGCTTCGGGCAAGGGGGTTGGTGCGGTATTGATGCAAAATAGAAGGTCGATTGCCTACTTCAGCAAAGCTCTATCTGAAGGCAATCTTTCTAAATCTGCTTATGATAAGGAATTAATGGCATTGGTCTTAGCAGTCTACCATTGCCGCCATTATTTGTTGGGCAGACCCTTTGTTGTTTATTTGGATCAAAAAAGTCTCCGTCATTTGCTACCACAAAGAGTATCCACTACGGACCAACAATGCTGGATGGCTAAGCTACTTGGGTATCACTTTGAGGTAATTTATAAACCGGGACCCGAAAACAAAGCTGCTGATGCTTTGTCACGAATTTGTGAAGAGGCTGATTTGAGGAGCATTATCTCATATCCATGGTGGGCTGATAGTCAAATTCTTCAGCAGGAGGTGGACAAGGATCCTATTCTTAGTGGTATTATAAAGGAATTGCAGCAAAATCCAGCTGCAAAGAAAGGGTTTCTTTGGCACCAAGGAGTTCTCTTATACAAGGGGAGGTTAGTGATTTCAGCCCAATCCACTTTCATTCCCTTGCTTCTAAAAGAGTTTCACTCTTCACCTCTAGGAGGCCATTCAGTTTTTATCCGCACATATAGGAGGATTGCTAACAATCTCTATTGGATTGGTATGAAGAAGTCTATTCAAGACTATGTTAAGTCTTGTGACACATGTCAAAGGCAGAAATATGCAGCTACTTCTCCGGGGGGGTCTGTTACAACCCTTGCCTATTCCTAACCAGATTTGGAAAGATACCTCAATGGATTTCATCACGAGACTTCCTAAATCTAAGAGATATGAAGCAATATTGGTTGTGGTGGATAGATTATCAAAATATATTCTTTTGAAGCATCCGTATACTGCCAAAAGCGTGGCTGAAGTATTTGTAAAAGAGGTAGTCCGTCTACATGGAGTTCCATCATCAATCATAAGTGATCGTGATCCTTTGTTTGTGAGTTATTTTTGGAAGAATTATTTAGACTTCAAGGTACTATGCTTAAAATGAGCTCCTCCTATCATCTGGAAACGGATGGACAAACCGAAGTTCTCAATCGATGTTTAGAAACCTATTTGCAGTATTTTGCTTCCGAACAACCCAAACATTGGTCCTATTGGATTTCATGGGCTGAACTATGATACAACACTACCTTTCATGTATCCACAGGTTCCACACCTTTTGAATTGGTCTATGGCAGAAAACCTCCAACTCTAGTTCGGTATTTACAAGGTGAAACGAAGGTAGAGGCTGTGGCAAGAGGGTTGGTAGTAGGGATGGCAATGGGTAGGGTTCGGTTCGGGTTTTACTCTATCTATATCCATATCCATTTTTTATGACTCAACCCATATCCATATCCATATCCATCAGTTTTTACGATTTACTACCCATATCCAAATCCATTGGGTTGTTCGGGTTTTTGGATGTCCATCGGGTTGTATAGCACAGAAAAATATAACTTCTAAATAGAAAATATAAAGAGTAGATTTTTGCGAATGCTCTAAATCAAAATTACTTTAATAATAATAAGTCAAGATTTTGATTTGTATGTATTAAAAAATTATAAAATTGGAATAATAAAAATCATAATGTCTAGTACAAAGACAACATACATTTTTCACAATTTAGAATTGGAACAAAATT
>JANVCL010000006.1:26220253-26233006 GCA_026546855.1 Erythroxylum incrassatum
GTCGTACGCTTAACTTTCTATTCAATTAGACTAATCATCATATTTGGTATATACTTTGAAGCGGCAAAAAGAGCCAAAACTTAAAATCAATAAATAAATTTTTATTTAATAAAATTTTTGATTAAATTCCAATTTAAATTTAAATTTTAAAATTAAGAATCTGTTTTGACTCAATTTTAATTTTATATTAAAACATTAAAACATAAAATTTGATGAAATTTTCAGTCAACTTGAGTTCATCATATAATCAACTCAAATGAAGATTTCAATATGCGAACTTGTTATTTAATATGAGAGGTTAGTTAAGGGTTACGCAGAATGTAAATGTGCAAGCATTCAGAAATGTAAATGTGTAAGTATTGAGAATGTAGAATTGTCATACGGTCCTAGGAAATCTTCATATTGTTCTCAACCATGGTAGAATAGGCACATCCATAGCAAGCCATTTAAGAAAAGTCTAGTAAATCGCACTTAAAATAAAAGGAACTAGTAAAATACATGAGAATCGCATTATATTTGGTTGCGCCAGGAACTATCCTTGTTTAGTAGATCTGGATATAACATTTTTGGCCAACGAAAACTGGTTAAAACAAAAGGATTGCAATTTTCATACAAGCAATAGATGACCATTTTGGATTAGCAAATAAGCAAACCTTTTACAAATATGCAAAAATGGACACAAATGCAATCACAATTCCGAAATAATATATCTTTCATTTCCTCTGTGATGTTCCAATGCAATCAGTTTCTTTTACTCTTCACGCGGAAAATACAAAATGAGGAGGCTATTTTCTCTTTGAAGGAAAAGAGATTGCTTGTTTGATTACATCACGCTTAAAGTTGCCCAGCATAAAGTTAATTGGGAGATGGATGGAGCCACGCTAGAAGTGATTTGACTTTTCATGTTCGTTATAATAGCTAATGTTTAGCCCTTTCTACAAAAAAAAAAAAAAGAAGATCATATCTTAACAAAATCTTTAACTACACTTGTTAATGTCATATCTGAAAAATATAAGTATGATTATAGATGAAAGTTGTTCTCAAGTTGTCATCTAAATTTCTTTGGGTTGTAACAAAAAAAGGCTCAGTGGTATTAGAAGCTAACCAAAAGGATGATAAGGAACAAATATTTACCAGCTTAAGTAACTCATGAGTTGAAGAATTCAGGGGACGAGGCATTAGACAAACCATAATAATAAGGATTTTCTTTTCAATGGGTTAGTAGGAACAACTGTACAGCTCAGTATGAACATTATTCGGGCTTTGATCTAATTGGTTTCTGTCTATACTGTTTAACGGAAGTTTGGAAGGACAGACGCTGATTCCGTATAACCGTGGGATGTTTCTGGCACTTACGAAAACAACATAAGAAGATCTGTTCTCCATACTGGGGCTTGAAATCTTCTGTTGCACCAATCCTGTGCTGTCTGTGTCACAACTAATCCCAGCCATTCATTAGGTCCAGAAGATATGTTCCCACGTACTGGATGTTAATTGGATTCGATATCTCTAGTGACTCACAAGTTCTGTGAGCTCAATTATTTCCCTTCACTTTCACCTATCTCAGGACAAGTACTGTTCAAGCAAACCTGCTTTGCTTTTGTGGGAAGCATGCTGCATTAGACTAAGTCATGGCAGGGCTAACGTGTTCAATTTTTGCAACAGATAGAGGGCTTGAAATCTTCTGATCCACTAGCCTGTGACCTATGTGTCACAACTAATCTCAGTCATCCATTAAAGTCTAATAAATGGCTGAGATTGGTTGTGGTACAGAGTGCACAAAATTAGTAGATCAGAAGATATGTTCCCAACAAACAGAAGGGATTTACCGATTTTTATGAGGTAGGATATTTTTGTAAATGCCTTTGGCTTTTACTTCATTAACTTATGTGAAAAACATTTTATTTAAATATATCAAAATATACAGACAAATCATCATCAGGTCTATGACCTAGGGATTTTTCTCGATATCTCTCAGCATCTAAACAACATGAAAGAAAATTAAAAGAAGAAACACAACCCAAATGAACTCCCGTTTTCCTTCAAACAGTGCCATCTAACTAATTCTCTCAGCTGGAAACCTTGTAAGCCTCTGGAAACAACCTTGTCTTGGGATGCACCATCAATGGCACTGCACGTTGTAGAGTCAACCCATAAGCTTCCTCCATGTTCAGCTTCTCAGGAATCAACCCATCAGCCAAGTTCCAGTCGAAGGCGTGAACGAGAGTCGCAGTCAGCAACTGAACCATGCGCAACCCCAAGCTCATGCCCGCGCAGATTCTGCGCCCAGCCCCGAAGGGAATGACTTCGAAGTCGTTACCTTTCACGTCTGCATTCGGCTTCTCTCCTCCGGGCAAGAACCTCTCGGGTCGAAATTCCATGGGCTCCGACCACGCTTCCGGGTCGTGGGATATGGCCCACACGTTGACCAAGAGCGTGGCGCCCTTCGGTATGTGGTAGCCGTTGATCTCGCAGCTCTCGGTAGCCATTCGGGGAAGAGAGAGCGGCGTCGACGGATGGAGCCGGAAAGTTTCTTTGACGACGGCTTGGAGGTAGGGGAGTTGTGGGAGATCCAATTCGCTTACGAGTCGGTCGCGCCCTACAACGGTGTCCAGCTCTTGTTTGACTCGGGTTAATGCTTGTGGATGTCTGATTAATTCCGCTATGGCCCACTCCGTTGTGCTGGACGACGTGTCGGTTCCTGCCGTGAACATGTTCTGCAAAGCACAGCTCCTCACCGCTTAAATGATTGATAAGTAACTTTTGTGTATTTTAACGAAGCTTGAAGTAAATGCAGTTTCCTTCAGACTCAGATATAAAATTAAAAAACAAAATTTAGATCATGATGACTGGCGAAAAAGAAATGGAATTTATTACCAAAAGCAACGCTTTGATTTCGGTATCGGTTAGCTTCCCACCATCATCATCAGCCACATCTTTCAGCGACATCAACGTGCTGAGCAAGTCCGTGTGATTGCCACCCGCCGCACCACCGTTTATCTTGTGCTCCTCCACAATGTTACCCAAGAACGTGTCGAATTTCTTGTGTAGCTTCTTCATTTTAGCAGCCACACCCTGTAAGTCTAGCCACTCCAGTGAAGGGATAAAATCCCCAATGTTAAAAACGCCAGCCAGAGCCATCAACTCCACCACCATCGACTTGAACTCGTCGGCTTTCGGATCTGCACTACCGCTACCGTCACCAAACACCCGCCGGCCCATCATCACTCGCGACAACGCGTTAGTGGTGCACACGTTCAGCAGTTGTCCCAAGTTAACTGGCGATGGTCGTGCAGTCGCCAGTGCACGCGTGAGGATTGCTACTTCTCCCTGCACGTTGAGCAAAATGATAAGTATCTCGTATTGCGTAAAAGTGAGGTTTTATTAAATTATCCTAATCCAAATCAAAGTATTATATGTAGTATGTACGACATCAAGTTAACGAAATTCTGTTTTGGAGACATCAAAGGAAGGTCTGACGGCACATCTATATGTGCTTCTTTCATGGGTGTACCCAACAGTGTCAACAACAGTCAAGGTGCGATGCTATTAATAAAATTTAGTGTAGAATGATAGAATTCTTGTACATGAGTTCTTTAATATATTTAGTGAAAGAGTCTATATTACTGCAAACAAACAGCAAAAGGGTCAGCACTTGAACGATGCGGATATTTATGACTCTCCTATGCTATAAATAAATAATAATACACTTATTTGGACCCTTAAAGAGCTATACATAAAGAGTTTTAAGGCCATATTCACTAAGTCAAAAAAGGGTCGACCTATGTCATTGCTTAAGAAGGGTAAAAATTAATAGCAGCCTTAGTCCTTGAGCAAACACAAATCTCACAATAAACCTAAAAAAAGAGTATGTTAGGCTTAATTTTAAACCAAGTGGATCCCAAGTCGAGAAAAGAAAAGACGGAAATAGTGGCAATTATGAGTTCCCCTGTAAAGCCGGCATAATTTGAAGACCCAATAAAGTTGGTTTTTCTTTTGGCCCATCTGCGGCATCTCATGAGGCATATTAATGATCGTTTGTCGAAACTGATTCGGACGCTACTTTAAGTATTTGCGGTAACATAACCACAATTACCACTCACAAACAACGGTTAGGTTCATTCATGGCACAAGTATTCACAGCTGAGAGACGGGTAAGGTTTCAGATCAGATTATCACTGTAGTTAGACCACATCATCCTATCAAAGAAGGGACTCTGCCAAAGGTCTGTTGAAGAGGAAGATGTTCACCTTCTTCATCTTTTAATTAGACTTCTATTAGTAATATAGTATAAAAACATTCTTCAGAAGCGAAACGAAAGAATCATAGTCAATTTCTTGGATTTTGTTCCATTTGCAGTTAATAAGTATTAATTAAGTGGCTTCATTCAGTACAGCTACAGAGAATGCACTGTACGAACCAGAACTAAATAAAGATGGTTAGTCATTAATAGGGATTGGAAACTTAAATAACCTGTCGAACTTGTCTATAATCTTCCAACGCCTTGCCAGAAAATAGATGAGTGAAGGTGATTTTCCGTAGCATACGCCACCGAGGACCGTACGGCGCAAAGACAAGGTCTTGGTAGTTGTAAGCAATATGTTTGGCGCCGGAGTTGGGTGGCCGGCTAGAGAAATTGGCGTCATGGGTCTTCAAAAACTGAGCTGCGACGGAGGCCGACGCCGCCACCACCACATCGACGAACCCAAGTCGGAGGTGCATGAGAGGGCCGTAGGTTTTGGCCAAAGCAGCGGTGGAACGGTGAGGCATAGGCCCCAAGTGGGGCAGGTTTCCAAGCAGAGGCCATGGCTTAGGCCCCGGCGGCAGAGGCCGCCCATGGCGGTGGCGTAGAGGCCAGAGGTTGAGGAGTAAGTACACAAGAACCGCCGACAATATGGAGTACAAAACGAGAGGAGACATTATCAACGCTGTAAGTGTAACTTCTCTTATAACGTGTAAGTTTAAAACTTCGAGAGAAATGACATTTACTGTTAAGAAGAGTGTGCTGAGGAGAGTTATTTAAAGACCGTGAAGAGTGAGGAGGGCTCCAACGGGGAACGTTACTGGTGGTAGGTACTTTGTGTTCGTGGTTGGTAACGGCATGGCTGAACGTTAGTTTCCAAAACCGGTTAGGTACGGGTTTTTTAGATTTTTTTCATTTATTTAAGAGTCCATTGGATCCTATTTTTATTTTTATTTAATTTTAATTTTTATATTAAAAAAACAAAAACTTAATTGATTATTAATATTTACATAGTTATATTTTTATTACTAATAATAATTACATATTAAATAAAATTTAATGATATTAAAAATAAATAATTTAAAATTTAACTTTTATTTAAAAATTGATATTTATTTTAAATATATTTTTATTATTAAAATTTATACATTTTAATAATTAGTCGACATTACTCCTGGTCAAAACTAATAATTTACGTTATTGATGCGTCACTCTGCAATTTAAAGAATATATTAATACGCCAACAAGCTAAACTAATAATGTCTTATTTTACTATTAGGAACGATTAAATTAACGAAGCTTAATAAAAATTAAGCACCAATATATGTTGGTTTTATTTTTGGTATACAAAAGTATAAAGCATACGCATGTAGGATCATGCAAACTACGGACGTTATTTTTGGAGCATGCACATCTAAGATCAACGGAATTACCGGGGTTTCTGCTTCTTTTATGATATTATAATCTCCCCTCAATCAAAACTTTGAAAGTTCAAACCAACAATCGCTTAAAGTTCTTCTTTGGTTAATAATAAGGACCTAGAACTTCGAGCTTACAAGAGGATAACTGAGCTTTATAACCCAACATATACAAATTTCTTACTTTTGTTTTATGTATTTATCGGAATTTAAAGTCTACTGAATCAAATGTAATTTAGATTCACATTTTTCTACCATTACCTAGGATATGTTTAGTTAGACGTAAGATTTTTAATAAAATAGAATATAAATAAATGTAAAATTAGAAAATTATTGTTTGAGAGCGATTGAAGAGTTCATAATATAATATAGTAAAGTGTTGTTTGAAAGATGAATAGAATAAAATGTAATACATGTTTAATAATAGTGAATGACTATTTTACCTTTGATAGAACAAAATATATGTTAATAGGGTTGTTATTAATGCTTGTTATTAGGGTTGACAATGTAATTGATATCATAAAAAATTATTAAGGTTGTATTAGGTAGTACATATTTATCATTTTTATACATTCCATTCTAAACCTCTCAAATCGAAGTTAACTCATTTTTATTGTTTAGGATGAAATATGATGTAATGTAAAACTTTTCCCTTCTATCCTATTCTATTATATTCCGTTATAAACCCTCTTCCCAAACAATAGAATAATATTTCATTCCATTACTAACCGTCTTATCAAACATAGCCCACAAAATGTTAAGTTAAGAAGACTTCACTTCTATTAATTTTGATGACAATCAAATAATAATAATCTTAGAAGTGTGTGAATTATTTTGATAAGTTTGTTAAGTGTGCAAAAAAATGTAAGTGACACGAAGTCAAACCTAGAAGATACGTGGCCATCGCGAGAAGATACACGTCAGTGCTAGAAAATACACGTCAATGCTAGAAAATACACGTCATCGCTAGAAGATACATGTTATCGCTAGAAGATACAAGCGACACCAGAAGAAGCGTACAACAAACGAAGAGACACTAGAAGAAGTATAGTATTAGAAGATAGAAAAGGAAACTATTCTAGAACGTCAGGCAGTTAGTTAGTTGGAGTTAGTTACAGGACTCAACTAATAACAATTTCTAGAAGATTTAAGAAGATAATTGAAGACTTAGGCTATAAATATCAGTTTGAGTCGTAAACTAAATAACAATTTTTTACAAAAGAGAAAATTTGATTGTACAATACTTAGAGAAACTCTATACTCAAGTGTGAAAGAAAAAGAGCGAATACAACTGTAACGAGAAGCTCGAACAACATTTTTCTTAGAGAAAGAAAGGCTAGAGCTTGGAGAGGCTAAGAAAGTAGATAAATAATACTTTGTGAGAGAGATCTGAAGAGGCCCTGCAAGTGTAGAAAGAATACTTGTAAAGTTGAAGATTATAGTGAAATCTCAAACAAACACTGAGGACTGGACGTACGAAAGGTTAAGGGTGAACCATTATAAAATTGAAAAATCACGGCGTCTATTCTCTAGCCCTTATCTTTTAATTTTCTTGTTGTTAGAAGAGTAGAAAATAATTTTGCGATTACATTACTCATTGACTTAAGTAAATTGTTTTGTGATCATTTGAAATTGTAAAGAAATTAAAGAAATTTCTAAAGATTAATATTTGTGAAGATATTACACAATTCAACCCCCCTTCTTGTGTATTTTACATATTATACGTGATTTCTATATTAACAAGTGATTTACTTCAGTTGGTATCAGAGCTTGGATTCCAAGAAACATTGTTACAAAGTGAAGACAAAGATCCATGGCTGAATCACATGTTTTTATAGCTGAAGGTACCTTGGTCACAAGACCTCTTGTATTCAATGATGAAGATTATCATTATTGGAAGGACAAGATGTGGCTTTTTATAGAATCCACAAATATTGATCTTTGGGATATCATTGAGAATGGTCCATATACACTAACAGACGACGAAGGGAATAGTATCTCTCGTGACCAATGGACAGTCGATCCGAAAGCTTGGTTTCAGTTAAACTCAAAGGCCAAGTTCTTTTTAAGTTATGCCTAAGCAGAAGTGAATGTGATAAGATTTATCGATGCGAATCTGAAAGAAAATGTGGAACACATTAGCCATTGCATATGAAGGCACAAATCAGGTGAAAGAGTCCGAGATTCTTGTTCACCAGTATGAGCTGTTTAAGATGAAAGTGGATGAGTCTATTGATCAGATGTTTGAACGATTCCAAACAATTGTTAACGGACTTAAAGCTCTGGGGAGAATTTACGATAATCAAGATCATATTAGAAAGATTCTCAGAAGTCTTCCAAAAAGATATAGGCCCAAAGTAACGACAATACAAGAGGCCAAGGATTTAAGTAAGTTGAAGCTAGAAGAATTGCTTGGTTCACTAAAAATACATGAAGTGGAGCTTGACGCAGAAGATAAACCTGGAAAAGATAAACCTATCGCATTAAAGGCTGGTCAAAAGAATAAGAAAAATAGAAGTGTTGGACCCCAAACTTTTCTTAGAAGTTAGAACTGTTAAATGAGAAATTGTTGGTGATTATTCATGTATAAAGAAAAGTAGAATTCATGAATTTGAATGAAACAGAAAAGTTGGAATAGATACAAGATGGGTTATATATGAAAGGTTGGAAGTTAAAAGTTGGAAAATGTAATTGAAACATGTTCATTGAGTATGCTTCGGTGTTTTATCTATAAATTTTGATCTAGTTATCCAAATGAGATGATTCTTGAATTAGATTAAACTAGAGAAATAGAGTTACAAATCATCTGATGAAATTGTGTTTTGATTCAATCTCTAAGAATTTCAATTTCGGGATGAAAGTTGAGCACATAATATTGTTTTAGTATAAGAAAAGTCTGAAAATGTTTGGGGTATAATTTTTAGATTATGGAACCAAATTAAATGGTTTTGATGTCATTAGAAAAGTGAGACAATACGAAACATTTTTCTAGAAGGAAGTACTAGCAAATTCTTTCAATTACATGATTAGAAAAAAGCCTTGATTTTGGAAGGAGTTAGGCAATGACTTAAATGAATTTTGAGGTCTTGATAGATTAATTATGTTATTTTTATGGAGTTAATTAGCATGTTAATGTGATTAAGATTTTATGACATGGGTTAAATTGAATTATAGTATCAAGATGGCAAGATTGCTTGAGGGGCAAAATTGGCAAGTCATTTAAGCATTTAAGTTACAAGGCATATAAGGAAGGGTAGAAGGGTCTTTGTGAACTCATTAATGGAAAAATTGTAAATAGAAGTATGGGTTTGTTCTTAAGGAAGAAGTAAGAACGAAAATGGGAGAGAAAATAAAGAGAAGAGGGAAATGAGAGAGAGTTCGTGGAGAAGAGGAGAAAAAGAAGAAAGAGAAACTAGGGTTCATCTTTGCTTAGCTTTCAAGAAGGAATTTACGGTTATTCAAGAAGAAAAAAAGGTGGAAGAAGATGAAAGCTTCCATATGAGCCAACAAACTCTTCATTTGGTGAAGATCCAAGGTAAGTGGGATTTAAAATCTTTGGATTTTTTGAGGGTTTTGGTTCATATAGTTTAAGAAATGTATGCGTTTAAGGATTCTAAGATCAATTTTAGTTAATATGTTTTTAGGGTTCTCCAATTGAATGCCTATTGATTTAGGGATTTTTGTTAATGTTGAAGGAAATCAAGGAAGGAAAGAGAAGCAAGTATTAAGCAAGGAAATTCAAGGTGGGTCTCATGTTTATAATTAAGTAATGAGTCATTGATGTTTTTGTTCAAATCAAGAAAGAAAAATGATTTCAATTACTTCATAAATGTTTCTTTTATTGCTTTTGAATGATTTGTGAGATTGTTATATGTTTTGGTGTATGAATTTTGATGATGAATTGTGAAATGATGATGAAATTGCATATGAAATGTTTCATGCTCATGAAAGACAAGTTTTCAAAATGTGCCATTTGGACAATTGGTTTTCAAGTTCATAAATTTCATGTTATGTGGGTTTGTGGTCGTCCCTCAAGAACCGTCATGTGCACGTTATCCCAAGAATAGGCTTCTCCCACCTGCCCGCGAGTGGCACGGAGCTCCTGCAAGGACTCCCTCAAGTTTACGACTATACTGGACCATTATATGGGAATATGTAGTGCGTCATGAATATGGACCTACCCAAACCATTATAATGTGCTTATGTGTTTATGATTTGTGAACAAGTTGGAAAATGCATAAATTGTTCTGTTTGTGATTTTTATTACTTGACAAGATAAGAATTTTTAAAAACATGTGTTCTATGACTCAATAAAAATTTTCTATGAAAATGAACTTTTGAATGGTTTTTCTTGTTATTTATTATAAACTTGTTCCCCACGAGCTTTTTAAGCTCACCCCAACTTCCGTCTCATCTCCAGGTGTTGACCAAGATACAGAGTGAGAACCAAGGCACTACTCCGGATTTTGCATATTTTTGTGTTGTTTTGGAATAATTGATGTAAAACAAGCCTTCAGATGTATTTTGAGCATTATTGAGTTTGAATGCTTTGTATTTTGGATTTTAGTATGGATGATGTATTGCAACATGAAATGCCAACAAAGTTTGTAGAAAACTTATTTTATGATATTAATGAAATATGGATTTGTATATGGATTATGAAATATGAATTATGTATCGATGATGTAAGTTGACAATATATATAACTGAAGAAGCTATCCACTTGAGTTGATGAATCTTAAAATAAGCTATTGTTATATATATAAGTGAGGCACTATGGAAAAGAAAGGTAAAAATGTTATAAATGATGAGATGTGGTGAAATATGAAGAGTAAAATGAATTGAAGTTGAGGATTTGATGAATTCCAATTGGTAGTTGAATGGAAAAAAATGTGTTGCTTTAGTTAAGGAAGTGAAGTTGAGAAGAATTTCAAGTTTTCCATAAGGGTAAATTTTGTGTTCTGATTCAAGCAAAAATCTGGAATGATTTAGGTAGAATTAGCCAAAATTGTCTTCTTGAAAGTTGTAGCTTGTCCTCTTAACTTTTCATCGCTACAAATTTTGTAATTTTTGGATATCGGAATGGGAAGATATGATTGTTACAAGTTGTGATATTGCATAGGGTTTGTGTATGATGACAACTATGGTGAATGATAGGAATTTGTGGTTTTGATGTACCAAATGGATTGAGATGTGAGAGTGTTGTGAGATAAATTTGGTGTTTGAGTTGTTATGAAGTGAATTTGGCACTAGAAAAGTTGAATTTGGGAAGATAATGAGTGAATATGATGTTAGATTGGATGTAGGAAGCATTGGAGGGGATTTGTAGGGGTTTGGGAAACCCCCATGTCCGTTTAACGGACCTTTTGTTGGACGCTGAACTTTTCTTGGAAGTTAGAACTGATGTATGTGATATGTTGGAAGTTAAAAGCTAGAAAATGTATATGTTCATTGATTATGCTTCGGTGTTTTTGCCATAACTTTTGCTCTAGTTATCCAAATTAGATTATTCTTGTTTTTGATTAAACTAGAGAGATAAGGCTACAAATTGTTCGATGAAATCGAGTTTCAATTCAGTCTCTAAGAATATCAATTCTCGGATAGAAGTCAAGCACATGATAATGTTTTAGTTTAAGAATAGTCCAAAAATGTTTGGTGTATAACTTTGGGACTATGGAACTAAATTGAAGGATTTTGGATGTTATTAGAAAATTAAGACAATAAGGAACATTTCTCTAGAAGGAAGTGAAAGCAAGTTCCTTCAATTACATGATTAGAAAAGGTCTTGATTTTGGAATAAGCTAAGCATGATTTAAATGAATTTTTAGGTATTGATAGATTAATTATTCTATTTTTATGGAATAAAGTAGCATGTTAATGGGAGTTAATTGGCATGTTAATTTGAGTAAGGCCATATGACATGGATTAAATTGAATTAAGGTGGTAAGATTGCATGAGGGGCAAAATTGGCAAGCCACTTGAGCATGTAAGTTGCAAGGCTTATATGTAAGGGCAAGGAGGTCATTTGAAGCACCCCAATCCCGCAAGACCTGAACCCGACATCGATGGTGATATTCGAGCCCTTGCCCCGCGAGGGTGGTATGCCAGAGCACTAAAACAGTCAAAAGTCGGCATGATTTTTTTTTAAACCACAAACATAATGTACGGAGATTCATAACCAAAGTGGGCCCAATTTCGTTCATAAACATTTTCAGTCACATATAACAACTAGTACACAACTCAACAGAAATTCACTAATCACTTAGGGCCCATTACAAATAAAAAACATTATAGTCATAATGACTTTACATCACAACATAACTCAATTTGTATACACATGGTACAAACCTTTCGGAATCCATTATTGACACAAAAATATCGCATAATACAAATTTGTACAAAATAATAAAATACATGATGTAGAACTGATCCCGAACTCTATCTTTCACTTGCATGCAGTAGGTATACTTTCGTTGTCTAACGGGGTACTCTCCAAAGCCTGAAAAATAATTGCAAATTTTTTTGTGAGTTTTGCGAACTCAATGAGTGACCATCAACGATGGCTCACCCAAACACATAACACATAATTCACATCATTCACATTCACATTCAATTCCACGCTTCACATTCAATACACTTAAATCATTTATATTATGTGTATGCAGTGCACATGAGACTCACTTTTCATTTATTAATTTGTTGTGACCAAGTATCTAACTGTCCCGTATCCATTGGATATCGGGCTCATTGATAACTGTCCCATATAGGGCTCATTAAACGTTGAGCCTGAGGCTCTGAATCACTATTGAGCTCGAAGCTCATTTTCACTCGTTGAGCTTTAAGCTCTAATCATTGACTACTCTGGTCACAACTACCATTATATTTCATGCATTCATGCAATAGAATGAATCAATCATATTTGGATGTTCCCATTCGATCTCATTCCCATAACCTCGGACCATAGTCCGGCATTCATCATTAAAGCTGATAGATCACATTTTCATTCATATGCAATTATGCATTTAGAACAAATGTAACAATCATATCATGTACACTTAGTTCATCCAATTCACATTCAATGAGCACTTCAAT
>JANVCL010000006.1:26248449-26259010 GCA_026546855.1 Erythroxylum incrassatum
AGAAATATGTAAGTTTTCACTTACAAATATTGAAATGATTGAATTATAAGATTTAAGTGTTCAAATGACATTATACTTTTTAATATGATAATTTCTTTTGTGTAGGCCTTAGAAAATACAATAGAGAACAAGTTCATATATGATCTTGAAAAGGGACCTCTACAAACTATTAAATCGTATCCGGTGTATTTCATTAATGGACACAAATACCATACAGAATACCATGATCATAACATGGCAACAATAAATAGTAGAGTTTGCATACAGGGAGAATTGATGGATTACTACGGTAAAATTAATGAGATACTTGAAATTGAGTACCCTACATTGCTAATAAAGTGAAGTGTGATATTTAAGTGTGACTGGATTGATCTGACTCTAAATATTGATACAAAAGTGCATAGCTGATACAATCTAGTTGAAATCAACAACCATAGAAGATTGAGACAATTTGAACCTTTCGTGTTGGAAATAAAAGCAATTCAGGTGCATTATGTTCCTTTTCCCAGCTTACAATAAGATAATTTAAATTGGTTGGTTATTTGCAAAGTTAAACCTAGAGGTGTTTTTGAATCATATAGAAAAGGATAACAGAAAATTGAAAGTGAAGCGTTTCAGGAAGATGTTTATGAAATAAATGCATTTGTCACATATGACGATAATAAACCTTTGAACGATCCATCTAACGAATATGTTGAAATTTCATCTGGAGCGGATGACGAGGGCTAGAGAATTGAAGAGGAGCTTGAGTTTGATTCTTATTCTTCAGAAAAAGAAGATGATTGTAATTTATAATTAAACGATGATAGTTTTTAATTATGTTTGTAATTGAATATTATATTTAGCAAATCAATTATTTCCTTTTTAGTATATTGTGTAAAATATTGAATTCAAATTCTTATATTTGTAGAAATTTCAATCAAATATTACTAAGTAATGTCTAGAGCGGATAGATTAATTCATATCATTAGGCACATTGAAGATGTATAAGTGTTAGACTAGGCTACTTTCACATATCATTGAGCTTGGAGTTGAACATATCATCATTTTATTCTAAATCGACATTTGCAGAATATACCTCTTAACATTATTAATCAAGGAATGTCAATATGGCGACTAGTTCCGAATGGACTTAATTCATTCCATTGGGAGGAATGTGGCAAAATTGTCCCTACTGATAAAATAAACAATGCAGAAAAATCTCCATTTCATACACTAATCATTGTTTGCCTTCCATGGCTGATCTTCTATTTTAAGGTGTTTAGTATCATCCAAACAACGTCAGTTTCCTTATTATGTACATCTCATTTCCTTTTATGAAGCTATTATATATATAGCTATTAATTGATGGTATATACTATATGATGTTTTATGCTTCCTTGAATATCGAAGATGAAATGTATGCCTATGGAGGCGAAAGCGATGTCACAATGGTTCGTTAAGGATTAAGGAAATCGATTGTTTTGAAAAATTTGTCAATTCCACAGACTTCGTCTAGCCATTCACGTACGCATGTCACTCCAATTTCAGTTCGTTTAACGGTTTACTAATTTGACAATATCTAAGTTCTATAGTGATTGTGTTTTAGCTTATCCATTTCGTATTGGCATTTCATTTGAAGAACTTGTTTTTCATACTAAATCTGGCAACTCATTCACTGTATCCTCTACAAGTTTAGCCATGGCGAAAATTCTGTTGCAAGAAGGTGTGAAAAACCCTACACCTGAGGGAAGAACTATCACTGTTTCAATTGGTACCTTCGAACATAACCCTTATCGGGAATCCAGATTTCGGGGACTCATTTACCTTCACTGACTCTTATGTCACCTGGAATCTAAAAAAATAATTATATCATTGTCATTTATCGATGCAATTAACTGGTCTCAACTTTAAAGTTGATTTATTGTTGTATCCGTAAAAATTTGTCAAACAACCTCTCTACTAGTTAGGGGTCAAACTGTATACTATTGAGTGTGGATTGTTATTGTTCTTTTTCTATGGCTGTATGAATTATTAAACTTCTAATTCAAAGTTCGTATTACTCCATATATCATATTATTATATTGATAAAATTATTTAAAATTTTTATAACTAATTTTTGCAATGTTAGTAAATATTAATGATTAATTAATACTACTTTTTAACACTTAAATTATGTTGTGTGTGTTTTTTCAATAATAAGTTGTAAATATTCAAAACAAATCTCCAATAAAACATATCTTAACTATGGTTGATTATAAAAATGTTAGTTTAACAATTTTGAAAAAATGTCAACCCTTTGGGGATGATTTAGGCAAATGGTCACCAAAGGAAAATCATCATCGAATGTGGATCATTTAGTGTCGATTTTTAAAAATCGTCATTGAATGTGCAACATTTGGTGACGATTTTCAGAAATCATCACCAAATGTTGATCTTTTGGTGACACTTCCAAATATTGTCACCAAATGGTCACTTTTAGCGATAATGTCAAAACTGTAGCAAAATCCCAAATGTCTTTTTAGTGACGATTTTATATAATCGTCATCAATTGTGAACCTTTTGGTGAAGATTTCAAACATTAGTCACCAAATGTTTAACAAGTTATGGTGATGATTTCTGCAAAGCGTCACCAAAAATTCATTTAACGACGAAGTTTTGAAATCATCACCCATTATGGATCATTTTGTGACGATGTTCGATAATTGTCGCTAAATGTTCACCATTTGGGGACGATTTTTTGTCATTCGTCACGAAATGTTGTTCCTTTTGTGACTTTTTTTAGTTAGTCGCTAAAGGCTTAGTTTTAATGACGATTTGGAAAATCGTTGAAATATTATAACTTTTGCCAACGATTTTGCGAACGTTGCAAAAAAAAACATAGCTAAACGTCTACTTTGTTGTAGTGATCAATAGATTACGTTCACATTGTTCATCAAAAGTTATTGTAAAGTGAGCAAGTTGGAGGAAGCAGAGATGGTATTCCAAGAGATGAAGTTAAAGGAAGGGATTATTACGGACGAACATGCTTTCCTTTTAGTTTCTTGTTTCATTGTGGATTGTTGGTTATCTTCCAAATCTGCTTTTGCATCGCCTTCTTTAATAAGTTCTATTCTAATTTTAATTGGTAGGAGATGACTTTGGGTAAAAATTTATACTCAAAGCAATCTATTAATTTGTTTTTAAGAAAATTATTGGCTTACAATTTTTTCGTCATATGAAAGTTTACTTATCAACATGTCATCCACATAACAAACAAAAATATGTGTTTTTGGCAAGGTTTTTTGAACAAAATTGTCTGAAATCTAAGTTTTATGAAACTCCTTATGGTTGAATTTTTTAACTCTTTGATCTCTTCTTTGGGTGGCTTTTTTTCTAAAAGAAAAAATATTTGTATTAACACAAGCTAAGCTTAAAAAATATACATCTCAATAGCAAGATTCTTTAATTACACTGTACAGTAGAGAAAACTAGACGTAGGGTCTAGGTATCTACACTTCCTAGTATTTCAAAATCATTAATGATATCACACCAATATAGAAAGTGTAAATAAAACTAGGAGTCCTCGTTTCCTAATGTCTTATGTCATCATACATTCCAACGTCTTCTCATGTTTGCACTGAGTTTGTGATGTTTTTCTTTGGCTAGAAGGAGCTCCCTTATCGAGAGCACAGTAGCTTCAACTAGTTGTTGCACGTCCATCACCTTGCCCGTTTATAGCCTTATATTTCTCTTTTTCCAAATAGAATAAGTTAAACATCAAAAAGTCGTTTTGAGAGTTACTTCATCTTGCTTCTTAATTATTATGCTGATGGCCATTGTAATAGGTTTCCCCATTTGTCCTGGGAATAATATACCTACATTATATTCTGGATTTTACTCCAAATAATGTGTGAGACCTTGCACTGGAAGAATAAGTGGTTTCAAGTTTCACGATCCATTCCATATAAGTTGCAACTGGTATTGAGATTTATGGCACTTCCATACCATTTAACTTTGATTTTAAGCCTTTCTTTCATCGCGAGCCAACATATGAGTGTTGCATTAGTTGATAAGGAATTCTACCAAATTAGTTTGAACCAAATTACCTTAGGTTAAATCACCTTGAATAGCTTGTAGCATGATTTATTGCCAAATTCTTTGGAGTTGGTATCTGTCCAGATAATTTTGTCCTCCTCTCTGGCAGAAGAAATGGCAAGAAGTAAGTTATTCAAGCTAACAACCCCTCTAGAATTGCAATCCCAGCTTCCATTAAGAATTACTGAGCTAACTTTTTCTTGAATATGAATTCTGATTATCAAATGTCTAAGATCATTCTTGTTGATTAATGAACTCTACTCACTCTAGTTATCAAACTAAAACCATGCGATTCTCCATTTCTGATGATTTTCTTCAAGTGGTGTGTTTGATGTCTAAATCTCAACATTTGCTTAAAACTCTATGAGTTTTCTCTAGTTTGATTTAATTGCCAAAATCTTTTCTCCTTCATATAGTACTTGTTAATCCACTTGGACCATAAGGTCTCCTTATCTTTAAATATCCTCCATATCATCTTTCTGAGCATTGCTTTCTGTATAGAAATAAGCGGTACAATCCCTAAAACCTGCTTAATATACCTCTCAATCTCCTTCACAACCTTCCTAGGTAGCACAAATAAGCACTCTAATGCATGCTAACGTTCCTCAATATTGTGGATATCGACTGCAATCTTCCAGCAAAAGACAACCACCTATTTTTCCAAGCATTTATCCTGGTTTTGTACATTTCACCTAACGACAAGCAATCCCCATATTTTGGTTTGTTCATGGTAATCGGGATAACCAAATATCCGAATGGAGGAACGTGAATTTGAAGTTTTGTCAATATGCTTAACTCCTCAACATTATGCATATTTGAAGAAACATACATACAAATTTTTAGTTAATGAATATTCAAACATGACATCTTGCTAAGCTCCTTGAGAATCCTTATCATTATATTTAAGGAAAACGAATCAAATCCATACACCAGAAGTAAATAATCCGCAAACGCTCAATGATTTAGGCACTTCACATTTATGGTGAAATTTGAATCTTAGATTCTCAACGGTGAGGGCTAACAACATTTTAGAGAGAATCTCTATGGTAACTGAGAATAGGTAGGGGAAAGAGGATCCCCTGGTCAAATATCTTTAAAATTCTTGAAGAAATTAGTAGGCCTTCCATTGATAAGCAAATTGAAATTTGTTGAAGAAATGCACTTTTTTATCCATCCCATGAATAATATCTTAGAAGCCAAAAGCTTGAAGACAATCAACGATGAATTTCCATTTAATAGTACTAAAAGCTTTAAAAAATCAATCTTTATGCAACAACTCTTAATAGACCTCTTAGAAATGTAATCCTTCATCTCTCTTGAACAAGCAAGATGTTATCCCTAATGCCCCTTCCTGAACAAAAACTCCTTAGGAAATAATGATAATATACTCCAATCATTTCTTCAACTTGTTCGTAATTATCTTATAAAAGAGTTTATAAATAGTGTTGTAGCAAGATATAAATCTTCCATGCTAAAGGAATTTTGGATTTTTGGGATGAGGCATATATAGGTTTTGTTAATTTTCCTTAAGAAGTTTGGAGGAGTAGAAAAATTCCTGCACCTCTTCCACCACCAAATCACCTGTAATGCTTCAAGTCTTTTGAAAGAAAAAAGTGTTAAAACCATCTGGCCTAGAAACTTTTAATGGATTCAAACTGAACAGGGTGTTTTTAATTTCCATAAAAAAATTGGACCAATTAGTGCTTCCCTAGCTTCTTGGCTAATTTGCTCTTTGATAACCAAAGAAAGATCACCTGTTCTTCTTGTTTCAGGTGTACACATTTTTCTTCTTTAGGTGTCTTTTTATTGACATTAATCCAATAAATCACTTAGTTTATGAAGAAGAAAAAAACTACTTTATTATCGTTGAAAATAGCCTCCCTGATAGTGAGAGCTCACCAAGTCAGGTTATAGGTTACTAATAGGTTATATGACCTATCTTGAGGTTTAAGATGAAGTATTTACAATTCTACCATTTCTATATATTTACGGTTTTACGATTGCTACATATTTATAATTTGCCACTTCCATATTTGCAATTCTACCATTACTACTTATTTATAATTATGTCATCTTTAGTTATTTATAATTATGCATTTTTAGTTTACCTACGATTACGTCATATTAGCATGTTTATGATTGTTTAGTTGATGCTTTTAAAAAATAACAATAAAAATAAATTGATGTTTTTATTTTAAGAGGCGTGTCTTATCATATTTTGTTTATTATATGTTTTCCCAATTGAATATTTTATCTATATGGATGATAATTTTACTATATTTAGGATAAATTTATATGTCATTTTAAACTAACTATCACGTGTTTAATGTAGCATTTAGTTATATTAATTTATTTTATTGTTTTAGATAGAATTGAATATTGTATGCTTATTAACTTACCTCTCATAAGTCTAGGAATTCAAATATTTTTGTCGATATTTCTCCCTACATTAATCAATTTTTCTATTAATATTCATAGGCATAATGAAATTACCCTATTGACAAGTTTATTGTATGTTAGGATACTTTGATTAGCAAAGAAAATATACTGAATATTATGAATCAACATAATTTTACTATTATATCAATAATTGATAGATGCATTTGGTTATGATATATAATATGTTGATTTATGTGTGAATGAGTATATATTTTGATAATTAACAGACTCTAGCATTCAATAATAAAATTTAACGATCATTTTAAGTAAGTTGAAGAAAGAGAGAATAATATGATCTTTCTTTACATGCATATTAATATTGCTATTATTGTTTTCTTTATCTTTAAGCAATCCTCAATTCTTTATCATTTTAAAGCTTAATGGGACTAATCACAAATAATAGTTGAATCCCTTATGAGAAATCAAACATGGCCTTAAGAGAAAACTATCCTACTAAACTCACTATTGTGACTTTTACTAGTGATCAGAACCTTTATACTAATTGAGAGTATTTGAACTGATATTGTCTGATGATTGCGAGGTATCATATGGAAGACTCTATATGTGATAGCATTTGAAATATTAAGAATGCTAGCAAATTTTGTGAAGCCATCAATAAGAAATATAAAAAGTTCTGCAAGAATGAGAAGAATGAGCTCTTGAACACTTTACATTCCATTATTTATCATAGTTTTAGTGGAATTAAATAGGTGTGCATCGACAAGATTATGGATTGTTATCATAAGATTAAGCCAACCAGTATACAATTTGATAAAGACCATATTGCGTTGGTTGTCATATGGTGTCTTTCATTTCAATTTGACTTTATTAGGTATAGTTTAAATGCTCAAAAAGAGAAATGGACCATAAAGGAGATGGCCACCATTCTTGCCAAGAAGGAGGATAACATGAAGAAGGAAAGGAAAAAATCATGACAGTGGCTACAAACCTGAATTATAATAGTCAGAAAATGAAGCCTCTATCAAAGAGTGCAAATAGTAATAATCTTTTCAAGAATAAAATATATATAACAAAAGGAATGAGCAAATAGCAACCTTAGATTCCAATTCTCCTAAGAATGAGGGCTTCAAAAGAAAATGTGATTATTACTAAAATTATTGGCATAAGAAGGTAGGCTAACTAGTGTGAAGCAACATGTATATATAGGAGACAATACATGAACCAAAGTTAATAAAAAATTACCATAAGATAATTTTTAAAGTTAGATAAAGTTGCATGCATACCTTCAATTAAGAGGAATTTAGTTTCTATATTTGTTTTAGACGGAATTAGTTGTATTTTTCCTTTTAGATACAAAAATTGGCTTTGTACTATAACTTTGTTGTTATTGAAATAGAATTTTATATGGTAATATTTATAAGCTTGATTTTGTGGATGTGCCTCTTCTTACTTCTTCTTCTTCTCTTTATATTGCTACTACCAGAAAAGCTTAAGGTTCTATGATACAAAAAATTGGGTCATATTTCTTAATATTGAATAGAAAGGTTGATAAAAGAGGGGAATCTATAGGATCTTTTTTTTTGAAAGTTAAGTGATATATATATTCAATAGAAGTTATGCAACCTTGTCATGGTTCAAAGTAAATTAAGTTACAAAAGAAATGAAGAATAAACTTCTTGATTACAAGGGTTTTGAAAAATCAGCACATTAGCCATCTTTCCTTCATCTTTATGGATAACTCTTTCATTAGTTGTGTAGCTCGCATTAAGAGTCTACACTGTGTGTATATTTTTTGGAAAAGTGTCTCCTTGCTTCTCTCCTTCTTGAAAATTCTAAAGTTCCTTTCTTGCTATATGTAATATACTATGTTTGAAAAGATGATCTTGACTGCTTTGTACTCTACTTTATTTGTCATTTCGATGTTTTCTATCCAATGAATTAGCTCATTCCATGAGTTGGTTGTTTTCCAAATACTAAGTAACTTTTGTATTTTGTTCCATATGTTTGATGTATTGTAACATCCCATCCCCATATCAAGGGTAAGGACCCAAAATTTCAGTATATGGGAGCTCAAAGAGAGATTAAGGAAATGCATTTTCTTGCTCATGCATAATGTTAGCATATATGCACATAAATATTGAATGTTTATGCATGAAAAAGTGGTACATGCATTCATTGACAACTTCCAAGTATAATTGATGTTAAATGTGATTTTATTGGGAATCAGAAGTAGAGGAAGTAAAAGAGTGATCTTGGTATGAGTTGTAAGGAAAGATTTAGAAACAAAATTGATAGTGACCTGGAAAATGTTCACTAAGGGTGCTTCAGTCTGTTAGCTATAACTTTTTCTCAAGTTATCCAAATGAGATGATTTTTTATTGGGATTAAACTAGAAAAGTATGGCTACATTTCTTATAAGACATCGAATTTGAATTCTGTCTCTAAGAATCTCAAAATTTGTCACGAAGTTGAGAATGGGGTGCAGTACGTTGGAGGATGATGTAAAATTTGTTTTCAGACTTTAGGGGAAAAATTTGGGATTGATCTATATAGATTTTGGTGAAGTTGCCTTCTTGAGAGTTGTAGATCTTTCTTTTATCTTTCCAACAATATATAGTATGAAAATTTTAGACATCTGAGCTAAAATTTATGATCATTATAAGTGGAGACATTTTGAAGCAAAAGTAAGACAGTTTTGAGACGAAGCAAAAGTGAGACGAAGCAGAAGTGAGACGAAGCAAAAGTCAGACAAAGCAAAGTGAGACGAAGCAAAAGTCAGACGATGCAAATGAAAAAAGGAAGGAAACTTCATCTTAGTTACTGTTCATCTAAAACTAAGTTATTGTTCACCCACTTCATCTTAGTTACTATTCATTTAAGACGAAGTTACTGTTCACTCACTTCGTCTTAGTTACTGTTCGTCCCCATCATCTTAATTACTGTTCATCTGCTATCTTCTGTTCCATTTTCTATCCTTCAAAAGTTAGAATTTGTCTTCGAGGTCTTCATGAAAGTTGTAGCACTTGAAGTCCTTTTTCGAAAAATCTAAAGAAAACCTTAATCAGAAATTTCTACAAAAAGATATGGCTGTTTCCCCAAAATAGATTCAGTATGAATGAGAACAAAAACATGTTTGATTTTTTTGTCCATAACTTCTTCTCTAAACACCCAATTGATTTGATTCTTGAACCATTGGACTTGCAAGACATTTCTCTACATCTCTACCAAAAATCACAGCCATATGAAGTGAAATGAGAAATATTGAGTGAAAAAGGTAGGACGGGTACAGTGAGCGTGTTCTTAAATAATATGAATTGGTGTTATCCCACTGAATATACTTTAGTGTTTTGATGTCTTCTAGAGTTCTACTGATCCAAATGAGATAATTTTTGATTTGTGGTAAACTAGAGACAAGAAGCTACAAATGGTATAAAGAATTTGGAATCTAATTCAGTCTTTAAGTCATTTAAAATTCAGATGAAAGTTGTGCATAGTATTATACTATTTTGGACAAGAGCAGTCCAAAAATGTTTGAAGTATATCTTTTGAATTACTGAACCGAATGGAATGATTTTGGTGGCATTAGAAACTTAAGACAATGGGGGGATATTTTTCTAGAAGAAAGTGTTATGTTAGAATGTTCAAGGGTACTGTTGGTAAGACACTTAAGTATAAAAGACATAAGGTATAAATGGAAGGGCAAAATGGACAATTCTCAATCACTAAGGGAATAATTGGAAGAAGAAGTGTTGTCTGCTTATAAATAAAGGAGAAAACGTGAATGAGAAGATTATAGAGAAGCACAATGTGTGGATGAGAAAAGAGATAAGAGAGAGAAAACATGAAAAAGAATGAAAGAGAGAAAGAAGAGAAAATAAGCTAAGGTTTTAATTTCCTTAGCCTTTAAAAGAGATTTTGAAATTGTTCAAGAAGAGAAAAAGTAAGAGGAAGAAAAGAGCTTCCATTTGATCTAAAGATCTCTTCATTTGGTAAAGAGTCAAGGAAACTAAGAGAATCCTACCCAAGAGCAAGGGGAAAGACAATTTTGACTTAGAGTTTTGCAAGCAAACTAGGTGGGTAATATATTTATGGTTATTGTGTAAAT
>JANVCL010000006.1:26265736-26275880 GCA_026546855.1 Erythroxylum incrassatum
GATTCCATTGTTATACCTATCAGAATTTATTGTGATAATAGTGCAACAGTGTTTTACACTAAAAATAACAAGACTTCTAGTGGTTCTAAGCACATGGAATTAATGTATCTGACTGTCAGAGACCTAGATAGTCATCGAGCATATAGTTACAAAGTCCATGCTAGCTGATCCTTTAACCAAGGGTCTTCGACCTATAGTGTTCTAGAAGCACGCTGCAGACATGAAGATTTTGAGCTCTTTTAATATGCTTGACTAGTGGGAGTTTTGAAATGTATGCAATTTTTATTGTCTTGTTAGACTTTTATTGTTACATACTTGAATGTTCTTATTGCATGGATTATGTTATTTTAATGCAATTGATTTGAATATTCACTTATTACTATTTAGTCTACATATCAATTGCTATTTCCAAACTCGGTGTCCTTTTATATCATCATGTCTCGTGATTGACACCATATTAGAGTGAAAGACTTGTTATAAAATTTTGGACTCGATGTTCTATTAGATCAGAATATCTTTTGATTAACACCACATTTGAGTCTGTAGACATTATTATAGAACACGATGTTGTTTTTACTCATCGTCCTAGTGGTTGACACCATATTGGAGTTCAAGGCATTATAGTTCATAAAAAACTATACAATTTCTCTTGATTTAAGCCTATTTTAAGAGAAATTGTAAAGATTGACGTTGAAAATAGCACCTTAAATTACTTATTGGATCACCTTTCTGTGCTATACTTTCAAGCTACAATACACACTAATGACTGGTTGATCAGGTTGATGATATATGTAATTATGGATCGATGTTTTATTCATAAAGGTTGTAACGGGTGCCATAGTTCAATGTCATTTGATTTTGATCGGACTTAGTCATTTTGAAGTGCTGCATCTCAGATCATATATATATGTATGTGGCCACATTGCACAAATAAATTTCAAAGTTTTGAACAACAAAATAAATTTCAACAATTAATTTTGCCCAAGTGGGAGAACGTTAGAATATATTTTATGGGCTACAATCAATTGTAATTTTGTTTTATTAAAAACAGGCTAATGATATGATCCCTATTGAGATGCCTATGGTCCACTATTATTGTGATCCCTATTGGACTTAAGCCCTTTATATAGTTAGTGTGATTAATGGTGTAGGTCTAATCGTAAGGCCCATGATGGGAAGTCCTAGGGTTAATATTAGTGGCTAGGTCCCCACAACACTCCCTATATATACATACATATAGTCTCTTTACAGTTTGTCCCATTGATAACTGTAATTACAAAAGAGAGTGGGTTTGTTGTGGAAGCCTTAGCCATCACCGAACGCTTGAGCGGTGTCTTCATAATTTATTGATCATGTCTTCAACAAGTAAGTATCAGTATTCCCTATCATGTATATTGTTATTCTTGATTCTGGTTTCTTACATAGGGTATCAGAGCATCAAGACGAATGTGATAACAAATTTGATTATTATTGTCGAGGATTGAGGATAATCCTAACATAACATACAACACTGTGACTCCCCTGTTTTTTAACATTTGTATTTTGATTGTGATTTAACAATTGTTTGTGAATCTTCAACAATGTGCCGGTTAATCACAATATCGATAGTTCTTCAATAACTGATTTTAAAATTTTTTATTGACCATCGAAGGTTCAAACAACGTTTGCGGCAACCCATTCTGTGAAAATCGTTTTGCATAAGAAATAATTTTTGCCAAACCCCAAGCAGTTGCGTGGAAATTGTTTGCAAACATTGGGCCCTGTTGATTTCTTTTGTTATTTCTTTCTTCTGTTGATTTCTTTTTTATGTTGATTTCTCTGAAATGTTGGGTCCTGTTGATTTCCTTTTTTTCGTTGATTTCTTTGCCACGTTAGGTCCTGTTGATTTCTTTCTATTGCGTGGAAATTTTCTTTAACATTCTAGATTGGGTCTAATTTAGGAGAAACTACGTCGCATTTCCAATCTTTTAAGATTATAGAACAATGGGTCTTGAAGCCATCGTCTTCTTCTTATAATCACTGAAACGATTCCCCCATCATCCAATCTCTTCAAAAATACCCACAACTTCATATGAACAATGGGTTCTGTTGATCTCTGCAACGTCCCTCTCTCAATCACTCTCTTTATTCGATCACTCTCTGTCTACCACTCCAACGTAATTGGAGGAAGAAGAAGGCCACATTCTGCACACGCCCACTCTCACTTATAGCGCGTGCTGGAGCACGTGGAACCCACAAAACTTGTTTTTGTGTTCCATTTTTCTGTTCTTCTTCAATTTTTTAAGTCTGGTTTTTCTATGTATAGTTTATAAATTTTCCACTGTATTTAATATTATTTGTAATAGAAATATTACATTATATAGTATATTTTATTCATTTTCTAGTTTTTTGTTTCACCGGATACACTCGAAAATATGAGTACCTAATTTTAGATATGTTTAAATTAGTCACTCTCTCTTAATCATATCTTATATGTTTTATTAAATTGCATGACATATTTGCTTATTTGTTCAACTGTATAAGTACAAATCCTATTTTAGAATACAATTTACTTTGGGCAATATCTTTTGATTCTTGCTTGAAAATTTCACGGATTATTATAGGTGATTACCACTAAAGTGGGATTAGTCATAGTGGTTTGTGATAATTTTTATATTTTTTTCCAGGAATGTTTCTGATTAATGCATATAATTGCCTACCCAAAGGGGGTAGTTGTATGTTTGAGTTGGAGACCTAATTTCACATAGAGTTATTGAGGATTACAATAGTCTTGGGGATCTGTCTGCCCAAAGGGGATGATATTTCAAGATTAGTGTGCCCTCACTTTCATAGCTCATCTTTGAGGTTCTGATTTTGGTTGAACATTCTGCCCAAAGAGGAATGTGTGATTCTTAGTTGGGCCTCACTATTATATTTATGCCCTTATTATTGTTCTTAATGTATTATGTTTTGTCTTATACAGTTTCCTTCGCTATTAATAATAGTCAAGTGACCATCGAAATTTTAGCTGGCTCAAATTACAAGAGATGGAGGCAGGATATAGAATTTTCCTTAGGAATAGCTGATCTAGATATGGCCCTAAGGGAGGACATGCCTGTCGTACCTGATGAGAGTACACCTGAGCAAAGAGAGAGACTAGCTAAGTGGGAGAAATCTAACTGACTTAGCTTGGTTGCAATTAAGAGGACCATTGCTGGACACCTACTGAGTGGTTTGCCTGACATAAAATCTGCTAAAGGTAAAATGTTATCTTTAATTCTATATTGAAAAAACTTCACTCTCATCTGCCCATGTGATTGTACAAATAACAAGTATCAATGCAACAAATTTATATATATATAGGACAATTGGTTTTCCATGTGAAGTACTAACTAAAGTAATCTCCATGGACGAAAACAAATGAAAAATCATAAATAGTTCGTCGGGTCCCTACATCGATATATATATTTGAAGCCAAGAGGATAATATCTGAAAAATCATTGTGGACGTTGATCTGAACTAATTCTGATGTCTATTTGGGTAACCTCAGGTTTTTATAATTCTCACTTAAAATAAGCAAGTATTCATAGTAACATATCCAAATATAACGTGTCAATACATCTAACGATATCAGAAGAACTCATGCCACACAAGAATCAGATAGGTTTTCATGAGGAATGAAGCTATCACATTTATTTGGAAGAAAAAGGAAATGAAAGCATCAGACTGGAGTCTGGAAGGGCAAAATTGAAGCATCGTCTTCCAAGCACCATTTTGTTGTCTTTCATAGAAAATTATAGGGAGAAAAACATAAGCAACAACAAATATTCTAGATATCAACTAAGGGACAAAGAGTAAACACTCACATTATGATGAAGTGCGATGTCTTTGACGTTGACATCTAAATGTCACAAATATCATAAGTCTTAGTACGTGTCTCGGATCGAACGTGAAAGGGAAATAAACGAAAAAATGTGAAAAATATCTTCTTTCAATTCTATAACTTCAAACAAGCTTCTGAAAGTCAAAACGAATGCGAATCCATTGACACCTTCATATAATCTACTCATAGGGACACGTTAAAGCCTTTCTGTAGCTTTCTCTATAAGTGAACCTTTGAATGGGTCAAAGTACCATTACGTTTACTGTAGCTTTCTCTATAATTGAACCTTTAAATGGGTTTAAGTACCATTACATTTACTATTTGCTACAGAAGTTACAAGAGACCTTAACCTTCTTTATATAATATCCATATTAAGCCTCCCTATTACAAGCTTAATATGGGTTCGGTCCATACTAATTGGGGTTCATTTTTCTCCTAGACTTTGTCCCATTAATCTAGATCATTTATTGGGCCACTTTATTATCTTTATCCAAATCAAATTACATAACTTAACTGATAATTTATTGAAAAATAAAAAAATTACAATTAATTGTTGTCCATCATATAGGGAAAATATCTAACATTCTCCCCCTTAGACAATAATTAATTGTAGTATTGACCCAAGTATAAAAATAATTTAAATTTTGGTTAAGTCGCACAACTGAATTAGTTGACTAGGTTTAAAAAAACATTTGATCCAAAGATAACGAAAGTCCATCATTATGTCCTGCAAGGCTTTCAATACTGAAAGATATCAAACATATATGTCAAGTGTAACACAAGTCCAATATAATCACGAATATCTAATACCTCACTAACATAAATGAGAAAATGGAGTGTGGCAAACTTAGATGATAACTATATGATCTAAAATATAACATATTTCTGTTTGTAGGTATCGATTTCTCTAAACTTTATGATTAACTGCATTAGAGAAAACTTGTTTTCTCTCACCGAATGCAAAACTGCAATAGAGAAAACTTGTTTTCTCGCACTGAATGCTAAACTGCATAAGAGAAAACCTTTATGTTCTCTAATTGAATGCTAAAATGCATTAGAGAACCTTTATGAGATTAAATACTTATACCCCCTATGTTATGTTTAAAATTTATGGATATCCTTTTAAATTGTATATGGCCTTATGACACAGGCTTAAGGTCAATCCAGATACACGCTTAATAACCTATAAAATGCTTAAGATCGACACAAATCTTAAGACTTTCACATGTATTATGACTATGTATGATAACACGTAGTACCGAGGATAAACGATGATCATTTTTATTGATAAACCACCATACTGCCATTATACAACAAATTGTATAAGCATACAAGGAGCAAACTTAATGATCCATAATTAACAATGTCTAAGGATTTCAAAACACTATACTATATACATGTTTCTCAAACACGTGTGCGTGAAGTCCTTTAGTTAAAAGATTGGTTAACATTTCGTCAATCCTTAAATGCTCCACCTCAATGTCATCTTTCTGCATCAACTTCTTTATGACCAAGTGTTTGACCTCTAAATGCTAAGACTGTGATATTATTTTTGTTGTTTTTAAACAACACAATAGTAAGATTATCACAGTACAACCGAATGAGTCTAGCCACTAAATCAATCATAGATAACTCAGAAATTAAGTTTTTAAGCCAAACCGCCTGTGAAACAACCCCATAACATGCACGCTGTATGCATGCTCGAGGAAGTCACCTATGTTTACTTGACACTCTTCTATGACGTTGTACCGTTTGCAAAATTAAAGCTTTATCCTAATATGAACTTCCTCTCTTCTAGACACATAGCTAAAATCTGAATCTGGATTCCCTATGAGGTTTAGATTGTTGAATTTTTTGTAAGTCAACATATAATCCTTGGTTTAAGTATCTTAACACTCGCTTGGCTACATTTCAGTGACTTATACCTAGGTTAGTTAAGTATTGACCCAATAGTCTAACAGTAAATGCAATATCCTGCCTAGTGCATATTTGGGCATATCTCAGGCTACCAAATGCATTAGGATATGGAACATTCCTCATAGCCTCTCCCTTTACTTTATCCTTTACAAACTATGCCAAAGATAATCTCTAGCTGTGAGAGATTGATGATACAACAATATTAAACCTCTGTAGCACTCGCTTAATGTATGCATTCTTTGAGAGGCCTGATGAGTGTTGAGATTTGTCCTAGTAAATCTACATACCTAGCACAAAATATATACTTCACCAAGGCCTTTCATGTCAAAATGCTTGGAAAAAAGTTGCTTAACCTCACGCAACATGGTCAAGTCATTCAATATGGGCAATATATCATCCACATACAACAATAGGAAGATAACCTTTCTCCCCCTAACCTTATAGTACAAGCATCGCTCCACTTTAATTTTCACGAAGCCTAAAGGGGTCAAATTTCATCAACCTTAAGGTATCACTTTTGAGAGGTTTGTTGTAAACCATAAATTGATTTACTTAACGTACAAATCATGTCAGTTCTATTTAGATCCTAAAATACTTTAGGTTGTACCATATAGACCTTTTTATAAAGGTCTTTATTCAAGAAAACGGTTTTGAGAACTTTATATCATTATGAATGATAAATGCCATAATCACTCGAAATGTATCCTCTGAGGATATGGGAGAGAAGTTAACATTAAAGTGAAACCTTTCTTTTTAAGTGAACCTTCTGGCAATTGAGCTAGCGCTAAGTCATTGAACTTTATCCTAAGTCCTTTTAGTCTTAAAACTCATTTACGACTGACGGGTTTGCAATTCTGTAACAAATCAACTAGCTCCTGGACCTTATTATACTTTATGGATTGCATCTCATCATTTATTACATTCCACCACAAATTCGCATTAGTTCTAGAAAAAACTTCTATAAAAGTAACTGGATTCGTAGCATGTCTAATATCATAGTCTTGTTCACAAAATAGGCTATGAAACTAAAAGATATAGCAAGTCATCTCGCTCTAATGAATATACGCAATAGCATTGGTTCTTATACCCCAGGAACCTTTGCTTGAACATGTATAGGTTCTTGTTCCTACGCAAGAATGGTACTAAAACATAGATCCATTGGATCTGGCTGTATGAGTAGTAGATTCATAATAATTGTAGTATTTAAGCTACTATGATTCGGAGGGTCAAAAAGCCCACCATCATCATAGACACTATATTTCCGAAACTTAGTTGTTTGTGATTTCACTATTCTGACCTGTCCTTTCTCAACAGTAAAATCTGTAGCCTTTAAAGTGATCAGGATATCCGACTAAATTGTAATGAGTATAACGAGCAATTTTCCTTCATAAAGGTTACATAAACTCACCTTAGTAGGGCAGCGCCATGCATGATTGTGTGCAAGGCTGGGTTTCTACCTTTTCAAGGTAATTAGGTAGATTAGTACTATTATGCATTGACTTCTTCATGTCATTTAGGGTGCAGTTACACCTTTTGATAACACACCATTTTGCTTAAGACTACCCTGTATAGTGAATTGAGTCACTATTTCAACTAATTTCATCTATTTAGCAAACGGGCCTTTCATGTCCTAAAATCCTTGTTTGTCATAATATTCTCCTCTATGGTCAAATCTGACTATCTTTATGAATTTTTTCAGTTGGTTTTTAACCTTCCGTCTTAAAGATCTTGAACTTATCAAGAACTTTAAACTTTCCTCTAATCAAGAACACATAAAATATAACGGGAATAATCATCATCAAGTGTAGAATATGTCTAGAATTACTCAATGCAACTATATAAGGTTTACTGATATCTGTATGTATCAAACCCAATAAGCCAGAAGTACGAGTTGACCCCATTTCCTTATTTCAGTCAACTTACCCCTGCAGCAGTCAAACACATTTTTCCAAATCATCAAAATTCAGAGTTATGAGAATGTTATCCTTAATTAATCTCTCAACCATAGCTTTGAAAATGTGACTTAACTTTTATGCCACAATATGTATAACTTATTCTTTATCAGGGTTGTTCTTATATATGACTTGTTAAGCAAGATACGAAGAAGCATATGTCTAATTTGGGGTTAAACATATTATATATAAACCATATGATAAGAAAGTTATACCAATATGTTTTGTATTAAACAAAAACTACACAACAGAAACATTAAAAACAAAACCATCACCTTATTTGTCCAAAATTGATACAAAGATCAAATATAAAATGTGTCGCATAAAATGAAACTAAACTTTGTAGGAAGGTTCAGAACATACATTTCCTATAGATATTACATCTGCTTCTTCATTATTGATAACCATCAGCTTCTGGTCCTCTGTAATTTGCTTTCTCTTGTATACGAATCCCTACATTGTGGAGGCAACTCAATTGGACCCTCTACCATCTAATCGCAAAAGGCCAGATATGGCTATAACATAATTAGATTCATGAAATGATAAGTAAGGAGTTACCTGATGGTTTCTGTCTTTCCTTTTAGGCCTTATATTGCTGGCTTCTTTATGTCTGTAGTACCTTTACCAACACTGGATTGACCAACATTTGGCATGTGGAGAAGATTTATACTTTTTACCTTTGAACTTAGCAGGTTTCACCTTTGCCTTCCCTTTAGTTGCTTCAAGGGTTGTAGGAGCAGTTGTCTTGAGTTTCTCCTTCTCACAAACACAATGGGCAATCAAAGCATTGAAGTCCCATTCCTCATCAAGTGAATAATATGTCATTGCCAGATTACTAAACTTTAGAGGGAGTGCACTCAGAATCTGGTGAACTATGAAAACATCAGGCAGAGGAATATTTAGCATCTTCAATCTACTGTGGAGATGGATCATTCTTAATATGTTCTCCATCACTCCCCCTTCTCTCGTATACCTCATGGAGAATAATTCTTTCATCAAGGCACTTGTCTTAGCATTAGATGAGACTATGCACCTCTAGGAGACATTATCAAGAAACTCCTTCACTATATTTGTGTCAGGAAGTTCACTTGCTAGATGGTTATGCAACACATTCTATTCGACCGATCCTAGGCTGTATAAGCTACTTTATAAGCTTTTGAACTTCTTAATGTAGGTGGACATGGCCTATTTGTACATATGGCCATATCAATGTCTACTATCTCCATTTCATTCAATACATCCTCTATCCACTTCTTCATATTGAAATTGGTTAGGGTTTCAATGGTGATAGAAATATTATTGGTAGAAAAGGTGACTATAAAATGACAATGTAGGGATTAGTACAAATGTAGGATGGCAATGATACTTAAAGCCATTAAGTAGTATTTGTACTGAGAATCTAGTCACACATATTATGGAGTACCTTTGGGTTGAATACATAATATATGCAACTAAACCTCCACATAAAAGTGATCAGGTACAAACCATCAACTCCCATGACATTACCACCTATGGGCGAATAGATCATTCAAGCAATAACTTTCCTCCATCTAATGCTTTATGCACATCTCAAAATCTCATATCAAGCCAACACCTGTGGGCTAAATAATCAAACATGAGACCAGAGACATTCCCTAACAAACAAGCGAAACAATTCAAACTATTGACTTGAAAGGTCACTGTGGTGACTAAAATCTCATCAGTACCCAAAATGCCTAAAAATACAAGGGATATATCTTTATATCATCCACATATTATTTATGGGCATGCCATATGTGAAGATGTAACATCAATAAATGAAAAACTCGAATGCACAGTCTCATCTTCACATACTCGTGCTGAAGACATTCTCTGAAAACTTTATTTGAGACATTCATAGTGAAAAATCTCATTAATGCAACTATCGTGCGTCACCAAACACTAAACAGACCATTTGAGATATAAGAATCTCATGTACCTCACTCATGGCAAGTTTGCTGCACGAAAGTTCACTAAAAATGATTTTAGAATGTCTTAATTCCTTTTTTTAGAGCAAAATTACCAATGTAATTAATCAAAAAATGAAAAACTAATTTTATGAATTTCTCGGACCCAAAAACTAACCCAAAGTAACCTGCAATATCTTTACTAGAATTCTGAAAATTTTGGGTTTTTGTTGTTTTTGTCTTGTAATGTGTTGATGTTAACACACTTCATCCATTGACGTCACTGTGATGTCACTTGCGCGTACCTCCAAAGGGTGAGTGTGCTCCAAGCGTGCATGTGTTGGACCTCACACCCCACCCGTAGGTGTTTGGGGGTTATACCCCAGCGTGTATTTGCGGGTTATACAGCGGCATCCAACACAAAACGGTATTGTCCTCTTTGGTCACGATTCGAACTCGTGACCTCAAGGTTTTGTTGCTTTAAGACA
>JANVCL010000006.1:26305533-26330926 GCA_026546855.1 Erythroxylum incrassatum
AAAATTGCCAAAACACATTTTAATCATATTTAACAACTCAATTGTACCCGAAAAATGTCATGAATGCATGTACAATCGTATTAATGTGCAAAAGTGTGCATGGCACAACTAATTATGCATGATGTGCATTTTCCTAATTTCTCAAAAATTCTCATCATTAACAATTCTAGCCTTAACACGGGTAACGGGATGTTACAAAAACTTAACACTTTCTTCAAACCATGCTCAAATATTCACACAATTCATAAGGAAATTCATGTTTCCAGCTTAAGTATTCACGTGACTAGCTAAAGAGAATGGACAAGAGTGGTTGAACATACCTAAAATCAGATGGTAGTGTGTTGTCCATTCTTTTTCTGCACACAGCTAGCGTTGATGAAGATGTTCATGGTTTCTAGCTTAGACACCCTGCTAAAATTATTTCCTAAAGGCAGCAACTTGGAAGACCTATATGTGAATAGAGTAGCTAAAATTATTCTTCAACAATTATGGTCCAAAGGAGAGTTGAAACTTCGGTGGAGTGAAGGTGGAGCAGCTCCTCCATCATCTTTAAACATGCCACACATTGATGATGGTTGTCCACACGTTACAATGTTTACTTCCAACAACTGTCCACTATTTTAATGCTCTTCATCTTTGTTTAATTAAACCACTAACTTGTTGTATCATCCACAGCAACACCTATCTCCCACATATAATAAGTTGTTTTCATTTTTATTTCACCAAAATGACATGTGTCCACATCATATATTGGCCTCACTTGTAACAAATTTTATGTCACTCACATCTACTCCTTTATAAACGTGATAGCACAAGGTATTCATGCATTCTTGTTCCAAAATAATGAGAACTTCTTCATGTATATGACAGCTGCCACTTAAGATTCATTCACATGTACATGTATTATTTCTTGTCCAAACTAATTAAATGTCTTAAGAAAGTATGTCCAATTTTGATAGAAATTTTATGTCCACTTAATAATGTGTTACACTTAAATATATCAACATATAAGTTGGATAGATTTACTTTAAATATCCATAACTATGACTGATTCTAATGTCCTTATGTTTCGGCCCAAGAATGCTTCAAATTTACTAATTTAAAATAAGGTCAATCTTGATTTATCATAAATCCATCCGATTGAATATTTTTTGGTCCATTTTCATACCAATCAACTCCAATATTTTTCGACTATTATTTGACTTAAATACTTGTCATTCAAGGTTGGGTTCCTAATTCACCTTTTAGCGAAAATAAACTTTACATTAGCCCAAAACATCATTCATACGCAATGAAATTTTATAGACACGTGAAAAGAAAAGTTTGAAATTTTACACCTAATGTCATGATCAAAAAATATTTTATTAGTCAAATTAGGAAAATATTATCAGAAGTAATATTTTGAACTTAGTTGTTAAGAGCATAGAAGGTTGATCATTTAGAGAAAAAAAATTAAAATTTTGCGTGCTAAAATTTAAAAAAATCCTTAAATGTTGGACTATTTAGAATTTGTAATCCATACTTTTAAGCTACAACATAATATGTGACAAAAAATGATAACATGAAACGAGGGATGCCAAGATTTGAAAATTATGTACAAAATAAAAATACCAGAACCTTTAACTTGGAAACACTAGAGAAATTGTTAAAAGTTGAAGAAAAGAGACCAGTGAAAGAAAATGAAAAGAAAGGAACTGGCAAGCTTGGACAGACGCGAGTTCAATATGAAATTAAGGATTTCAATGTAAAGGTCACCTAATTCCCTCGCTGCTCACAACAACCGCTCCACATGGCCTCTGTTTTTCTCCTTCAAAACTCGTCGCTGTAGAACATGCTTTCCCTTAAGATCGGCTTCGGACCCAAACCTAACCCAGCTTCGTCTCTTAACCTCAGCTTCGGATCCGAACCTCGGTTTTGATCCTCTGTTCGTTGAAAATTTCCCTCAGCATTTCCATTCCGATAGCTTTTATCTCTCAAGCTGGCCTCTCTAAGTCTACCCGATTCAAACACTAATTCCATCTTTGAATTTCACAATCTCAGAGAATCGTGTTCAGAACGCAAATTGGAGGCGTCTAAGCTTCGAGTCTCCAAACTTTGTTTCTCCCAGTTTCCTATTTGCTTGAAACCCTAAAATTGCATTTAGGGTGGGACTCTTCTTCATTGTTCTGGTGCCTTAGAGGTTGGCAGCTTTGTTTCTGTTTGTTTTTTTGTTTTTGGATTGTATTTGGGATTTAAAGAAGTCATATTGAAAGTGATTATGCGACGTTATGTTCTCGATCTCTTGCCCAATTTGCTATGTTTTCGATCTCATGCCTATTTGGCATGTTATGCTATCTCTGGTTGCTCGTAAAAGAGAAGGCAAAAGCAGAGATTGCGTTTCTGTGGTTTTAGATATGTAGAAGGTCTATCACTTTCTCCTTTTTATCTTATATGTTTGTGTTGAGCAGGATGATATGTCAAATTCATCATATTTTGTATTAGTTATAGCTTTCTACCTCATGAAACTAAACTGCATATACATTATGTGTAGGCCAGCTAACTTGAGGGATAAATATTTAGTACCTTGTTTTGTAGAGTGTTGGCCCAATAATTGATGGTGCAATTGCTAGTCTATTTGTTTCATAAATAGGTTTCTCATAATTTCATTCTATGATAGTAGGCTATACTTGGATGTTGAAGGTGGTGGTCAATCTTTCAAATTATTAATTGGAAGTTAGGGACTCAAAGGAGATCTATATAGGTTTCCATGAAAGTTGAATTATTGTCTGGGGGCTCTAGTTCTTGCACCTACCTTTCTGGCCTTAGCTGCTCAAACAGACATGGGAAATTTATTTGTTTGGAATGGAAAGATCTTGCCAGGCATGTTAAAAGGGAAGAGAACATGCAATTCTTTTGATCTGCACCATTTTCTCAGTTTGACATAACTTAGTTGGCTATACCACCCTGGCCCACATAGTTGAGAGCATTTCTGTGTCTTATGTGGATAAAGATGTGGTACGAGCCAGGAAAAGAGAACATAAGATGAGAAGGGGATGTGTAAAGAGAGGAAGAAGAAAAGAAAGCAGAAGAGAATGTATGTCTGGGAGAGCGAGGGAGAGAGAAAATATAAGCAAAGTAGGATTTCAATTATGAAAAGTGTCTAACAATAACAATAAAGGGCTATTAGTCATGGTTAAACCTAACAACAGATAAATAATTGCAAAAGATCCCAATAAAACTTTAAATAACAGAAATAGTCACAAGCTGAAATTGATGTCACAAAAACGACCCAGATAACTTTTTATCCCTAACTAATATGAAATTAAATTCTAATTTTTAAACATAGGAATCATTGTGATAAATATGTTTGAAGTCATCATTGGGATGATCCTGTGTCATTTGATGGTGGTTAACAACCTGAATTTTGAAGATCTTTTGTTCTGTGGACCTGTCCAATTATCATCGGTAGATGAAATGTTATGATTATGATAAACATCACCAGAGTAACTCTCTATTGAACTTGTTTGTGCCAAGTTTGCTCTGTTTCTATATAATTCTTTTATTTACATCTTTTTCTGAGAACTTAAGCATCAGGGTTTGAAAGTAACATTTGCTGGGATCTTGTGATGCTTTATTAGCTTAGCGGTTGGACCTCTGTTACATTGTTTAGTAAGTTAGTTTAAAGGATAGTTGTAGTTTTCATTTGGGGAATATTGAAATTTTGTCCTATTTTGTGGAACAATTGAATAAGCGATTGTTTTATTTTCTTTTTCAATAAGTTGGCAGTGTGTAGGCTTCTGTGCTATTTTGAATATTGGCAGTTGATTCTGTGCGAGGGAAATTGCATGAAAATGAAATAATCAGTTCCATGTTTAGTGTCCAAAAGAAGACGCAATATGATTCAATGGCTCTAGTGATATTTGGGTGAACAGAAAATATTATCATAATGGAGATGGCTAGCAATACCAGAGGGTAGTTTGGATTTCGCATTTCTACTGCTGTCTCTCTGTCTAGCTGTTAGTGCTGCTCAATTGTCATATACTGGTGGTTAGATTGCTATTCATTCTGTAGTTCCATTCTGCATTTTGGATGATTGTCAGAATGTGACATATTGTTTGTATTAGTCACCCCTGTTCTTGTTTCTTTTACGTGAGTTATTATTTCCTGAACCAGTTCTTATTAGGCTGCTGTTTGGATCTACAAAATGCATATGTTCCATTGACTATGTGAGGGAAATCTATTGTGTCAGTCTTTACTGATTGCAATTGGGGAGTTTCTGTTTGATCTACATTGTGTTCACTTTATGATGCTTGAGTTTGACCTCAAATCAAATACTATTCATTTTGAAAAATACTTAATATTTGGTATTCCTTGTCAGTGCAAATTTTAAATGTCCGCATTGTAAGTGATTGAAGTCAATTTGGGTGTTGACAGGCCTAGTTGTTGAGTTTGTGTTTTTCTCTTCTCTGTAAGAGTTGTGAGCAAATCCTTCAAGACCCTTAGATCTGGGGATATTAAGAGAAAGGAGGGTTTCATTAGGTAGCCCATGGTCTGCTGGGATTTTTATCTGTTAAAAAAGAGAAAGCAAAACTTTTTACAACTCATCAACAGAGAATTTTAGTGGGCATTCAATGTGTATACGTGAATCAACTCTGTGGCAGTTTATGGGTGCATTAACATTATGTGAGATGCTGTCTTTTTTTTTTCTATGACAACTCTTATATATATTTTCTTTGGCTTCTGATTAAATATTTTTCCATTTGTAAATGTGATATCACTACCTTCTATTGATGTTTTAAATTATTTTATGCAGTGCGGGATTTTGAGTAGGGCCAGTAGGGGTGTCTCTTAAATGAAAGACAACAGGTTTGGAGATTATTCTTACTAAAAAGAATTTCATGCAGTTTCATTTTCATTAATTAAATTGTTCTACAGGTTAATTTGGATTATTTATTTTCCTTTTAGGTGGTGAATTCCCAGTTACAAAATTTAGGCTACTGAAAAGTTTGTGGATTGGGTAATCTATGCCTGGCAACGAAGTTGGTGATAGGATTCATAATTTCTTTGGCCAGGAGGATTTGTCCCAGGGCCAGCATCACCCACAGGTTGTTGACGCTAGCTGGCCTGGGCTAAGTAACAATCTGTGGGCTGGAAATCATAGACAGTTTGGTGCAAACATAAAGAATCACAATACACAACCTTCAGGTATAAGTTGTGCAAATCTTTAGAAGTTGGTGTCCTCTTTGATATTATCTAAAGGAACTCAATCCTTGCTTCTTTCATTTGTTTAAATTATGAGACTAAGGATGCTTAATTTAAGGTTTACACATGAGATATCATAAGATCTCTGTTATTAAGTGCATTCTTTTATTTCAAAATTAGCTGATCATGAAAGAGGACATGGTGGGCAGTCATCAATCATGCAGCATGGTATTAACTTTTCACAAGCTATCCTGAGGCCTGAGTTTGGCAGAAGTCAATCTCAAAACCAACTGACAGCTCTGAATGGATATATGCATGGCCATCAGGTTTTTGCAACTAGGCATAATGAAACAAATTTTCTGGGAATGGATACAGAAGCTGGTCGGCACAATCTAACTTCAAGAGGAATTTCAGTCCTTGACTCACAGCTAGGGAATGGTTCTAAGCTTCTTCAAAAAAATTCAGTAATGATGGATTCCCATGAATCTCCAGTCAATTTCGACTTTTTTGGAGGGCCACAGCAAATGAATAACCACCATCCTGATATGCTGCAATCATTGCCGAGGCAACAGTCAGGCATTAATGACATGCAGCTGTTACAGCAACAATATTTAATTAAGCAAATGCAAGAAATTCAGAGGCAGCATCTCCAAAAGCAACAAACGCAGCAACAAGAAGCAAGGCAACTTAATTCTCTAAATCAGGTTTCTTCTTTTGCACAACAGGAAGCTAGCAATCATTCACAGTATTTGATCAATGGCATTCCGGTTCAAGCTGCATCTAATTTTTCATGGCAGCCTGAACTTGCTGCAACTAGTCCAAACTGGCATCAGCATGGTGTGCCTTCAGTTTTACAGGCATCTTCAAGTGGACATTTATTTCCCTTGGAACAGGGCCAGACACCACGATTGATGGGTATGATTTCTCAGCAGGTTGATCAGTCTCTTTATGGTGTCCCTATCTCTGGAACAGGAATTACTCCAAGTCATTATTCTACCATGCAAATGGAGAAGACCACAATGCAGCAGATATCAGGCAGCAGCAATTCATCTCCAGCTAATCCTTATTCTGGGTTTCCCGAACAAGTTGACATGCAGGAAGGGAGTTCATTGTCCGGACAGGCATATCAGGTTAAAAACTTGATTAGGAATGCTGATGCTCAAGGTGTAAATAGTGGATTTAATTTTGAAAACTTGCAGCAACTGAGCCCACGGCAAAGCAATGGATTTATGCAGCAAGTTCATGATAGGCGTGATGTGGTTCATCCATTGGGAACATTACAGGAGGAAGCCATGATGCATGTTTGCCCTTTACAAAATGTGCCTACCTTGGATCCTACTGAAGAAAAGATTTTGTTTGGTTCAGATGATAATTTGTTGGATGCCTTTGGCAAGGGTGCTCATTTGGGTTCAGGAGGTAAGAACATCTTTGATGGTTCAGATTATGGTGGCACATTTCCTTCTCTGCAGAGTGGGAGTTGGAGTGCTCTCATGCAATCTGCTGTAGCAGAGACTTCACACGGTGACGTAGGGCTACAAGAAGAGTGGAGTGGTCTGACTTTCCGAAATAACCAACCTCCAGCTCAGAATCAGCCAACCGCTAGCGACAATAGCAAACAGCAGTCTTTGCCATGGACCAGCAACATTATGCAGACTGTTTCTATGCAAAATTCTAGGCTTTTATCTCCATCCGATGATTCAATTAACAGAGTTATACAACCGGGGATCAAAACTTCACCTGAACAGAGTGAGAGGTTGCAGTTTAGCTCTTCTAAGAGATTTAGTGCGCAGGTACCTGGGGAAGGAACCAAATGGTTAGAACATAGCCTTGTACAGAAGGCAGTTGATGGAGGCAATAATATATATGAAAAAGTTTCTCCTTCGTCAGGTATAGATACAAGTTCATGGACAAATCACAGCATACCGCCATATACTATTGGTAGCCATCAAAGTGGCAGACCAAATAGCTGGAACTTTGTTGATTCAATGTCACTCAGTTCAGGTGTTGCTTTAAAAAATGCCCAAAATGAAAGCTCATTACACATTTCTCAGGGGACTGACCAGAAGAGTCCTTTATTTGGGGTAAGGGCCCTTGGTGGAGGCCCACAGGTCAATATAGAAAATTCTAACCACAACAAGGTTGCTGCAGTGTCGAATTCAGACACTGTGAGGCCCAACCAGGAAAGCATCCAAAAGATTTTAAACAGAAGTAGTATTGATGGCTGGAAGCATTTTGATTCTTCAGTGAATGCTACAGCAAATGAGATCCCAACAAAATTTCAATCTCATATTGATAAGACCCATCCACCTCATCGTTCTTCTGGAAATAATTTGGATAATGGGATAGTTGAAGCTCATGAGATACAGAATGTGAATATAAGGGAAAATGAAGATAATAGCTCAAAAAAAATCTCCCACCAGGCATCAACTGCTGGTGCCAGAGAAAATTCTTGGTTAAGTGTCAGTGATTCAGGTACTTCACCAAGGGGTAAACAGAAGTCATCAACTCAAGTTGCTCGGAAGCCTTCTGGAATTCGTAAATTTCAATATCATCCCATGGGTGATGTGGAGGTTGATATTGACCCTTCTCAAGAAGCAAGAAGTATTATGCATTCACAGGCGGTGCATCAGGGATACATTGGGCAATCATCCCTTCCTAGTCATATGGCTAGAAATTCAATGGTACTGTAGACGTTGAATGTTGCCTTGCTTCATGAGCTTATACCATGTCCGTTATGTTTTTCGTATTAATTATACTGCAGGTTTGAGAAGATTTTGATGGTTTCATGTTGAATATAATTGTAGGCACATTCAACTAGTTTTCATGGAGAAAATGCAGCAAATAAGACTGCAACATCAAGGTAGTTGGATATTTTGTATCAAACGTTGGTTCTTGAATTAGCTCTCTTATATTGGTAATGAATGTGCTTTTGTTGCTCTCTATTTTGTGTTTCAATCTTGTAATCAGATATATAAACAAAAAGTTCCATTGTTTTTCTCTTGCAAATGCTCTTTTTCTTCTTATTTACCTTTTCTTAATTTACGTAGTGGAAATTTAATGGTCTGTATACTGCAGTCAAAACATGCTTGAGCTACTTCAAAAAGTGGATCAAGTGAGGGAGCTTGGGAATGTGATGGGCCCCAGCTCTTCCAATCACACTCAATCTTCTGAGATGCCTGAAGCTGACACGTCTGATGGATCACTCCAGAAAAATCAATCTTTTACTTCTCAAGGATTTGGTTTACAATTGGCTCCACCATCTCAGCGCCCCTCCCATCCAGAGCGTATATTTTCTTCTGGGAGTCCATCAGGGATGAAACATAATCTAACTAATAGCATGAGTTCAAGAGTAGGAGAGAAGAGTTGTGCCTGGCTGGCTTCTGCATCCTCTGTCCAGTCCTTACCTCTTTCAAGTGAAACATCTCAAGAAGTAAGGACTAATATGTTTACTGCAACTGGAAAAAATAGTAAGCATCTCCAAGAAGAGATATCTGCTGCTTTTTCTCCTGGCTTTTCTTACCCAAGAAGACACAATGAAAGTCTGCAAATGAATGATACAACTGGTCGCCCAACATACACTCAGTCCGTCTATTTACCTATTAATAATTTTGTGAAACAGATTGATAAGTCCTTTGAGAGAGATCCAGCATGTGAACCAGCATTGGAATCATTAGGACCATCCAGAAGTACAGCACATACTGACATTACTGAGGTCCCTTATCTGGGGCCGCATAACCAAAAGCACGCAAGTGGTTCTGCCCAGCAATTTCCAGTGTTGGAAGCTGCCGCATCTATGCAGCTGTACGAGATTTCTGGTATGTCACAGGACAGTGCTCCTAGAAAAGTATCTCCTACTATTTTGACAAGTGTTTCATCACAGCAGTGTTCATTTGGTAGTCAGCCTTTCAGGGTGTCGTCCAATATGTTGAAGTCCAATGTTGAACCAAATGAAAGTTTGGAAACGACTCTCTCTTTTCCACAGAAGCTGGAAGATCAAAATGCACAAAGAGGAGGGAATGGTCCACCTGAATCTGTTGGGTTTCCAAATTCACATGGTTTTGTTGGGAAGGAGCAACAATCAGAAGGAAAATCAAGACAGCAAGTTTCAACTGGGAATGACTCTGTGCAGAAAACAGTGAGTGCTTCACATGGAAAAGAAGCTGTTATAGATTATCTTGATGGCATCTCTCTTTCAAAACCTGTCAGTACTCAAAAAGAAATTGAAGCTTTTGGCCAATCTCTAATTCCCAGTAATACTTTGCATCTTAATTACTCCCTCATGCACCAACATCAGAGCATGAAAGATTCAGGAGTTGATTCTAGTAGTAGGAGTTTGAAGAGGTTTAAGGGTCTTGATGGTGCTGTGGTCGCACAGGTAGTGGCTACCCAAGGAGGACACACAATTCATAGAAACCATAATATGGTCAAGGATTCATCAACAAACCATACTTCCAATGCATCTGGAGATCCTAAGATGCTAAGCTTTTCACCAAAACCAACAGATAATCGAGATAAAAGTGAATCCTCTCAAGATGTCCCTGCAATTGGACAGAATGGTACTCGTAATTTTGTTAATGTTGTAGCTTCTTTTAGAGGTGAGAATTCTTCTGTCAGTCCCCAGATGGCTCCATCCTGGTTTAATCAGTATGGAACCTTTAAAAATGGGCAGATGTTGCCTGTGTATGATACACCGGAAAATGCCACCACGAAGACTGCAGAACTGCCTTTCACTGTTAGTAAGCCTTCCAATAACTTGGTTGTTCATAGTTCTTCGGAGCAAGGGGATGCTGCTGTTGATGATTATAGAGTTCTTAAAAAGTGCTTAAGACCTGAATCACTGGCAGCTGAGAATTTTGCATCACCTCAGATATTCCAGTCCAATTCTGCTGATACCGATATGTTGGTTATGAGTCCAAAGAAGCGTAAAAGTGCTACTTCTGAACTTGTTCCTTGGTACAAAGAAGTGACAGAGGGCCCCCAAAAGCTTCAGAATGTCAGGTGATTGGCATATGTATCTCGGAATTCTATAATGCAAAGCTACTTGTTATGTTGTCAAGTAAATTCTGCGATAATTGCAGTGTTGGGTCATATTTTACTTTTCTTACATGTCACTGTTTTATTTGTTATTGCAGTGCAGCAGAAAAGGATTGGGCCCTGGCAGTAAACCGCTTGACTGAGAAGGTAATAATCCTTGATAAGTCTCATCAATTTTACTCAGCTATTATTATGCTTGCTTTTCTTAAAAGATGTGAGGAAAGAAGGGGCATTGTGGAGATTGGAATGATCAGTATTTGCTCTCCTCCCTCATTTTTCACTCCAAATAAATATTGACTTTTATTTAGTGTGGGAGCTCCAATAAGTTCAATTCTAATGGCAGGTGGAAGATGAAACTGAAATGTTCAATGATGGATCTCCAGTCCTTAGATCAAGAAGAAGGCTTATACTGACAACACAACTAATGCAGCTGCTGTTTCCCCCACCACTGACATCAATTCTCGCTGCGGATGCTGTTTCTCAGTATGACGGTGTTGCAAATGTTGTTGCCAGATCCACACTAGGACATGCTTGCAGTGCTCTCTGCAGTAGAATTGATACTCTTTTGCCAGTGCAAAGTGGAAATCTGTAAGCGTTGCCACTGAATTGGTCAATATTATTTTGTTTATTGAAAAAAGTCCCATCTATCTTTGTGTATCCTTTTTATTTTCATAATTTTCTATTCCCCCTTTCTTCCTATTATCAGCCTCAGGGAGACGGTTAAAACATTGGACAGAATCCATGATGAGTACTTTTTAAAGATTATGGAAGACTTAGTGAGCAGAGCTAAGAGAATAGAAAATGCTGTGTTGAGGTAAGTCTTTGCATATCCAATTCCAGTATTCAATTTGAAGCTACATCTTTGGATCTTTCCCATTTGGCCTTTTCATCCTTTTTTGTCTTTTATGGGGAGCTTTTGGAATTTTTGGGCTTATGCTTTGCCCCATACCAAACCAATACTGAACTGTGCAGAATAACTCTGCTAATTCATCAGTAGGTCACAGAAATATCCTTAATCTAGTTACATGACATTTATCTGTGTTAAAAGTTTCTTCATATCCAAGTCAGATTCTCATTGTACACTAGCACAATTTTTAAGTTCTGCAACGCATCCATTTTAGGGTATAGGATTGGAGCATTGCTATTGTTTTACTTTTTCCTATTTTGAGATGGTTCCTCGTTTCCTTTTAGTGTTTTTCCTGTAGTATTATTGTCTGTTCAACCTTGGAACGTATGATGTCTGGATATTGTATGTTCATGAAACACATCCCTACGAACCTTTCTTCACTTTTTCTTCATTGGATATTGTCGTTGACCCTACATTTTACTGTTTTTATAGCCTTAAATTCATATTTATAGGATACAATGTGTATGATCTTAGAGAAAGTCTTCCCTTGTACTATGTAGAATATTATATGGAAGTTGAGAAAATTGTGTAACAAACATAAGACTAGGTGTAACTGATACTAAAGTAGTAAGTCAAAACTATTCAAATATTTGTATTATGTGTTCAAAAAGTTACCCCTCATGTTTAGAAAATTACTTGAGATACTTAGGGCCTGTTTATTTCCATTTATGATTTTAGTTTTTTGTTTTTGTTTTCAAAGTTAGTAAAAAAAATGTTTATTTGAGTTTTTAATTTCTATTTTCAGTTTTGGTTTCTTTCAGTTTTCAAAATTTATGAAACTATAAAAAGTGGTTTTTGTTTTCTATTTCTGCTTTTTTAATTTGATTTATTATTAACTAACTATATATTATTTATTATTTAATATATTAATTATTAATAAAAATATGAATAATTTAATTTTATATTATTTATTATTTAATATATTAATTATTAATAAAAATATGAATAATTTAATTATATATTATATTTAATTAATTAAAATTATAAATAATTTAATTTAAGTATTTTGAATAAAATTTTGATTTAATAATTAAAATATATTTAAAATAAATATTAATTTTTAAATTATGAATTTTAATAAAATAAAATAATTTTATTGATAATTTATTAATAAATATTATATAAGAGATTAAAATAAGTTTAATGGATTTAAAATATTTTATTTTTAAGTTTTATCTAATATATAATTATCATCAGTGATAAAAATATAACTACATTGACACTAACAACTAAATATGTTTTTGTTTTATTTGAAAAAAATAGAAATTAAAAACAGAATTAAAATTAAAAATTAGAACAAAAAATAAAAGTGGAACTAAACGGCCTCTTAGCTTGTGAAAGTTACCACGGTTGTGAATTGTGATAAATCCAAGTTTCTGTGGTCTATATTGTGGTCCTGTTTTCATATGCCTTTTTCTGTTTGCTACTGATGATGCAGATTGGACAAGAGTTTATCATATTCAGATTTGAGACTTGAATGTCAGGAGCTAGGGAAATTTTCTGTTATTAATCGGTTTGCCAAGTTCCATGGCCGGAGCCAAGCGGACATGTCTGAGATGTCATCTTCTGATGCTCCTGCACTTATGCAGAAATTCTGCCCTCAGAGATATGTGACTGCTCTTCCTATGCCTAAGAATCTCCCTGACAGGGTACAATGTCTTTCACTTTGATAATTAATTAATTGATTTTCTTCTCTTTATTTACCAATTACCTCCACATTTCTTATTCTTTTATTTTCTTCTAATTTACTGAAAATTGCTCACCATAACCCCATGAGTGGGAATGTAGAGTGTTGGATACTAGATTTTCTCCATGAAAGTGATGGAAGCTGTTAGTTCTTTTCAATCTGGTCCACTTTTTCATTCTTAAAAGAATGATAGCATATGCAAAATTGAATGTCTAAAGAGAAATTACAGTTTCACGCCATGCTATTTTCTTTCTCTATTACAAATCAGGAAACAAGTGTACAACGTGGCTTGATGCTTGAAAATAGCTAAAAATTGTGTATTGACATTCTCACGGAATTTTTGTATTCTAAAAATAATGGTTGCTCCATTTGGTTTATCTGTTCCATCTCCCATTCTCTGTTTGTTATTTTTATGTACTGACCACCCAATTCACCCAGTAAGTGTCCTGGCAGGCATTCTGTTTGCTAACAATTACTGCATTCTTGAGACTGACAATAGAGCTTCCACAAGTTTTTATGAATATCATAGTCTTAGAGACATCTAAATACCTTGATGTCCCACAAAAAGTTGTGTTTTCATTTCTATTAGTGCCTAGTCCTTTATCATTTCTTCAAATTTTATATGGATCAATAGTTCAGTCTAGCCTTTTTTTTTTCCTTTTTAAGCTCAAATTTTGCGAGTATGGGTGTAGATATACAAGGTCTTAGGGTGTACTTTTGGGTCCTGGTTTCATAAAACTGCTTCAATAATACTGACGAGAAGTTGAGTACCAAATTCTGAAGTTCAGGGACTTTGGATTTTGTGGAAGCAAAATATTTTGCAGTGTAGATTATGTTCTAGTCCAGTCATCTCTTACTTTTGTAACTTTTTTGCATGTGGTCCACAAATTTCTCTAAATTACTTGACCTTTCAATCGCGCTGGAGGTTTAGTACTGGAATTTCATTTAAGCAATCCTAATTGTTGTTGAGCAGCAATTTCCTATGATCTTTTAATTTGATTCACCCATGACATAGTACAGTTCGAAGCTAGGGTACAGTTGCTTCTATGTGGTTGATGCCTGAAGAGTAATTGTCGATTGAACCGTTATCTATGATCTTTTTGCGTTTCTTTCCGTGGGAGAGCAAGTATTGTGTAAATGCTAAACTTCCATATCTGCGAATTTGATACTTTTTATTTGACAAGATTATCGCCGTATTTTTTAAAGCCAATCTGTCCGACCCAAGATCCAGTCAAGGTTTTATTCCTGCTCTGTGAACAGTACAGTTCCTGTTGTGAGTAAAGATTATATTGTATTTTATGAAGAATACAGTGATAGTTTCTCTGGTTTCAAATTCTTTTTGATGCTACTGTGGAACAATTTGACATTTCATTCTTCTGTTTATAAGTCTTTACACAGTTGCGAATTTCGATTTTAGTTCTAATATGACTGATTAATGATAGATATTATTTTAGATAATTTTTTAAAATTGTAAAATAGTTTCTTAATTTTATAAAATTATAAATAATTCTTTTTTATTTTAAAATTATAAAATAAACTAAACGTCTGGCAATGGACTAGCTATAATGCTTCTCTCTATAAATAGAATATTGAAGGAATGTTTGAATACAACATTTTGAATATGCTTAAACAAATAACAATGGCGGCCAATGCTTATAGAACTCAATTAGGAACTTCTAACCATGCAATAGTTGAGTTTTTATTAGTCAGGTTTTACGAACAAAAGTTGTTGGGATTATCACCTAATTGAATCTCAAGTATTAGATGTTATTAAAGTTATTAGAATGAATGAAGAAGGTGAAGTTGTTGGGATTATGTGGTGTAACTTTTGTACCAATTTTGATCTTTTCAGATGCTAACCAGCAACACGAAAATTGACTCTCTAGATACTCAATATTAATCATGTTCAATTTAAAGGACTTTTACTTAAGATTAATAGTATACAAAAAATTATGCTCATAATTCAGTGTGAACAAGTGAGCCCTGTGGAAGGATTTCTTGTCTCCTTTAGCATTACATAAAACATGTAGACGATGCTCTGTATTTGGTTAGCTAGTTTTTTGTTTGTAGCTTACATATGTTTGATTGTAATGCTTATATAGCTTTTGCTAAATTAATATATTTCCTTTTTTAACTTTAAAAAAAAAACATTTCGTGGACTGCAATTTGACATTGTCATCAATCTATTCTGATACCAACTGTCAGAAGCTTTAGATATATTTTCGCAGCAGCTCCATCTTGTTTGGAATTTGTGCTCCGACTACTGTGAGCCTTTAAATTGAACGAAATACAATTGTCTACTGATGATTCAAGAATCATTGGAACAATTCCTTATCAGTATGTTGCAAAGTCATTTCCTTCTAAAGATTTCACTCAAAATTAAATTAAATTGTAATATTTAAAAAGCAATTTTCAATTGAGAGAATCATAAAGATTTTTATCAATTTAGTTTGTAATTTTTAAAAAAAATTAAGAAGGTTCATGTGAGTTTTAAACGATAAATATAACTTAATTTAAGAATTAAAATTTCAAAAATCTTAAATCTATAAATTCATTGTCTCTCCTATTGTCCCACATAGGTTCAAGACGATCGTTCACCTCTTGCTGAAGGTATGTTTAGTTAGACATAAAGCTTTCAATGGAACATGATGAAATGAATTATAATGAAATAAAATGTAAATATATATATATATATAATATTAAAAAATTATTATCTTGGATAAATGAAATGATTCATAATATAATATTATATTATATTATATTATTTATCATTTTACATTTTATCTGAAATCTGTCAAATCAAAAATAACTTATTTTTACAATTTAAAATAAAATAAGATATGATGTAAAACTTTCTCCTCCTATTTTATTATAAATTTTCCTCTCAAATAATAAAATAATATTACATTTTATTCTATTAATAATCGGCCAAACCAAAAGGATTAAGACGCCATCAAATAGAACATGAAGTAAAACGAGGTTAACCGAGGGAAAGAGGACTTGTACGAGATGATGTTTAAATTCACGTGAAAGAAGGCTGCTCCAATTTATTATCGAAGGGAGGCTCTTTCATGGGATTTCATCTACCTTTTGAGTCTAATTAATTTTTTACAATTCGCATAGAAGGAAAATAATTGCGAAAAACAAAATGAATTTAAGGATTTAATGTTTCTGAAACTTTAATCCTCAAATTAAAGTAAGTTTTATTATTTAGAATTTATGTCAGACATTGACATTTAGGCAATTCTTTGACTTTTTATTTATAGAAAAACCCGCATCAGTTAAGTTAATGAAATCTTGAACTGAATGACTATGGCTATAAATTAACAACTTCTGGGACGGGTTTCTCCAGAGAAAGAGTAGCCATATCCTCATCAGCCACTGTGGCCGTGGCCGTGGCCGTCCTCAATACTCCGTTGTGGTTTTTGTGGTGTTGTGTACTAAGTTCTCTCCGGAACAAATTCCTCCAGAAGCCTCTCTTGTTCAACTGTAAAATGACCAGGGCAAGTTTGTTTGAGCCTGCATTAGACGTCTTCCTAAGTGACCATTAAGGAGACTTGTCCAACCAAAATCTGCAGAATAAGGTTAATTGTTGCATTCCAATGGGTTCTACAAGCAAGAAAAGCTTATGAAAGGCTAACATGCATTTCCTCCCCAACTGTCGCCATTATTTCATCCGCCCTGTGAAACAACAAAAAAATCAGCATTATCTACGGAAAATTCTTCTTTATTTGCACAAGTGCAAGCTGTAATTGGTATCACGTGCTACAAAACAATCATCAACAATGGAAATATCTACTGGATTTACCTAAGGGCGTCTATGTTAACCTCTGTAAGCCATGTTGCTAGACATACCTGCAGCGCAATGAGCTTCATATGTTCATATTATGTGACAAATGTTAGCATGACAAAACAGTTCAAGAAACACTGAATGGAAGTCTCAACCCAAAAGGCCACAAATTTTTCCAAGAATCTTACTGGTTTAGGACATATTATCCTACAAACATAAAATCAGCAGAAGAAATAAGGAAGAAAAGAGAACTACTAATTCAACCAGGAATATCAGATCTAGACATTTACTACTTAGGTTTGCACGTACATTAAGTTTGGCCAAATCAGCATTTGTTTTTGTTCCCCCATGAATTTGGCATGGCCAAAGACAATTATTAATATAGCATGCACCACCAAGAGTTTCACCTTACATCATTTGTGATGTACATACAACATCCATTTTGCAACTATTGGCAAATATTATGCATCCATTCCTTGAATTTTTAATCAAGAGACAAATTTATAACCAATACCTCCAAGTTCTCACGGTTTTGTTGACTCTTTGATTTTAGTGTGGAAATATCAGATTTCCCCTGCATCAACCTTGGAATGACTGGTTGACAATCATGGTTTGAATACAAATTGCAGATTCTCAAGTCATCAAATTCCCCAGGATAAAGCTCATTTGACCAATTTAACTCGTCAACCTCTGAACCTTCACAACTAATGCCAGATAAATTCAATACAAGCACCCGCTGCATAAGCCAAACAACAATAAGAAAATGATACAAAATAATTCAAACAATAGAATATTCTAAGAAACCCTTTTAGCACAAAACAACTCTCTTTACCTTCAAAATGAGTTCAGATACAAACATCCCAACTAGTTCCTCTGCTAATTGCTCTGCAATCGAAAGAAAATAGATTCTCACTTATGATTTTGATCCTGTAATGGATATTATACCTATGTGAAGTGATACAATTTAAGACCTTAATGAAGGTATCAATAACTTCAATAGTTGACAATATTCAAGGATTGGCATATTAAGATTGTTAAACTCTCAAGGTCTATTCCTAAATATAGGACTGATTAGTTTAATTCAGTTCAATAACATTCCAGGCTTTTCTTTTCTTTTCCTTTTGTCCTTTTTGAAATATAAACCACTTTAGCTGTTGCAAGAATCAACTTATTAGTTGATTCAAGAGAAAGGAACCTGAGGAAAGAAATGCAGAAAATACTGGACAAAATCTAATGATTGGAGACTAGAACTTAAGAAAACAGTGACGGTGCCAGGATAGAAATGATATGTTTTTCATTTCCTGTTTTGGTTACTAATAGGTGTAGCAAATATCAACAAACAGTAGATGCACTATGATAATTTTGCAAACGTGGAAATACCAAATTTCAAGATTGACCAGAATGTATAGACTGGGATTCCATCCCCATCACCATCATCATTATGATCCTCAGAATTGCTTGAAAATTGTATCAGTGGACTACTGCTTGTACTCTTGACATAGCTTCGCATAGATCTACTGGTGTTCATCATGTGAGTTACAATAGCAACCTGTGGAAAACGCATAGCAGAAACATTTATGCCTCAAAATTTTACTATAGCTTTACTGAACATGAAAATTAAACCTAGTAAGGCCAAGTAATATCTACATGTTTTATGTAGCTCAAGAGCTCGTAATTTGTTCTCTAACACATCAACAAATTATATGGCAGCATCTCAAGATTAACATAAAAGCTGCATGATCAACAGCAATACTGTATGCATACTCCTTGGAAAAGAAAAAAGAAGCAAATACTATATATGTTCCCATTTTAGAAAGAAAGGGCGAGTTGCTAAGGTTTTTTTGCATTTTCTCAAATTTTAAAATACTTCATGGAACAATTATCAAGGACCTAAAATCCCACATTCATTTACTGAGAAATGACTCCGTAACTTTGGGTCCATAACCTAAGCTATGACGATATTACACTTTTCTGTAGAATCAAGTCACGAGACTATTCATAGGGAAATCCTTTGCTGGAGTTCTTTTTCTTTATAGACCCTACAATTGCTGTTTAGAATAAGAAAAATTCTAACTACTTCTTGTTCTTCCTACATTTGATTGATGATTGAACATGCAAAATAGTATAAGTTCCTTACTTTCTCAATAAATATGGAAATTACGATACATACCATATCTTTGTAAGACAATAGAAGCTTTCCTCGATAAAGCTCCTAAAAAGCAAAAGAAAGAACAAATTTATGTCCATTATTGCTATACTGACCCCCAAAAAGAACATCATTTGGTAACAAGTAATACTAAGCAACCAGTTCATATAAGAGAAGTACACAAACAAACAAACAAACAAACAAACCTGCTGCTTAGACAATTTAGCACAAGTTTTTTTCCTGATATTAGGCATGTCACTTAAAACGCCTAGTTCCATCGACGGCATGTACCTGAAACACAAAAAACAAGAGGTCACTTATTATATCTACACTGAAATAAAGCGAAATAATTGAGAGCCAGAAACTAACATCCGAGATAGATAAGCGTTGACCAGAGAAGTGGCGTGAGACCTCCCGCTAGAAGAAGAATTTGCCCACTGTTGCCTGCAAGATGCCAACTTCGACCACTGATTCCTCATGTTTCGCTGCGCCGCCGGCCTCCATAGTCGCGCCACCGACGCTGGCAACGACGATGAGCTAGGGTTCTGTGAAGAAGCTGGCTCTGGGGTTTCCATCGTGTCCCTTCCACAGCTTTGGCCGCCAAAGTTTGTGACGGTCGGCGTTTGGGGGGGTCCACTTCCGTTCATCAAATCTGACGTGGTTTGAGAGTGAAATATCGGAGATGTCTTCGCACAGCAACTCATCAGCGGCTAACGATCCACAGCAGTCATCTGCGGCTAAGCCCTACGGGGCGCCGACGGTTTCCCCTAAACGTATGTTATTGGGGTTTATTACGCGGAGACAAATGGGAAATTTGAAAAAAAGGTTATGTGGTCTTATTTTAATTTTCACCGAAAATTTTCAACAAAATCACTAAATGCGTTATCTTTAAGTTTACGAATACCGTTCCGAAATTCATACTAAATTAGGTTCTCATTTGGTATTATATTGTTACTGATTAACACTAAGTACTATTTAAAATAATTTTTTACTTTATAAAATAGTTTTTATATTTTTTAAAAATTATAAAATAGTTTATTGTTGTATTTTACAATTACACTGTATATTTTTTACTTTGTCTCTAAAAATCTTAATAATAAATAATAATCACAAATTTAATTTAATTTATAACATTAATTTAATAATTATTAATAAAAATAATTAAATTTAAAATAAAATTTTAAAATATATAAATTTCAAATAAAATTTGATTTAATAATTAAAACTATATATAATAAATAATAATTTTTAAATTATTTATTTTAAAAAGTAAAATATTTTATTAATACTTGATTAATAAATATTATATTAAATATTTAAATAAAAATAATTTATTTTTAAGATTTATTTAATTTATAATAATTATTGGTAATAAAAATACTTATTATTATTTTAAAAACAAAATTTAAAAATTCACAATAATTATAAAAATTGAAGTTAATAAAATAAATAATTTAAAAACTTTGAAAAAAAGGAGGAAAGAGAGGTAGGAGGGAGAGAAATTTTAAAAATTTTTGAAAATTTTACAAAAAAGTCCTCCTATTTTTTAAAATTTTCAATACTAGCCGGTATTTTAAATACCAACCGGTACCAATTAGTATTTAAATCCGATATGACTGACCCTTTGTTTCGTACCGATTTTGATCCAATACGGTACATACTAGTCAATACGAAACGGTATTCGTATCTTTGAATATCTTTCGCGAAGGACCCGACTTTGGGGTGCGTTGTCATCTACAAAAAAATTTCAACAAAATCAATAAAGGTGTTATCTTCTGTGGAGGACCCGACTTTAGGGTGCGTTGTCATCCTCATATATCTACGGCAAAATCCATCAGAGAGGGAAAGGAGTAAGAATCAGATCCTGGCAACATCGCTTTCTAGGTACGTTGGGTTGACAGTTTATTAATGAAATGAAATGTAATATTATTTTATCATTTGGGATGAGGGTTTATAATAAAATGAAACGAAAAAGAAGAGTTTCATATTACATCTCATTCCATCATAAATAGTAAAAATGAAAAACCTCCAATTTGAGGAGTTTATGATGGAATGTAAAATGATAAGTAAATTTGCACTATATTATATTATAAACCCTTCATCCAAATAATATTTCACTATATTATATTATGAACTCTTCCATTACTCTCAACCAACAATTTTCTAATATTATATCCATTTATATTCCATTCTTTTATAAATCATTACATTCCATTAAAAATTTTACGTCCAACCAAACATACTCGTGTTGAAAGTCTTACTTGTTGAGGGGGTGGATGAGGCATGACCTTCGGAAAGTAGAAGCAAGCAGAAATCCCTATTGTTACGTCAACTTACTGGTGAACTTATTATAGTTCATTTCTATATGAAAAAAGGAAGGAAAGGTGTATTCTTAACCACTCACAAGGCCACATGGGGCCTCTCATAAAGTTGTGACAAAAGATTTTGATCATGACATTAATGTCACCTTTGTGTGCATGGACTCTATTCAAGAACATGCACTTACAAAATTTAGAAATGGAGCAAATGCAAAACCAGATTGAAATAGCATCAATCTCTCAAGCATTTCATTGGAAAAAATCGGGTGACAAAAAATGGAACCATGTTAATGGCCTTGCCTTGTATCCTGGAAAAATTGATCATAAAAATTAATGCAACACGGGAAGAGAAAATCACCTACCTCCTCGCTGATACAACTGTGAGTTGGGCACTAGACACTACTGATAAGCTACGAATCCGAACGGGCTTGTATTGGCCTTCTATAGAACTTGGTTGTTTCTTGGGTCTCAAAATGGTAAAGCTTTTTCAGGATAGAATAATTGATCAAAATGGCAAGTTTATTTCATATACATCCTTCTTTTCTTGATTATTTTCACATTTTAACCAGTTTATCAAGGGAGAGAAGCATTATATTCTGGTCCTCTAAAACTTTAACAGAGAAATTAGTTGCACCATGATATTTCTATATTCAACTAGTTAAACTCCTTCTGTTCTATTTGAAACATGAGTTATGGAAATTGATAAAATAAAGTAACAAAATAGTTCAATAACATCAGTTCAGGATGTATCCAAATAGCTCTGCAAGTTTTGTCTTAAAGAATGAAAATATCCAGATATCATCTACACTTCTAACCATTAGTCCTTCTGAATTTACATGGAGCTTTCCGCACAATTCAATCATCTAAAACAAGTGCTTTGAATATGCTGTTAATGTATCTAGAAGTACCAAAATCTTGAGCGCAACCTTTGCAACTTATTCTATGATATTAACCCTTCAGTTTTTGACTTGATTAAGAAATTCTTACTTATCGATCCACTACTTTCTAGTGAAATTACTTGAAAGAAGAGAAGAAGAAGAAAGAAAATATTCCTGTTCACGTTACTTTCTCTAAAACATAGTAGTTGTAATGTACAATATAGGAAGAAATCTCATCAATTAATCCTACAGCTATAATTAAGAGTCTAAAAATATATTTACAGTTGTACAATCCTAGCAATTATAAAGAAAAAATCTCAACACTCCCTCACAACTTGGTATATAGATGTCATGCATGCCCAACTTACCAAGAAATCTTGAGAACACTGATTTGAAACTACTTTGATCAGAATGTCAGCTAATTGGTCCTCAGACGAAATATTAGGCAACTCCATAATTTTTCCATCCAACTTCTCTTTAACAAAGAACATGTCAACCTCAATATGCTTTGTTTGATCATGTTGGACAAAATTGGGAGTTATATTACAAGCAAATTTGTTGTTGCAACATAAACTAATTGAATACATCTTGTAAAAGTAGTTTAAGCCACAAAGTTTCATAGAGACCACGTGCTACATCTTTGAATTCAACTTCTGCACTTGAGCGAGCAACCATATTTTGTTTTTTGCTTCTCCATTTGACCAAGTTACCACTAACAAATGTGAAGTAGTTAGAAGTTGATTGTTTATCTTCTATTAATCCAATCCAATCAGCATCAAGTATACACATCTATACTTTGCCAATATGTATTTTTAGTAAACAAAATTCCTTGACCTATAACATATTTTATATAACTGAAAATTCTCATTACTTCCCTCATATGTTGTTCTTCAGGATTATGCATAGACTAATTAACGATACTCAAAGTATAAGCAAGGTCAGGTCTTGTGTTAGCCAAGTACGTTAGTCTTACTATAAGTCTTTGGTATCTTCCTTTATCAACTAATAGTTGGTCTGTTTCTACACATAACTCCAAGCCTTCCTCAATTGGTTTATCAGCTGGTTAACATATTGATATATCAATTTCTTGCAATAAGATTAACGCATATTTTCTTTGGAATAGAAATTTTCCTTTTATCAATCTAAAAACTTCAATCCTAAGAAAAAATTTCAAGCAACCAAGATCTTTCATTTCAAATTCTCTAGACAAGTATTCTTATAGTGCCTTCCTCTCTTCTGGATCATCTTCTGTCACCACCATGTCATCCACATATACAATAAAAGCAGTGATATTACCTTGCCTTTGCTTCAAGAATAAAGTCTGGTAAGAGTTACTTTGATGATATCCGAAAGTTATCATAGACCTTGTGAACCTTCCAAACCATGGTTTTGGAGACTACTTCAGCACATACAATGATTTCTTCATTCTATAAACCTTTTTACTCTGCCTAACTGTTGGGACCCGATCCGAAACCGGATCTCAACCGAAAAAATGAGAAACGGATACGAATAACGAAGCGAATTCCAATTGGATAAAACGAATTCGAAGGCGGATTGAATAACTAAATGCAAACGAATAGAAGCAAATCAGTCGGCAAGTGAAAACAAAGTATCGGAAACGGAATTCAAATTTCGAAGCAAAAACATAAAGCGAAAACGGATCCGACATCCGAACACAATTATCAAAGAAAAACGTCCCGTTGGATATCTTAGACTCAAACTATCCGAAATCCAGTATAATTTTTTTTCTTTTTCATATAGCCATCTTTATTCAAATTATGCAAATCCATACAATGCTTGGACATTATCCTCAGTCAATTTCTCAATTCATAATCATTTTCTTATATACTCATATAAATCCCCAAATCTCATTTTAAAACCCATTTTACCAAAATTTCGGCAGCATAACGGCTGCTTTTGCAAAAACCCAAAACCTGCAATTGGTAAATAAACACTTCTCAATTTCCAAACAATAACACAATCATCAAAATCCACCGGACCCTCCGTCCGGGATCTCAACATAAACAAACGCAAACCTATTTCTAATCCACTTTAAGTCATTATCCATACCCAAATCGTTTCATACTCATATACAATCTCCATTTATCCAATTACATAACATATATCAAAACCATATCCAATGTCATCATTCATCTCATCCATAGCCCAATCAACAGTCATATCTCAAACAATTCTTATTCATAATCATACACACATCCCAACCATACCAAGGTCCAAATACACAATTCAGGATTTATATACATCATACTCACTATTTACATACATAATTTCATAATTCACTTACATCGATGAAATGCTTGCATTCAAGCCATATACAAAATTTAATACCAAATCCCAATTTACACAAGAATCCAAACTTATACAAATTACAAAAACATGCAACAGTCAAACTGACTTCTTGACCGTCTTTCATCCGATCTCCCGCTCGAGTACCTGGAGATTGGGGATGAAAGGGGGGTGAGCACAAAGCTCGTGGATAGTATATTTATAAATTGAATGATAAGCGCAAACATTTTGCAAAATCTTTTTGACATTTCATTTCATATCTCTAAATTGTCACTTAAGGATCGAGGTCCAACAAAGTTCTCCTTTTTTCTATATCTCTTTAACTATCTCTCCCATACATAGGAGAGGTAAGTAAATCAAACTTCCCACTAGAACCTTTTCAAAAGCCCTAGAATTCTTGAAACCATGGCCAAAGAATGTACACTAATGGATTAAATGGATAGATATATAGACTATACCCCTCTTGCCATTCTCTTTGGAAGAAACAAGGATTTCTCCTATTGATAGCTCTATCTAGGAACCTACTAAATTGCCAACCCAATTTGATATATGTTATCCTCACATCATATAATCCTTCCTGCAATTCTTTTATTTTTCCTTTCAACCATGCCTCTATCTCATCTAAATATGTTTTCTTTTTAACTACCTTACCTATTATTAAAGATGATTTTGTTTGTTTAGTTAAGGAAACTTCTGGTTTATATCATAATGCCTTCAAATATTCTTCTCATTCTAGCCTAATCAATAGTTATGCTTCTTCTAAGAATAGCATCTCTTAATAAGAGTATATTAAGTTTATTTAGGTTTTTTAATAAGTTTTTCTTTTCCCTAGTGAACTGTTGGGACCCGTTTCCGAATCCCAACCTCGTGAACAAAATCAAACTTAACTTGCTCTGATACTACTCATGTTGGATCCCATTTCCGAAATCCAACTACTTAAACCGAAACCCTCATACGTACACATGATTCCTTAATCTCCTCATGCTCTGATACCACAAATGTTGGGTCCCGTTTCCGGAACCCAACCTTCTTAACAAAACGGAATCACAAGTCGAAGAACCGAACGCAAAAACAAAAGCGAAATACAAATCCGATCTTAAAGCGAAAGAATCGGAAGCAACCAAACGGATGGACATAAAACAAAT
>JANVCL010000006.1:26331026-26343276 GCA_026546855.1 Erythroxylum incrassatum
TTATTATTAAGATTTATGAAAGCATGGTTGATGTAAACAGTAAACTAGTAAAGTATACAGTACAACTATATAATATACTAATATGGATTATTTTGCAAATTTTAAAAATTTTAAGGATTATTTTATAAATTTAAAAAATCTCCTGAAATGACACCCGATACTGACCAATATTAGTATAATTTTGTTCCAAAACTCAATTCAATACCGAACCCGATATTTATAACATTGGTTTATGGGCAAATAGAGCAAAAGTTAAGAATGATTCCTCTTTAATAATTAGGAATCAACTTCTCCGGTGTTTCAATAATATAATATTATATATAGATATATATATGTCAGAATTCTCTGAAATGTGTATAAAATTTCTGACAAACGAGCTCTTATCCACGTGTCACGCATCCTGTTGATTCAACATAGAATCCATCCACTTGCTTCCACTTATAAGAATCTACTTCGTTCAGGTATCACCCCGCCACGTGCCCTACATTTAGAGCTGTAAGAATAATTTTTGGTTTGATGGAAAATTGAAGTTACGAAATTAGTTGTTAAATTGTAAGAATAAGAAAGTTATACGATTTTGATGTTTGTTTTTTTGGTTTCTCTCTAGATTTCTGTCTCTTTCTAGAATCTCAGATCAGTCTTTGGTTGGTTGGGGTTTTAGTCTGCTTCAATCAGTTTCAGTCGGACCTTTCCAGTTGTTTTCGCTGTAATTTTTAATCCTGATTGTCACCGTTATTCTCAGCTGTAGAGTTCTCATTTTGGAAAAGTGTGTTTGATTGCTTTAATAAGACCTAGTGGTGCTATTTGTATTGGTCTTATCCCCTCTTTCTTTGTTTTCGGTTTATATTTGGATGATTTTGATGATAATGAAGCTTGTCTGTTTTTGTAAGTTGTGAATATATTTAGAAGATCATGTGTTACTTTTTTCATTTCTTCTTCTTTTTGCGATTTCGCTGTGTTCTCTTTTAAATTGATCGTGTTGTGCTTTTAAAGATGCATTGATGCATTATGAGATATTCTTCGTCTTTGCTTATGAAATTTTATTTTAACAACACGCAACATTATGGGTACTGTGAATGTGGGTTTGTTTTAGTTTAACTTTTGCAATTTTTTTGGGACTTGTTACAGGTGTTGGATGGCTTTTTTTCTGTATGGCAACTTTTTTCTGCTGCAGAAGCACAATTAAGGATTTCATGGAGTACTGTATTTATTTCATCTTTTTAATCAGTATTCTGATTAAAATGAACTTTCGGAGTGTGATCAGTTAGCTGTTGACATTTGTTTGGTAGCTGGTTTTAATAGAAAGAACTTATCTTTTAAGTGTTTCGTTGTAGTTGGTTAATTTACACTTGCGTGTTGTGGTTTTGTGGTGGAAGCCTCTCTTTTGTATGGCCAGAGGTTTATAAATGCCGACGAGAGCATCTTGAAGAATGGATAATGATAGTGAATTTGATATGTCACTTCCTAGTTGGAACACTATAAATCCAACTGATTCTCGCCTGTTCATATTATCTTGTGTTCTTGCTGCTTTAGTTGGTATTTTGACTATAGTTTACACTGCTTTCCAATGGAGGAGGAACATAAACTTGAGTTGGATGAAAGCAGTAGCCAGATCAAAGAAAAACCCAAAGGCAAGGAACAAGGTCCCTGTGGCCTCTCATACTTGGGAGCTTGAGTCTGTATCTCGTGGGAAGAATTTGACATGCTGTGTATGTTTGAAATCCGTGTCTCCTTCTCAAACTCTTGGACCTATGGTAGCATCGGATAGTTTCGTCCACCGGTGTGACATTTGTTGTGCTGCAGCACATTTAAGCTGTTCTTCTAATGCACAAAAAGACTGTAAATGTGTATCTATGATTGGATATGAGCATGTGATGCACCAGTGGGCGGTTTGCTGGACAGAGATAACAGACCAACTTGATGAAACTACTTGTTGTTATTGTGAAGAACCATGTGGTGGGACATTTCTTAGTGGTTCCCCTATATGGTGTTGCTTGTGGTGTCAACGACTTGTGCACGTTGATTGTCATGGTAGTATGTCGTGTGAAACTGGAGATATTTGTGATCTGGGCCCATTTAGAAGGCTGATCTTATCGCCACTGTATGTAAAGGAATTAAATTCTAGTTCACAAGGTGGATTTTTGAGCTCAATCACACATGGGGCAAATGAAATTGCCTCTTCAGTGCGTGCAAGTATTAGGAGTCAGAACAAGAAGTCCAAACATGGTAGTGAAACATATACTGACACGGGCAATAGTGGTAGTACCTGTGACATGTCCATAGAAAGTACAGCTGACAACCACCCTCCAATGAATGGTTCTCTTGGTGCAGAAGAAGGATGTAATGGTACAGTAAGTTTGGGTAGTCCTCTCCATGATAATGATGCAGATAAAATGGACTCAAACCCCAGCTTCAAAAGAAGTGAGTCAATGAATCGGAAGAATGAGTTGGGAATGAAGCAGAGATATGAGATAATAGATTTGCCATCGGAATCTAGACCCTTGTTAGTTTTCATAAACAAGAAGAGTGGGGCTCAGCGAGGTGGTTCCCTGAGGAAACGTCTAAACTTTTTGCTGAATCCTGTTCAGGTTCAAACTCTTCTCTTCATCAAGATTTCTTAAGCTGCTTTTAAATTCTAAATGTGCTTTATAGTATATTAGTATTTTTATTTTTCTGTCTTCTTCACCATTCTCTCAGTTCAAAATTTATTTGTTACCCTAAGTAATGGACATATAGTACTTGCTCTTTGAAATTGTTTTTCTTTCATTGAGCTGCCTCTTCGAAACTTTTTTCAAGATATATTTGATGCAATGTAGATATCTATGAGAAAGACATTAGATATTTGATGGAATTAACAAGCCTATGCAGGTCATTTATTGTATTTTCTGATTAGTAAAGCATTTTGATTAATTTCTAACTTGATCTGCTAAAATAGGGATTCCATCTTAATTTATGAATGAAACACCATGTATGCATAACTAAAAGATAATAACTTAAGCTTGTGATGTCATGTTTTTTTCCTTAGCTAGTTCTATGTTATGGTAAGCATCATCAAGATTAGGTATCTACAAGATGGTTCTAATTGGAATAGGTTCTAAGGCATTGAAACTAAGTGCTTTGTTTGGCATGACCAAGTGAATGCTTTGTTTGACATGACCAAGTGAAGTTCTTAAAGTTATATCTAGAATATTTTGCATGCTTCTAGTAGGGCTCTATCAAATTTTCTTTGTTGCGACAACAAAGTGATTAAATGTTTCTTCTTTTTTTTCAAGAGAAGTACTGGGATCTTGGTGGTTGGAAATGTTATATTATAATATTTGACTTGAATTTTTAATGAAATTTAGACTCTATTGTGGTACGTCCTTATCTATTGTGACTCCTTAAATCTTCTTACAGATTTGTGAGCTCAGCTCAACAGAGGGACCCGAAATAGGCCTCTACTTATTCAGGAAGGTGCCTCACTTTAGAGTTCTTGCGTGTGGAGGAGATGGAACTGTTGGCTGGGTTCTGAATGTGATAGACAAGCAAAATTTTGTTTCCCCTCCACCCGTTGCTATTCTACCTGCTGGAACTGGAAATGATCTTGCCAGGGTACTAGGTTGGGGAGGTGGTTTGGGTGTGGTGGAGAGGCAAGGTGGCCTTTGCACAATTTTACATCACATAGAGCATTCTGCAGTAACAATTCTTGACCGGTGGAAGATAGCAATTGTAAACAATCAGGGAAAGCATATTCAACCTCCAAAATTTATGAATAACTATCTTGGTAAGGAAATGGTTAGATAACAACATTGCATAGCATAATATTTTATAGCTACAACTTTCATGAGATTCTATCTGCCTTCTGTAGGTTTGGGATAAGGGAGTTACATTGAACCTCAAGATCTCACTCTTAGACCTAGCTTTTTGAATCAGATTTACATGCTTTTAACTTCTGAGAAAGCAGTTATTTTTGCGTGTATTAGCACTATATGCACATTGGCACTTGATTTGGCTTATTTTACTATATGTGCAATCTTAGCTGACTTGGCTATTTATTTTCTGACTTTCTTGGACCTTATAAATGAACTATTACTCATTTTCATTGAATGGTACTTATGCAGAAGAGACCATTTCTTTGTTTACTTGCAATATTCAGTTACATAACTATGCATATTCCTCTGTCAGGCTATTTTTGTGCAATCTGGTTTTTTACTCTCAGGATTATTGTACAGGAGTTGGTTGTGATGCAAAAGTTGCATTGGATATTCATAATCTACGTGAAGAGAATCCAGAGAAGTTCTATAACCAGGTAATTACAAAGTCTGGCTAGAATGAAGTACAAACTGTTTGGCATAATGGAACTAACATCAGGGATGAAATAGGAATTGAAAACAAGATACTATATAGGACATGAAATTACACACCAGATAAGATCTGAATGTTTACAATAAGTGGAATGGCCTTGAAGTTTTTGGTATAGTTCCTAAAAATATGCTCATGTGATTTAATTCCTTTTCGGGTGTTAGAGACATCACTTTAATAATATATTTTACTATGTAACTGATGTCATCTGTCATCAGAAGCTAAACATCTCTAGTGTTAGGGGAATAACGGGACAAAGCATGATAAGCTATTGGATAGCAAGTTAATTTGTTTAATTAATTTAGAAGATATGTATGTCAAGTGCTGGCATATATTAACGACCCTACTAAGTTGGATGGATTTTTATTTCTGTGGATTTGTTATCATACTATCATGTTTGGAAACATACGTTTTATGCTTTCTAGCATTCCTTATACTAATATCAGGTAGAGCCCATTGTAAATTTTATATCCATTAGACCATTTCACATTCTATTCAGTTGGACAAAATTAGTATGGAAATTCCACTGTGACAACCTGATGGTAGAGATTGGTATGTTATAGTACATGTAAAGCTTTGGATGAAAGATGGAAGAGGCAGGTAACTTGTATATGGGTGGAGAGATCAGAAGATAAATCTTATCCTTTAGTTTGATATATTGACGTGCATTGAATTGTTTCCAGTTGGAAATGGATATTTCACACCAAATGTTGATATAGTAGGTATTTACAAGTGGGAAAGCCACTGTTCTGGACAGTGTTTTCATAGCTATTCCATCGTTTAGTGTATTGTGTTTGGAAAGTGCATGTCTTATATAAGTTTGCTATATATTGTACTGTGGCTGCAGTTTATGAACAAGGTTCTTTACGCTAGAGAAGGTGCTAAGAGCATAATGGATAGAACATTTGCAGATTTTCCAAGGCAAGTTAAGGTGCAAGTTGATGGTGTTGACATAGAGGTCCCCGAGGTGTGTATCACAATGGCTTCAAGTCAATATCAACTGTTGGTAGTGGATTTTATTTTTAGGTGTTTTCCTATTTACTCTAAAACTAATGTCTAACAAATTAGCTCTTCTCTGTTATTGTAGAATGGGGTTAATATATCATCTCTATAGATGTCTCACATTATTTTTCTGAATAACAATCTACCTTCGCTCTCCATTGTTTTCGAGTGCCATGATGGTAATGACCATAGCCTTACCAGATCATGGTAATGGCCATAGCCTTACCAGACCAAAAATTTCTTTACTTGAATCAATAAGATAGGAATCCTCATGAAAGAAGATAAATATTTACTGAGACTTATTTCAAAACATTCTTCTTGGTTTTCTCATCTTACAAGTTGTATCTTGAACTGTAAGAATGATGAATCAGCATTTTGATTGTCATTGATGGTGGCTGCAAATGAAATCTAACTGCTAAAACTTAGATGGTATTCTTTTGAACTTTACAGGATGCAGAGGGTGTGCTGGTCGCAAACATTGGGAGCTATATGGGTGGTGTAGACTTGTGGCAGAATGAAGATGACATGTATGATAATTTTGATCCCCAATCTATGCATGATAAGATGCTAGAAGTTGTGAGCATATCTGGTACATGGCACCTTGGAAAGCTTCAGGTAAAGGATCGGAAAGTAAGACCTGTCGCTGCAATTTTTAACATAGTTAAGAAAGGATATAAAATTTTGTTGCAGATAACTTGTATGATAGGGTTGTACAAACTACTACAAATTATTTTTTGAGGTACATTGGGATTTGGGAAAGATAAATATTTACCATTCCTTCATGCGCCTACTACAGTTTAAACCCTGGCAGTGAGGAGGCACCTGCACCTCCTTGGTTACCAGGCTAAATACCCTGGTGGTTAAGTACTATCAAAATATTGCTTAATAGTTACAGAATAACCAGACACACAAAATTTCCAATGTAGCCTGCAGGTAGACCCTTGGTTCTTATATTGAAGTCGAAGCTTTGATTGAGAGGATAAACTAGGATGACTATTGGTGCCCTCTTTGCCAGTTCTAATCCTTTCAAACAGTGTTGCTGGGTTAAGTAGGTGGGTTGGAGAAGATGAGTCTGGGGAGAGGGAGGGGTAAATAAACATGTTCAGCTTTGTTAAACAAATGACTTTGGTTCTGCTTTGCTCAACAAATTGTTGCTTGAGTTCTTAATTATTTTAGGGGTCCCTTGTGTGGAAAATGGCAATGATTTTGTGTCATATATAGGTGGGTCTTTCTCGTGCTCGTAGACTTGCACAGGGGCGGACAATTAAGATACAGCTCCTTGCTGCGCTGCCTGTACAGATTGACGGGGAGCCTTGGTTTCAGCGGCCATGTGCTTTATCTGTATCCCATCATGGGCAGGTCCTTCTCTACACTTCTCTCTCATGGTTGTGAATGGCCTTTATAATCGGAAGTATAGAATGGCCATTAATTAAATATCATGAATATGACATGAAGTTCTAATGGGATCTTGTACCTGCAATGCTTTGTAGGAACAGTTGCTTCTATTTTCATTTTATTGTATTTTGCCATAGACTTGCCAGCCTTCTGCATAATGTTCTAGTTAACATTTTGAGTTATACTGATATCTTTTTGAGATGCTTCACTATGATCTTGTTTTTCTTGGTTTGTTTATGAAACTGAGGCCCTGATGTATGCATGTGTTTGTTCAAATTTTGAAATTTTTAATTTTGATTTTTCATGCGATGTTTTAATGAAACTCTTTTACATGGATAGGCCTTTATGTTGAAGAGGGCTGCTGAGGAACCCCTTGGTCATGCTGCTGCCATAATCACAGATGTGCTTGAGAATGCAGAAACTAATCACGTCATCAATGCTTCACAGAAGCGAGCGCTTCTCCAGGAGATGGCACTTAGGCTGTCCTAGAGGTGACTGACTGTCTCCCCTATTAAAATGGTGGTAAGGTTGCTGCAACTTTATGAGATGTTTGCATATTCTGTCACCTGGTTGTATTACATCCTACTTCAAACTTCACAAGTTTTGATTCAACTTTGGCTTTTCTCTTGTACACGATTTGAAAGATAGAAGAACCGCCTAGAAAATGTTCCCATACTTTTGTATTCTTCTACAGGAAATATATTACTTACAGAAAGATGCGACTCGACATACATTCTTTTGGAAACATCTTAAGACTACATGATTTGAATAGAGTTTTCCGCTTATTATTTGTAAATTATCTGTGAAGTTTAGTTATCCGTTCACTGCAGAGTAACTCTTGACTCTCTGAGAGAATTCCGAGGAACCGGATCTTTACATAACCAAAATTTCCTTGCGATTTAAGAGACTTCTTTGATTAATATTTTCAAAATAATTTTTTATATTTTGTTTAAGACTTAAAAACCCATTTTGTTAATAAATTAATTAAAAAAAGTTGGTCTTTTTTTAAATAATAATTTATCAGAATTTTTTTTAAATGAGTTAAATTGCTTCCCCCAATTAATAACAATTTGTTAGTTATTAACTATTATTTTATCAAACAAATAAAATTTTAATTTATATAACATCCGTAACCCTTAATAGGATAGGTCGCTATAAGGTTTTGTCGTTCTTCTATCCCTTTAAGTGCGTACATGTTTTATATATAACTTCCATCTCGTGGACGCATGGTCCTCCTAAACCCTTGCGTCGCCTTCTTCCAGAGCCTGCTCATGAGGCCTCCGCTAGCTGCCCATGCAGTTGTTGCAGAAGTTTCTTTAATGTTCTTGCCTTCTCTTTATGCATGTTGTCCGAGCACTGATTATAGAAGAGAGATATAAGCTATTCAATCGTCTCGCGCCCCTGTTGATTTGATTGGTTACGGCTCTGAGTTCGCAGGAGTCGACTAAAAAATTTTAACTTAGTATATTAAATCGCGCCAAATTTGAATAAAAATATTTAATCATTTTCCAAATTAAAATAATTATAAATTTGTTTTAAAAATTATATAAAATCAAATAAATATATATAAAAAGATATAATGGATATATTAGGAAAATATGTAGGTAAGATTTGATTTGTTAACTATACAAATATCTTTATAATAATATTAATGATAAAGACCGTAATACTATTTGTCACTGTTAGCTAAATATTCATTTGATGTTGAAATAATTAAATTTAATAATAATGTTTTTTGCATTTTTTCTAATTAGGGATAGACAGCCTTAAAGAAGAGATATTTGGGCTATTGAATCAAACGTCTGAAGATATAGATACATGTCAAATAAAAGATCTGTTAGATATTTTGCTAAATTTCTCTCACTATCTCATGAGATACTTGAACTACTTTCTTTTTGCCATCTATGGCAAGTCAAGATAAATCATTTTAATTATGCTACCAATGAAACTCTTCAGATCCTGTGTTTCAGCAACATTTCTACGGAGTCATTCTTGGTGTGGTTGTTGTTATTTCAATATATACTATCAATAAGTGGTACATTTCACGACTCAATCAAAATTTAGGGTCATCACAGTCAAACTAAAGGACAACACAACGCAACACAACCTCCATCAACATCGAACCTAACAAAAAAAATAGAAAATTTAGTTCAACACACAAACCCAAGAAAATAGAAGTTTGTTACAAAGGGTGTAGAAGTTGCTTCTTCGATTTCTATTTTTCCTTTTACTTCTAGGTTGTTCCAGAGTTGGTTGTTTTAGATTCCAAGAATTTTAGGTCATTAAGCTTGTAACAGAAAGGAGACAAAAGTAATGATACAACGAAAAAAAAGTAAAACAATACAATTTTTGGAAAATAGAAAATACTTTCCTTTCTCTTCCATTTTCTCTCTGTATCTCTTCCTCCTCTTCTTCTTCGTTACTTCTTCTTCATTTCTTCTCTATTTCTTCCTACCTTCTTCCCTCAATATTTCTAGAGATGACAAGATGGTTTTTCTACCCTCGGCCACTCAGGTTAATCATAGCAACGATCGATTTAATGAGCCCCATCATAGTAGCTTCCTTGGGTACTTAGAAAAACACTCATCAACCAAGTAAAGAACTAGGTTGATGGCCGAGAAGGGAGGCACACCAGAAGAGAAGATAAGGTGTGGTCATGATGGTTGCTTGGGCAACCATTTATTTTTGTATTGGTGGGAGTGAAAAGACAATTGAGGGTATTAAACAACCTAATCTCAGCCATTAAAACATAGACTTCGAGCAATACCCCAAAATTTCCTTCACCTAAGAACATTAATTAAATCGTCCAAAATCTTCTATATTCTACAAAATTCCTAAGCTATTCCCCCTTTAATCTTTGACCTGACAATTAGTATTAGAGCACTTTTCTGGGACGTGGGACAAATTGGCAAAGACTAGATTTTAATTTATGGTAGAAAGAAATGTAGAGCAGAGGCTGCAAGAATTGAAACAAAAGTTTAAAACAATAAGTGATGATTTCTTTATTCAACTAAGAGGCGTACAACAACGATTGGAAGATTCATACCGCTCAACTGAACAAAAAATGGATCAATTGCTATTGACAATTCAGCAGCTAGCTAACAGCAAGGGTTCCAATGAAGTAGAAAGGGATTCAAGCTCAACTACCAATTCCAAAGGTTTATTGCCAACCCCTGGAGTTGGGCCATCACAGGTCAATCCTAACCCCACCATTGCAATGAACCAACAAAGACAAACTGTCAACCATATCTTGGAGCCAATAGATTTGAATCGTCAAGGACCCAAAATTGAGTTAAACCATTTTGATGGAACAAATGCAAGGTTGTGGATTAAGAAATGTGGAAGGTATTTTCAATTTTACCGGATTCCAAAAAAAGAGAAGGTAGAAGTTATTGCTCTTTATTTTGAAGGCAGAGTTGCGCGATGGTTTGAGAACTACCTTGTTGGGAGAGAGTTTATCATAAGGGGAGTTATATACTGCCATCCTAAAGAAGTTTGGAAAACAAAACATAGGGAGTCTCATTGATTCCTTCAATAGTTTGAAACAATCTAGAAGTGTGCCAAATTACATAAAGGCGTTAGATGAACTAAGAGCTTATTTAGTGGAGCTTAAGCCGCAAATAGATGAAAAGCATTTTATCCACAACTTTATTAGAGGCCTAAAAGATGAACTAAAGCACTCTGTAATTGTTGTAAATCCAAATTGCTAGCTCTATTAATGGCAGTAGCAAAGTAGAGACATTTTTAGAACTAAATTAGTTTATAATTAAGACTGACCATGAAAGCTTGAAGTACTTGTTGGATCAAAAGATTACTACTCCAATACCAAAAAAAGGGTTGGCCAAGTTATTGGGTTTGAACTATAAGATTCAATACAAAAAGGGGAGAGAGAATAAGGTTGTTAATGTTTTATCCAGAAGATGGGAATCAATAAAAGGAAATTTGGCAGGCCTCACTATCATTAACCCAGTTCAGCAAAATGAAGTCTTAGAGAGTTATCATGGTGATTCAGAAATATAGAAGGTCATTAATGATATTAAGGTTGGACACAACATCAACCTCAAATATACTTTTGATAATGGAATCCTCAAGTACAAAAGGAAGGTGGTAGTAGGTAGAAATAAATTGTTACGAGAGTAGTTGATTATTAAGATGCATAGTGATTCAATGGGAGGACACTCCGAATAATTGGGAACTTACAAAAAATTCAGATCATTATTCTACTGGAAGGGAATGAGAAATGATGTAAAAAAAGAAAGTTGGTGAGTGTGACATTTGCCAAAGGAGTAAACCAGAACATGTGCTGTTGGGACCCGTTTTCAGAACCCAACCACTTATCATAAATGAATCATACCTTTTTCTTGCTTTGATACCACCTATGTTGGGTCTCGTTTCCAAAACCCAACCTCTTAACAAACTACCATTATACTTGAGCATGGTTGCCTGAAATCTTTTTTTTTTCTGATACCAAACATGTTGGACCCCGATTTCAGAGCCCAACCCTTGAACCATAAAGCGTATAAATACATAACAATACCTCACACTTAAGATTTATCATCTCAAATGTAACATCCCAGTACCAGTGGGACGGGTAAATTAGTAAATTTGGGTGTTTAATGAGAGATGAGAAATGCATTTGCATGTTCATGCATTATGTGACATACTTATATTGTGAAAAATGATTTTATTGCACATGAAATTTTTGTACATGCATTCATTGACATTTCCGGTATATTTGGTTATTAATGTGATTGTTTTGAGAAGTATGGGTTATTGATCTTAAAATTTTATTTGGAAAGTGAAATTAGTGATTTAGTAATTTTGGAGAATTTTAGAAAATTTTTCTGAAATTTTTTGGGGTAAATTCTGGACTAGGAAAAATGTCAAGTGGCAGACCAACTGATAACTAGTAGTAGAGTTTATTGTCAAATATTAGACTTTTGGATGTATGGCTTTAGAAATTTTTGACAAGTGTTATTTATTGGGACTTGAACTTGAAATTGATTAAATTATGAAAGAAACCCTTGAAGCTTGACATGTGGCATTACAAGTGGCAAGTTCTAAGCCATGTCTTTTATTTACCCTAAGTTGTCATTTAATTGAAGCTCTCCTTGCCTCATTCACGACACCCTCTTTTCTAAGGCTATTGGAGTTGTATTTTGGGGTGATTTTCTTCTCTTCTTCGTGGTCTTCTCTCCCTCCTCTTCATGTGTTGTGATCTTCTCCAATTTTAGCCTAGTTTTCATCTCTTCCTAGTTTCCTTTCATCTTGCTTTTCTTGCTTACCATAAAAACCTCTCTCTACCCCCCATTGAAGATGATGATCGTTGGTTGATGGATGAAGATAGGTTTTGGTAGTTTCCTTGAAGAACTTGAAGATTAAGTGGCTTGATCAAGTAAGTTTTGTGTTATATGTTATGGATTTGGTAAAATTGGAACTAGCATGATGAGGATGTGATGATTGAGTTTTGCTTGTGAAAGGTTTGTGTATGTGTCTTAATTGATGCTAATAG
>JANVCL010000006.1:26343376-26357973 GCA_026546855.1 Erythroxylum incrassatum
GACTTTCTACTTTTTCCTCTCAATTCATCAAATAATAAATTAATAATTAACACAATTTGAATAGGCCTTTTTTTTTTTTTTTTGACAAATGAGGAGGAATTCGTGAGTCCACAAGGGACTCGGAGTTGGGTAATCTTCTGGGAGTAAGTATCTTACCATCTCAGGTATTCTTTCAACCTTTTTATACTTACATAAATGGATTTTGTACTTTTATGTATATATATGTATGCTAATACAAGGATTCGTAGCTACGTGGAAGTTAGGGTATCGAATTAAAGTTATGTGCAATGAGCAATCAGATCGTCCGTGCTAATCTATTCTCTACCATTTTAATATAGATCAGATCTAGGATGCGGCTTTCGAACGAGGTAAACTGGGTTTTCTTTCTTTCTTTTTTTTTTCTTGGAAACGATTTATGTTGTTTCTTTGGTTGTTTGGTAATGATCTGTGTCGTGTCTTTTCAATATGTGACGTTGGTTTTTGTTTATTGACGTTTATGGTTTTCAGTCTAGTAGGGGTTTTTGTTGATTTTGATTGACGGGTAACCCAGGCCTAATCTCTCTATCTCTCCGAACATTTCGTTTTTTTGACTCGGAGAGCTTTTTCCCATTTCATGTTTAGGGTTTTGAACCTTCTTGGAAATTGTTTTCAGAGGGAAGGAACACAAGTTTGGTTTGAAATCAGAGGGTGAATGTTTTGTTTCGGTTCCGTCAAATGAGAAAATTCCTTTTGATGTTGTTTTCAGGGACTTAGTTTTCGTAAAAGGTTTTACGTTTGAAGCAACAATTTAGTGAAAAATGTAGTTTTACAGAACTCTGCAATTCCAAGACGTTAATTTTTATTCCTTTATATTGTTTCTTGATTCATGTATCTGATGCTCGACGAGTCCCTTGAATCGATTTGCTTCTTCTGGGTATGCATTTAATCTGTCGCCTGGTAGAATCCTTGTTTCAGATTTGACTTCTTTGGTTTATATTAATACTATCATAACCTGACCAGAGAAACTGAGTAGTTTCATGTGGGATTAGATATTGTTCTAAGGTTATTAATTAATTTCCATGTATGCTTATGTAAGATCGATTCTTCCTGTTTGGATTATTTTCTCTATTTCAGGAATGGAACTATCTTCTGATGTTTGTTTGCCTCTATTATCTAAATTTTTGGAACTTATGTGATAATTTCTCGTGGGACTGTTAGTAGTTTCGTAATTTTTTGAGACCCATAGGTGGAGTAACTACTAATAGGTTTATTGCACGAAGAAAAATTCTAATCTGAACTTCTTGGAACTTTGCGTATATCATTTGTTTATGAATTCTATACATGGTTCTTACTTAAAATGTTTGATTACTACTCATTGATGACGATACATATTGATCAGTTTGGTTTGAGAAATGAAGGTGAATACTTGGTATTAGTATCTTCCTCAGTGGTATATTTTCCTTTTAACGTTTCATCTTTGCCCCTATACTGTGGTTCTTGATTCCATCGGTTTTCTCCATCTTTTCTGCATCCTTTCTCAGTAGCCAAATCTTATATCTCCTCTCCAAAAATAACGAATCAGTGAATCTTTCTCTTTTGATTTGTTTTCCTCTTTAATAATGTAAAATTTGATTTTCCCCAACAGGTTTTTGTTTTTTCAACTCTGCAGATTGGCTTGCCTCCTTTCATCCGAAAATTGAAGAATGAAGTAAGTTTTTCCTATGTAATAGCTTAAGATTTTTTGCTTGCTGCAATTTTGATCTCTTTGAATATCTACAAATGCCTATTTCTAGTTTTTAGAACTTTCAAAAGTTGACTATTTTTTTTGTCTTGCTAAGGTCTTTGTAAAATTGTTGTGGGTTTATACTATATCTTAAGTGTGCGTTTAACAGCTGGTTTATAAGCGATCATTGTTTTGAAACTCAGTCATGTTAATGCAGCTCTCCCGATCTTCACTAGAATCTCCACAATATATATGCCATTCTTGGAGGAAAGCAGAAGAACCATTAGAGTTTTAGAGTAATGTAATATAATGACGGTCGAAGTCTTAATAAAATGAAGAGTTAGAGGGTTGTCGTCATAGAGTCCATCTCTTCCTTCGTTTTCTTTTCTTCTGTTTTCTTTTCACCTCAAGATCTTGAATTTTAGTGAGGATATTAGAATTTGAGTTCTTTATAGTCAATTCAGTAGCTGAAATGTGTGCATGCGATTTTGCGGGAGTTTGGTGTTTTGGTTTCTTTTTCCTGATTTTAGGGTTTTTTTTTTGCGAATTTTATTTCTTTGCGGCTTTGATTCGTTTCTTCTTTGAGTTTCCCTAGTAGATTTGGTATTCATATGCTGCTTTTCTTTAGATAGCCTCCCACACTTGATGGAACAGCATAGGGAGAGACCTCTAGGCATATAATCCTGAGTTCAGATCTGCTCTTTGTTCTTTTCAAATTTTTGATCTTAATCTTAATTATATTTTTATGTATATATGTCATCTTTGTTTCATTCATTTGTTCTCATTTTATTTATAGAAAGTTGTTGCTTCAAATGCGGTCTTCAGATTGTCTTCAACTTTCAACTAATCGAATTGTTTTGATCAATGTGAGAAAGCTTACCTCCTGTTTCGTTTTATTTTGGCCTGCTGTTTGGTTTTTGGCGTCATGACAAGTTTGGACTTTGGTTAAGCCACTAAGTGATTGTATAAAGGGAAAAGGAATGCAATATTAATTTTTGTGATTTCTTATTTGTGTATTTTAGCTGTTCTGACTCTTTGTTTTTGCAATTGTTTGGTAATTCAGGACAACAGACTAAACACTAACTGTTAATATGAAATAATTTAAGGACCAGAACTTAAGTATGATGGTTGTTGATTTGAAATATCTGGGTCTTGGGATAACATCGGTGCTAACATTTGTACATGAACTTAAGTATGATGGTTGTTGATTTGAAATATCTTGATCTTGGGATAGCGTCGGTGCTAACATTTGTACACTCTTCTTTTTGTACATTCTTCTTTTTCTTTCAAGTGTTTATTTTAGGGAGAGAGGAATCAAGGATATTTTCATCAAGGAATAGACGCTGAAACAGGAAACACTGAGGAACTGTTAGGTAAAATCTTGTCCATTCTTCTGGTGCCTGTTCATAAAGTATAACTCAGTTGATATTTACAAAGATGTTTTGCTTTGATGGAGGTTTGCTTGAGATTCTCACTAGTTTCTTTGGTTTCTTTTCTTTTGTTATTTGACCACATCAAGAAGCAAACAACTTTTTTTAGACTATTTGTTGTGGTTTTCAAATGTTGTTTAAAGCTGAGGATTATGCCTTCTTTTAATTTGGATTACTTTAGGTTGCTCAAATGATAAAGTATGTACCAAGTCTCAAAATGACTAGTAGCGTTTTCACCTTTTATGCTTTACAGTAGATGCAATCTTGATTAGTCGAATAAATCATTCTATCTAATTCTTGAACCTTGTTGTCCTATATTCTTCTTACGTTTGTGTAACTAATCTTCTGATTTATTGTGTAAGCATTCAATCGTAGTTCAGCTATCTCCCTTTAATTTTATGGTGAACTGTAATTTCTAGTAGTTCAACAAGTTAAAAGGTACATTAGAACCCCCAAACTGGGTTGTATTGTCTTAAGTTACTCAAGTTTGTCTTTGAAGTCCTCTTCTTCATCTCTTTTCTGCACAAAGTCAAGAACTTGACACCTTAGTGCCCCTTTTGTTCTGCTGCTTAATTTTTGTTTTGTGGAGATATGTGATGGTTGATTGGTGATTATCTCTGAATTAGTCTGGTAATTTCCTAAATCTGTGTGAATGATTGTTCCAATGAGTTTACAAAATTCCAGGCACCTTGCATGTATGCATTTGTAGTTCTATTAAATAACAAAAAACAAGAAAATATGTAAAACCATGTTAAGGACATTCGTTATTACTTCACAACCTTAAAGGTGTGTACTTTTTTCTTTTCCTTACCTCCTAAGAGGTACCCAATCCTTGTCTTGCAACTTTAAACAATAATTAAAGATTACAATAATTAGCATAGAATTCAGACTCAGTTAGGAGGAAGTCTTACCTAAGCCTGAGCACAATCGAGTGTAACCAAACTTGATTAAATATTTAATTTAATTTTTTAAAATAAAAATTTAAATTTTGGATTAGGTTGAACCAAAAGCAAACAACTTTTTTTAGACTATTTGTTGTGGTTTTCAAATGTTGTTTAAAGAAGAACAAGGAATTATCTGCAAAAAGCAAGTGAGTAGCACTAGGATCTCCTCTAATAGCCTAATACCCATGAATCCATCCCCTAACTTCCGTTTGTTGAAATAAAGTTGTCAGGCCTTCCGCACACAAAATAAACAAATATGGTGACAGTGGATCTCGCTGTCTAAGACCCTTCCTTCTCACGATAGAGCATTCGATTAAACCTAGTGAAATTATCAGGCCGGGCCCAGCCTGATTGCCATCCTAGGTCCATCGGACGAGCTTCAGCCCTTAAGCAATGAATACAAAACTGGGCTGGTGAGTTCAACCCGGTAAATCAGTGACAGTTAAACTGCCGGTTCGGTTTTGTAAAGAGACCCTCATTTCAAAACTGAATCTGGCCAGTTAATTATTAAATCGGCCGATTTTAGAAGACCGTCCAACCGGTCCTGTTTAACTGGAGAAAATAACTCTTAACTTTCTTCATCTTTTCCCCTATACCGTGGTTCTTGATTCCATCGGTTTTCTCCATCTTTTATGCATCCTTTCTAAGGGGCCAAATCTTATATCTCCTCTCCAAAAACAACGAATCAATGAGTCTTTCTCTTACTTTTGATTTGTTTTCCTCTTTAATAATGTAAAATTTGATTTTCCCCACTAGGTTTTTGTTTTTTCAACTCCGCAGATTGGCTTGCCTCCTTTCATCCGAAAATTGAAAAATGAAGTAAGTTTTTCCTATGTAATAGCTTAAGATTTTTTGCTTGCTGCAATTTTGATCTCTTTGAATATCTACAAATGCCTATTTCTAGTTTTTAGAACTTTCAAAAGTTGACTATTTTTTTTGTCTTGCTAAGGTCTTTGTAAAATTGTTGTGGGTTTATACTATATCTTAAGTGTGCGTTTAACAGCTGGTTTATAAGCGATCATTGTTTTGAAACTCAGTCATGTTAATGCAGCTCTCCCGATCTTCACTAGAATCTCCACAATATATATGCCATTCTTGGAGGAAAGCAGAAGAACCATTAGAGTTTTAGAGTAATGTAATATAATGACGGTCGAAGTCTTAATAAAATGAAGAGTTAGAGGGTTGTCGTCATAGAGTCCATCTCTTCCTTCGTTTTCTTTTCTTCTGTTTTCTTTTCACCTCAAGATCTTGAATTTTAGTGAGGATATTAGAATTTGAGTTCTTTATAGTCAATTCAGTAGCTGAAATGTGTGCATGCGATTTTGCGGGAGTTTGGTGTTTTGGTTTCTTTTTCCTGATTTTAGGGTTTTTTTTTTGCGAATTTTATTTCTTTGCGGCTTTGATTCGTTTCTTCTTTGAGTTTCCCTAGTAGATTTGGTATTCATATGCTGCTTTTCTTTAGATAGCCTCCCACACTTGATGGAACAGCATAGGGAGAGACCTCTAGGCATATAATCCTGAGTTCAGATCTGCTCTTTGTTCTTTTCAAATTTTTGATCTTAATCTTAATTATATTTTTATGTATATATGTCATCTTTGTTTCATTCATTTGTTCTCATTTTATTTATAGAAAGTTGTTGCTTCAAATGCGGTCTTCAGATTGTCTTCAACTTTCAACTAATCGAATTGTTTTGATCAATGTGAGAAAGCTTACCTCCTGTTTCGTTTTATTTTGGCCTGCTGTTTGGTTTTTGGCGTCATGACAAGTTTGGACTTTGGTTAAGCCACTAAGTGATTGTATAAAGGGAAAAGGAATGCAATATTAATTTTTGTGATTTCTTATTTGTGTATTTTAGCTGTTCTGACTCTTTGTTTTTGCAATTGTTTGGTAATTCAGGACAACAGACTAAACACTAACTGTTAATATGAAATAATTTAAGGACCAGAACTTAAGTATGATGGTTGTTGATTTGAAATATCTGGGTCTTGGGATAACATCGGTGCTAACATTTGTACATGAACTTAAGTATGATGGTTGTTGATTTGAAATATCTTGATCTTGGGATAGCGTCGGTGCTAACATTTGTACACTCTTCTTTTTGTACATTCTTCTTTTTCTTTCAAGTGTTTATTTTAGGGAGAGAGGAATCAAGGATATTTTCATCAAGGAATAGACGCTGAAACAGGAAACACTGAGGAACTGTTAGGTAAAATCTTGTCCATTCTTCTGGTGCCTGTTCATAAAGTATAACTCAGTTGATATTTACAAAGATGTTTTGCTTTGATGGAGGTTTGCTTGAGATTCTCACTAGTTTCTTTGGTTTCTTTTCTTTTGTTATTTGACCACATCAAGAAGCAAACAACTTTTTTTAGACTATTTGTTGTGGTTTTCAAATGTTGTTTAAAGCTGAGGATTATGCCTTCTTTTAATTTGGATTACTTTAGGTTGCTCAAATGATAAAGTATGTACCAAGTCTCAAAATGACTAGTAGCGTTTTCACCTTTTATGCTTTACAGTAGATGCAATCTTGAAATTAGTTGAATAAATCATTCTATCTAATTCTTGAACCTTGTTGTCCTATATTCTTCTTACATTTGTGTAATTAATCTTCTGATTTATTGTGTAAGCATTCAAGCATAGTTCAGCTATCTCCCTTTAATTTTATGGTGAACTGTAATTTCTAGTAGTTCAACAGGTTAAAAGGTACATTAGAACCCCCAAACTGGGTTGTATTGTCTTAGGTTACTCAAGTTTGTATATGAACTCCTCTTCTTCATCTCTTTTCTGCACAAAGCAAGGAACTTGACACCTCAGTGCCCCTTCTGTTCTGCTGCTTAATTTTTGTTTTGTGGAGACATGTGATGGTTGATTGGTGATTATCTCTGAATTAGTCTGGTAATTTCCAAAATCTCTGTGAATGATTGTTCCTGTGAGTTTGTGGTTGTTTCTTGATAACATGAGGTCCAATGATGTTATTTTGATCTCTTTTAATTATTCTCAGATTATGCGAGGTAGTTGTCTTTTTCCTAGATATGTTTTGTTTGCCATGGTATGAGATTCTTGTTTTTTTTTTTATGTTTGGGCATGCTGTTCCATAGTAATTTGGAGTTGGGATTGTATATAATCTTTCTTAGTTGTGGTTGGCTTTTTTTTCCTTTTCTTTTAATTGACTCAATTGTACTTTTGTATGATTTGGGTGTTCTCATTAAGAGATTGATACTGGTTATGTTACACCACCCTCATTTGAGCTCTGGATAGTGATACGGCTTCCTTTTGATGATATTCTGTCATCTTTTGATTTTTTACCTTTATCTCTCTAATATTAGGACAATAGTCTTTGTGTTAATGTCTTTTTGTAGCTTTCTTATAAGTTTGTTATGTTGAGTTTTGACAAACTGCTCTGAATAATTCTATGGCATGATTTCTGTTTTATAGTGTGTGGCCTGATTTCATGGTTTGGTGTTGTATTTACTTTTGTGAATTTTTGGTTAATGCCTTTGGTCTTTCACTTTATGTTGATTTGATTTTTCCTTTGCCTTTCCATTTGATAAGCTTGTTGTTCATGAGTCTGCTGGAAGCTATTCTGTTTTGATGTTTATTTTAGTTGGGCCGGCTGATTATTCCGGATTTTTTGTTTGAATTTTTACTTCTGTTCTTCTTAGGATCTTGGATTTTTGGTTTCAGTTTATATTTTCAATCTTTTTTTCGTTTGTTTAGAACAGGCTCCTATTTTAGTTGAGATCTTGAACACTAAGTCAATTTTCTTTTCTCTTATGGTGTGTTTATCCAATTTTCTGGCTTCTTGGTCCACTAGGTTATCTGTATTCAGTGAAAGTTTGTTCACAATACTGTATGTAATTAAGCCTTCCTTTCTTTCTTTCCAATCGTCTTGTTCATTTTCGGTCTTCATTATTTGCTCATAGTTTGATTTTGGTTTGATTTACTTTAACTTTTGCCATCACTTTACTGTGATTCCTATAATTGACCATGGTGTTGATTTTGGTTTTATTTAATTTAATTTTTGCTTTTCCTTTATGATGATTTCTTGATTACTAGTTAAAGGCATTTTGTTCTCCAATTTTGCTTGGTTGTGGGCTGCTGGTGTTTGAAGATATTTTAGCATGTAAGGGACTGGGCCCTTGAGTTTTAAGAAAGCCTGAGATCTCATCGATTAATTATGATTTTGGACCTTATGTGTCTTAAGAGTCTCACCATTTAATTTGTTGGGTTTTGGATCATGAACTTTTTCAGGTTGGTTTGGTCTGGTTTTCACTAAGCTAAGAACATTCCTAGGAAGCAACATCACTTAGATCATATCAACTGTACAGCAAAGGAGGCTAAAGCTTGAAGAATTTTGGCTCTAGATTTTCTTTTCCTTTCTTCAGTGGCTGGAGATCTATACAAGCGTGATTGGAAGCAAGTTTGTAGGTTTACCTTTTTAACTTTTGCATGGAATAAGTGCTTCTAAGTGTACCTTTGTTCAGATTTTGGTGCTTGAAATTTTGTAAAAAAGTTGAAAACATGATGGCTGAATAACTTGGCGTTAAATTTACATGTTTCGGTAAATTTAGTTTAATAATGAAATGATCCCAACTTTTGTTATTTAACAACTTAAAATAAATAAAATGAATCAAGTTGTTTTTGGATGGAAACATAAAAAGTGAAAGAGAAAAGGAAAAGTTAAAATTCAAGAGGTTCATGATCTTAGTTTCTTGGATCTTGAATTCTGTCATCTTTCTAAAGGGAATAGTATATCACATTTTGTTGCTTGTGTGTTCTTGATTATTTGAACTTCTTGATGTGGCCATTTTTATGTGTTTGGGTAACTAGAGAATTACAAGACTAATAAAAGGGGTGAATTATCATTGTGTCTTTTTAAGGTATAGTTTCCTAAGACTAAAAGATCAGTTATGTTTCTTTTTAATAATAAAAATCAGCGTTTTTAATTGTTATCACGAGTCTTGTTTTGGCATAAAAAGTCAGTTTTATTTTGCTAAAAGTTTCCTTTTTGAACTTTTCTTATCTATTTACTTGTTATCTTCTTCATTTCACTTATTAATTTATCTAGTTCTTTTTTTATTAATAAAAAGTTATTCCTTTAAATCCTTTCTTTTGTAATGGGGTTTTAATATATAAAACTCTTAAGTTCCAACAAATCCTTCGCCTTTCGACTGTCCAATAAATTTCTAATGGACAAAGAAAATATCTCTCAAATAGTCTTTTTTAATAAGAACCTTCCCAACTCTCTTTTCTTCAATAAGTGTCCCGAGTTTTTTCTTTTAAAGAATACAAAGTTATTAACAGTTCTATGTGGGGAGCTAAGGGTGCCTAATAACTTGCCTTGGCTACAAACTGAGCATCAAACCCATTTCTTTGGTTCTGACCAGTTTGCTTTTCTTTATTTTTGCCCTTAAATAAAATAAAGTGGCAACTCTTCTACTTTCTTTAATAAAATGCTGCTCAATGGAATGCATTATAACCAAAAACACATCGCACACAATTCATATATCTTATGTTGATTTTATAGCTTATGTTCCTTGATTTCCAGTAAGCCTAGCTAGCCATCTCTAACTATTAACGAACAATGAGTTAATAATTCATCCCTCTGTTTGATTACGTGATTCCAGTTTAAAGTTAAAACGACATTATCCAACTTTCATATTCTCTTTTTGTCCCTACATAGCAGTCTAGGATGGCAGTTGCACGAACGGGGGTGTACGTCGATGATTATTTGGAGTGTGAGTTTCTCCATTTCATCTATACTTTTTTATTTTCTTTTTTCTTTTTTATAATGTAAAATCAATGTCTGATCTCAAATTGGACCTCTGAAAATCAAATGTCAAACAGATGCAAGTACATTACCAGCTGAGCTTCAACGGCTTCTTAATACCATCAGAGAACTTGATGAGAGATCCCAATGTAAGCACCAGTTAAGCCATATTACTCAGAAGTCCATGTGTAATTTATGAATTTATATGGAATTTTTGGTTTTGGGATTCTGTTATTTGCAATTAGCACCTGAACATGCATATAGCTCATAGAAGTAGTTTTTGTTTTATCTGCTGATGCAGAGGATATATGTGATTCTTTAGGTAATCTTTTTTATCTTTGATTAATTGTTGTATCTTGTCTTAATTTAAGTGTTAAGTATGCAAATAGATCGACAGACATGTATGGTGTTATTGACTTCATTTACTTGCGTGTGGTTTGACGTGATTGTTTGCATTTCTTTTGCTTGTTTAGGTGATCATGTCTGTATATGGTTTATTTATGGACATCTTTTTTCTTTTCGTTGAAAGCCATGATAAATCAAACAAGACAGCAAACGAAGTACTGTTTGGGTTTAGCCTCACAGAGCTCAAAGAAAGGAGTTGGTACCAATTATGGCAATAATAATGAAGAGGATGATGTGATTGAGAAAATGAGGAAGGTGATTGAAGCAAATCAAGATAGCGCGTTGAGCTTGTGCACAGAGAAGGTTTTATTGGCACGGCAAGCTCATGACCTTGTAAGCTTTATTTTGTGTGTAACTAGATCTTTGATCTTTATGCTTCCTTTTCTTTCCCTACTTGAGTTGTCCAAAAAATCACCTGTGGAAACTTAGGAGAAGGCACACTTACAGCTGTTTCAGTGAATATAATTGAAGTTACAATTGTCTTTGATGAGTTATATGATAATCTCTAAGCACCGTTCAAACACAGGTCATTCACAGTTAAGTGCTTTTACAAAACTTAGACTGTTCTGCTTCTTATAACCTCTTTTAGGATAATGGTAAGATGTAATTCAATATATTGGAACAAAGAGATGTCCACGTGCATGAAACTCCCACATTATAGCACCTGGTGAGCTCAAAAGGCATGGAGCTTTTCTTATGATAGTTATTTACAACAACTTACCTTATTCTTTTCCATCTTAAGCCTTCCACAGCTTTTAACCTAGCTGTTATGACCCAACTTTGACTTTCTGGATCTATTCACTTTACTTTTTTTCTTTTCTTCCCCTGATCAACTGCATTGGTCAGGTTACTTTCTTTGAAAGTCACAATACAGAAAAGGAATTTCACTCAATTTTTTTAAGTTGGAAAAGAAAAATTAGCAAGCAGTAAAAGACAAGGAGGCCTAATTCTAAAACCATTTCTTTTAAGAATGTTCATGAGATCTTTGAAAGTGGAGGTTATTTTCTTTTTAATCTAAATTTATGTTTTACCACTATCCAACATTAATAATGTGTATTTAGATGTTTATAAATGTTTATCCCACATTAATAATGTGTATTTAGATGTTTATAAATGTTTTGCATTCATACTAGGCCTCTTTGTATATACTGACCAATTAATTTATATTTGAAGTTAATACAGAGGAAGTTATTGATCCAGTGTGATTTAGAGCCAATTATAGTTATTTCACTGTACAAGTCTTTAACTCCTATTTTGATTAATTCGTAACAGACTAACAGTTTTGGTATTGCTACAGATAGACAGCCATATTAAACGACTTGATGAGGATCTGAACTATTTTGCTGAAGATTTGAAGCATGGTATGATGGATACGTCCATATTCATGCAACTTGAATATCTTGTGCCCCCAAATGCTAACCCTGTGGCATGCCTATATCATAAGATTAAATTAACACTTTGACTTACCTCTCAAAGTAATTCCACCTGTAATGATTACTTTGAACATCAGCTTTTGGCTGTTAAAAACTATGTGGTTTATCATAATATCATACCAAGCTACATGTTCCCCAATCTTGTTTCACAAAGTTAGTTGAATTAGTTCTTTTTCTTGAAAGTTATATCAAACTACTCTTTGTCCTAATGCTTTCAGAAGGTAAAATACCACCAGATGAGCCAGCAATTCTTCCCCCTCTACCTATAACAGTTCCTAAAGTGGAAAAGCGCAAGCCATTCTATGGAACACCTCAATCCAAAAGGACTGATTTTCGAGATAGGGATTGGGATCGTGACAGGGATTTTGAGCTTATGCCTCCCCCAGGAAGTCATAAAAAGGAATTTGCCATTCCTGTTGATGTTGATCAACCTATTGATCCGAATGAACCTACCTATTGCGTCTGTCATCAGGTTTTGCACTGTTGTTTAAAGTTAGCTTGCCTTGCAGTTGGTTTATGACTTTTTACACTGTATTGCAAAAGCTCCAGTTCATTGAACTCCCTTGATTTTGACTTTTAGGTGTCATTTGGAGATATGATCGCCTGTGATAATGAAAATGTAGGTTCCTTTTCCTTGATTTCTTTTTCTAAATCTTCAATTTTCCTTTTTCTTTTCTTCTAATTGGAGTTGTTCATTTAGGTGATTGTCTATGGTTTTGCATGTTTTTCCAATTGAGGCACATATGTCTTGTTCAGTATGTGATGATGCAATGCCAATTCAAGTTTGTGTGTAGATTTGCTGATAGTGGGCTCACCGCTCACATGATATGACTACCCTAAATTTCACAATTAAATACATGAATTTGTTACTTGCAAATGTTTCCCCTTTCTCAATGAAGGGCATAAGTTTACTTGGCCTAATCAACCCAACTTTTGTTCCCTTCACAGTGCCAAGGAGGGGAATGGTTCCACTACTCATGTGTTGGGCTGACACCAGAGACTAGATTTAAGGGAAAGTGGTTCTGTCCGACATGCAGACTGCTGCCGCAATGTCAGTGATTATATTTGTTTCCATTTGCTTTCGTGAATTATCATTTTTATTGTAAGGCATGCATTTGATGAAATAGATCAGGTTTTATTGTAAAGTTGTTATCAGCCCAAAGATATGAAATGAAACTCTTCGCCCTCAGCGCCATCTGTTCCTTTAAAAGTAAGCCGGTGGATATAGACTACTATCTCTGTGCCCACTACTCTGAAAGAAGTAGGGGACGAGGCTTCCTGTAAATTATCTGAAGCCCCTGAGAATGCAAGTTCAACGTTACGAGAGAAGTACGGGGTCCTTCATACATTTTTATGTTATTTTGCATATTAAAAGATTTTCTTACGTACCATGGACTATAAAAAATATCGTACAAATTTTTGTCCAGATGGCGACGGCATTCAGCGCGACTTGTTTTGGCATCTTCTTTTAAAGACATTTTTTGTGGCATCGTTAGTGCTCTGTGGCCATTTTTCACGTGTGCGCCATGCCATTCCACCCCCAATTCTCTGAATTAGGGGCCAACTAGTTTTTAGAAATCATCCCTGTTATCGGAAGAAAAAACATGACATTCCTTTTCTCTGAAAACGTTTTCGAAAACTGAAGTAATCGTACCAGTACCATTTTAAGCTTCCAAAGATAATGGTGGATTATGACGATTGATCTTCAAAACGTGCGTTAACGAACCCATGGAATTGTAAGTATATACTCAAAAGCGAACGCAACAGTAAGTATTCCTACAAGTGTTGGAGATGGGTCCCTCTCACAAGGACTCATCATTCCAACATTACGACTGCAGCATTTGTTGAAGTAGATTATGTGTAGCCTTTGTGGAAAGACATGGAAGTTGCCTGCAGCATTTTGTTGAAAAGAACTTCATCATTTATGGCTCAACAACTGCGGTAGACAGCTGCAAGCATGCGGTAGAGTGCTTATACAATGCACTCTCTGCTTTAGAAACAAAATATAGAAACCAGAGAGAAAAACCAGAGCATTGGTTATGCTCTGAAGTGAGGAAAATTTTTCTAAAGGGTTGGTGAGTGACAAAATAGTGATTAGTATTTTTAGGTTGGGAAACACTTTGTGAGCCACTATTTTAGTTTTATCTCTGTATACTTACTATTTATCATAGTGGAAGAAATATTCTGAGTTTTGTCCGTGGATGTAGCCCAAAGTTAAGGATGAACTACGTTAAATATTCTGTGTTCATTTTGCTCATTTTATTTTTCCTTTTCACAAAATATATCCGTTGCACCCAACAAGTGGTATCAAAGCTGTGTTTTCATTGGAGGTATTTTTTTAAAAGAAGCACATCACCGGGAAGAGAAAATTTCAATGAATTTTTGACGTGATCCGTTCGCAAATTTGACGTAAAATGGTAAAAGTGATGAATAGTACCTTTACGTTGTTTTAATTAATTGGTAAGGTGACGCACTGTGCAGCAATAGTAACTGGGTCCCGCAGTACTATTTAAGGCACTATTTACTGTTACTATTCACTGGGTCCCGCAATACTATTCTAGTGGAGTCCGACGACACTATTCTGATCCCGTGGTGAACACTGGGAAGATATTTTTTCTGCCAAATTTTGACGTCCTAATTTCATATTTGAGGTTGATTTTCTCAAATTTGGCTTAATTTGGCAAATGGAGGTGAATACGAGCAAAATGATTAATCTGAACAGTATGAACTACCGTATATGGCGAACTAAGATGAAGAATCTCTTGATGATTACAAAGATGCATTTGCCGGTATTTTCGACAACTAAACCGGAGGAGATGTTCAACGAAGATTGGGAGTTTGAGCATGAATGAGCGTGTGGTTATATTCGACAGTTTGTCGATGATAATGTGTACAATCACATTTGTAACGAG
>JANVCL010000006.1:26365181-26377048 GCA_026546855.1 Erythroxylum incrassatum
CTTTCGTAAATTGTATATCTCTTGTGTGTAACTTTTTCAGTCTTCAACTTCGACTCATATTTATAGCTTTCGTCTTCAACTGCTTCTTGATAACTGCTTCTTGATTCTTTAAAGAAACGGTTATTCAGTTAAGTTCTGTAACTATCTCAGACTGATGCTTTCGTCTTTTTTCTTTTGTCAGTTTTTGCTTTCATCTGCTTTTGCTTCCGTCTATTTTCATTCGTCTGCTTTTCTACTTGGCTTTCGTCTGCTTTTCAAATGGTTTTCGTCTGTTTTCCATTCGTCTGCTTTTCTATTTGGCTTCCGTCTGCTTTTCAAATAGCTTTCGTCTGCTTTTCGTTCGTCTGCTTTTCTACTTGGCTTCCGTCTGCTTTTCAAGTAGCTTTCGTTTGTTTTCCATTCTACTTTTCTACTTGGCTTTCGTCTGCTTTTCAAATAGCTTTCGTCTGCTTTTCGTTCGTCTGCTTTTCTACTTGACTTCCGTCTGCTTTTCAAATAGTTTTCGTCTGCTTTTTGTTTATCATCAAAATTATTAAACGTAAAGTCATTTGGACTTAACTCTCATATATGATTATTATGACTTCATTTTAGCTGGGATCAGCAAAATTTCACATTTTCATATTTATGAGTGTATGATCTAACTGTCAAATTGAAGAGAGGCTTGTTTTGATGCAAGTCACTGACCTGTGGGCTAGTATAGGGTGTGATTCTTATTAACAACACTTGGTTTCTTAGGTTTTGGAGAGTAAAAAAGTAGGAAGAAGAAATGGTGAAGATTTATTACATTGGTTTCTTAGGTGTTGGCTATGTTGGAGGTCCAACAATGGCAATTATTACTCCTTAACTAAAGTAGTTGTTTTGGACGTTTGGATTCTGAGGATCACAACATGGAGCAGTGACCATCTTCCCATTTATAATTCGGACCTTAATAAGGTAGTGAAGCAAGCAATATAAAGGAGGGATCTCTTTATTCAGGATTGACATTGGAAAACATGTTTATGTAAATATTCCAATAAAATCTAGGACTTGACAAATTGGAAGAGTGCAGCTAGGATGTTTGCAGACATTTCCAAATCCAATTAAATAGATGGTTGAGAAATCTAATGAAAATAGTAGAGGCAATTGAAAAAATCTTAACACAAAATAGTATAGGCATTGATTATCAAATTATATTAAACTTAAAAGTTTCCTGTAGAGGATCCTACTATTCAATATAATCCACAAGTCATAGAGGATTAAATCCAGAGGGATCTGTCAATAGGCAAGTTCGACTGAATCATCCTCGACCAATGACTATAAGCATAGTTTGGGATACTCATAAGGGGTATGACCAATATGCAAAATATAGCTTTAGTGTTTTAATGGGATGTAACATACTTAATGTTTAAGAGCTTGAGAAAGATTGGTTTTATACTTTACTTAATTTATGCTTGGTAAATATGACTTAACTTGGATCTATCTAGTCAGAAGTCAATGAATTTGACTTGAGTTAGTTGGATTTTAAGTCAAATTTGATCTTTCAAACTTCACAACATATTCTAATTTGAGCTCGAACTCTTCATAACACAATGATGTTGTTTTGTTACATTTAATAAAACAACAATATTTTGTGTAAATAAAAACTCAAAAATATAAATTGCAACTCTAGTTTTTATTTATATTTTACATATTTTCAATTTGACATCTACTACCTCTTGTTTACACCTTCCCCACTAATTTCTTTTATTAAAGATTTGTAGTGTTGTGTTCACGAAGTCTTTTCCATTTTCTCCATCTATCTCTTGAATGTTATCTATCAAACTCCCAAAATCAAATTGAATATTCATTCTTTCTAGTTATAGTACTAGTTCAAATTACAATTGCTTAAATGTTAAATATTAGAATTATATATGCTATTATTTCTTTAATTATATTTAGGGTAAATTTTGTTATTACTTGAGGTGATTTGATATATTATCAATGTACCTCTTGACTTTTAAAATCTATTAATAACCTTGATACTTTTAATCTTATAACATGTGTCCTCCGCTGTCAACTTATGTTACAAACTCTAACTGCAAACTTTAAAGTGATATAGTGTAGTGTCACATATAGTGTCATATGTAGTGCCATGTAATGAAAATATTGTCATTTGTGTTTTTTATTTTTATTTATGAATTTTTCTTATTTTCATAATTTTATGGGCTAATTATAAAAAATTCAAACTTTACTCTTATTTTACAATATTAAACGAAACTTTAAAAAGTGACGCTAAATTATTCTAACTTTTAATTTTTTGCAAACAATATCTTACGATTAAGTTTTCCATTAATACCAATGATGTGACATGTTATGTTAGATGATTATTTTTGCCATACATGATCCAAGTAAAATAAGTGTCACTTATGAAATTTTTTATTTACTAAAATAAAAAATATATTAAATCAAAGAAAACCTAATTCGGTTATAACCTCGTCCTCCTACGCCTTATTTTCATCTTCCTTGTCTTCACCTATTTTATTAATTATTATAAAATATGATACATTTTATTATTAATAATATTATAAAAGGTATAAATTTAAGAAATATATTACAATACTCATATTTCGTTATTAAAAATACTATTATATAACAATTATGTCTTTATTTAACTTCAAAATTAATTTGCACGCTTATTTTTATTAATACAAACAAATAAAAATAATTATATTGCCTTTTACAAAGTGACATTAAGAAAAATAAGTGATATAAAAACAAAAAATATTTAAATTATGGGATTTATATTAGGCATCGCGTGGTTTGCAAGGTGCACCATTCTTATATTAGAACAGTTAAAACCGAGCAAAGAAGAGTCCCAGAACAGTTTGTCTCCTTGAACATGGTTAGTGGCGGAGTGTCAAGAGCCCAAATTTTAGGGCTTTACCGCTCTCTACTACGCACCGCCCGTCAGTTCACCGATTACAACATTCGAGAGTACACCAAACGCCGCGCCGCCGACGGGTTCCGCGAAAATCGGGACCTCACCGACCCTTCCTCGATCTCCGCCGCTTACTCAAATGGGATTGCTGAGCTGCAAGTCGCCAAAAGACAAGCTGTCGTCTACTCTCTCTACGCCTCCAAGATCAAGAGCGTCATGGAGATGGAGATGAAGATGCCTCCCAATTAGACGCCACTCTCGGTGATGATTTACTACTAATTCTTGAAAGGTTAGCGAGATTTTCATAGTAATATTATACGGGAGTTTATGAATTAACTAGTATGTTTGATTGGTGCGGAGGGAATAAACAGTGTTTTAGTGCGCAGTAACAGTTCTGATGATGGATAGATGAATGAATGTGTTGTGTTTTGTTCAAATAATTGATTTTCAGGACAAAGTTTGTGTAGTCTCTGTAAATGTAGAGTTTTTGAATGGTACAGTTAGGTTGAATTTTATGGTAAATTTATGATAAACAACGAAAGTTTTTCTACTTGGTTCAAGAACGCGGCGGGTTTGTAGTGCAGATAGATTGTGTAGAAGCAAACTACAAGATTCTCTGCTTATAATCGCTATCCCCAGCAATATTATTAGGATTAAGCACAAAACATGAGTGTCATTCTGCAAGCGACATTTGTACACTGGCCACATTTTTGCTTCTTTTGCTGTGCTGCTTTGGTCTGTTCTAGAGACACACCAAGAAAAAGAAAAATCACATAAAACGAGTGTAGTAGTTCTGACATAAATAGGTTACCGCAAGAAAGAATGACACCGAAAAGCACAATAGAAAGCAGAATTGGTCTACTGTACTGTTCAACTCATTCGTAAAAGCAAACTGAGAGAAATGAAAACTTTAGAACTTGGCAATTATAGGCCATCTTCAGTAGATGTAATGAATGTATTTTTTATTTAAACCAAAAAGTCTATAAATCACAAATTAAGGCTTATCCTAATGATTAAGAAAATCTTTTCCTCTTACAAAATTCCTCTTCTTTCGCTTGTGGGTAAGAAGTTCTGAACCTCTCAGCCCATCTCTATCCTCCCTTCAATCCCAAACTGGTCAAAGCAACAAGAAAGCAAAACCCTAAAACCCAATTCTTAACTCCATTCCTCCACGTTTTTGTCAATGCAACCCCTATTAAAACCAAAGCCACAGTCCTAGCAAACAGATTGCTTTTTATATCTCTTCCAAACAACAAAAAGAACAAACCCAATCCTAAAAACAAGAAAACCCCAAAAGACCCGAATTTCCTCTTCCCTTTTCTTCTCCAGAAGTGATTCCTTTTCGCTCCAAAACTCTTCCAGAGAACTAATAATCCCTCTGCCGCATCGTGAGCAAAGATTTCTTCAGTCGCCAGATCCAACAACTCTGGCAAGATCTTGAAAGATGGGGCAATAATGGGCAGTAATTTAGGCAAAATTCTCCTCAATTTCAGATGTCGAGATTCCCTTCTCTTGTTTCTCGCGCAGATTATTGGTTTTAGTATGACGGTTTCATGCGAAAGTAAAGAAGATGAGCGAGAGAAACGTGAATTTGGAGCAAGAAGGATGTTTTGGGGGTGATTTAACAGGATGGATCGTTTCAGAAGAAGGGGCTGGGGTAAAAAGCGGATGGTCTTCGCCATTTTAGTGCGAGGATCAGGTGAAGGAGAAGTGACCGTTGGGGTTGCCGATATTTCAAATATTATAGAACACTGTATAGTTTGTAACCTCAGTTACAAGAAAGACAATGCGGGAGTGGCTACACCATGTGTGTTAGATACTTGCAAATACGAATTTGGGATGTTTAGAAAAAGAGCGAAGGTTACTCTTGAATCTGACTTAAATTCTATCCAAGTTTTATACCAACATTTTTTTAAGAGAATAAATTTATAAATATCTAACTTCTTTTTTTTTTAGTGATATGCAATTTTAATTAAAACATGATTTTTTCTAATAAATAGATATTTACGTAATATTTAATAGACATATTATCTTAGCAAAAAACTTTTTTACTCGAATTTTAAAAATTAATTATTGAATTTAAAAATAATAAATTTTCTGTTTAATTATTATCTCTTCTTTTAAGCAAACACTTAAAACAGCTATTTCATAAGCAGAACTTTCTTTGACTTTTTCAACAAGTCATGACCATCTTTGCCTGTTAACAAAGAGTAATCCCCAATTATCAGTAACAGCAACCATAAGTGGAGGTTGCTAACTTACCAATTCTAGCGTACAAACGCAATAGAAATATCAACAAATTCATAAAGGATGGAAGAAAAAAGAAGACCAAGAATGGATTGTATCTGCCATCTCAGGCAATTCAACTATTTCCCAAGTAAACGACGGCCTCGTTCGTTTGCACCTCTAACTCGTATATTCAGGGTATCAATGTCGTCCTGAGCAGGATCCAGAGCTTTGTTTTGCCTGAATGCACAATAATTTACAGTAATTGTTACTATTTGTTCCAAACTCATAGAAAGTGGAGGAAATTATTGGCGGACTAACGTAGAGATAATTTCTTTCTGCACGGCCCTAGCGAAAGTAGAATTAAACCATTCAGTAGACACTTATATAAAGACTAACCTGTCAATTTCAGTGCCCATGTCAGCAGCCATAACCTTAAGCTCACCCAATATATTGCTCAAATCTGAGAATGCATCGTCTTGCTTTGCCTTTTCAAACTGCTTTCAGCATCGTCAAATATAAGCAAACGTTAGCATTTCAAGAATCAATCGTAGTAAACCATATTCATTTCAAGTGTTGGAACACAAAGATGTAATGAACAAATCAAGCCTGTCTATTACGAGAGTAGAAATTTGTTATTGCAATGCAATTACACTGTAGACAATTATATGAAACCTTGACAATGTCTATAACCAGCTCCTTATTTTCATGGAGTATCAGAATATCTTTAATTAAGGACAAATATTCATATCCCAAATCAACATTTACCCATAACTAAACATATTCCATGTTTATATATCTTTTTTATATTTTTGGTTTGTAAACAAGCAATTTATCAGTGTTTCCTCTGGATCAAAAGGTACAAACCTCAACTTTCTGAATTGCATTGGCAGGTTCGGGTAGATTTGTTCGTGCATTTGACCTTCCCTGGGGTGCTTTCAGTCCTAATTTTTCTCTCTGCTCCAGATGCCCAGCCATTGTTTTTGGTGTATCATGATCTGCAAAAACACAAAAAACAAAAAAACAAAGCATCTATACTGTCAGAGGAGACAATCAGTAGAATTCCTGGAATTTTGAATTGTGAATTTCGCACTTCTAGCAACAATGCTCCTTTATTGTTACTCTCAGTAAGTCTTCTACTAAATCAAATGAGGAACGGAAGGAAGAATAAGTTTTTGCATCATTATTTTCCATTATACATCATGGAAAATATTGACAAGAATATCCAACCTCTTGTGATGACAGGGCCAGATATCCGACGAGTCTTCTTTGGCTTCCACTTCTTGGAAAATATGCCCCCAAGATTACCCAAAAGTTTCTCGCCCTGAAACCAGTATTAAGTAGCCATGAGAATTTTCCATAAATATAGTAGATTTGGAGGAACAATTGGAAAACATCATTACAAAGAAAAATGAATGATAAATGAGATGTGATTGGATGGATGATTTTTGAAGTAAAAGGACATAGCCATGGGAAAACTGCATCATGCTCAAAAGCATTTAACAGATTTCAATACAAGGACCAATAATCAAAGGGAAAAAAGTAAAACAAACTCCCATCAAATTATTTTGTCCCTTTCTCTTATGATCCAGGAAGGGATTCAAATCAATGGCTGAAATCTTGAGCATACTGTAATAAAATCCTAGTTACATACACTATCTTTAAATTCTATCATTGCTTGCCCATGATTAGGAACTAAAGAAATATGATATTTGTGCTTATGATTTTCTTTCCTTATCTTCCTAATTCATTGCACTTGAACAAAATTAAGTAGATGAACTTGAAGAAGGCTATATCACCTAAAACTTCGTAAGACAGAATGAGTGTATGCCTGAAATGTTTGAATTTCTTGCAACGTGTCTGTACAAATGCTTGTACACACACATAGCAATCCATAACATTTTGGGCTCATTTGACCCTTAAATTAAAAGTTGAATACTAGAAACGTATGGTGTGAATTATGTCATATCTCATATCCGTTAAGTGGATGATTCTATCAACAAATTTATATAACAATGTCACTAAAAGTCATAAAATTAACAAATTTTTTACATGCCTAAGGATTTGCAGAGAAAATGACGAAGTATTGGTTAATATATGCCAAAAGAAAATCGCTCAACTGTGTCTTAAACAAAATTCAACAACCTAAGCTAGAAGAGGCATTTTGAAAAGCAGAACTAACGCTATTGAAGAACTAATTAATTGGACAGAGAACAAAGGGGCAATACGATCTACATCTTTTATGTATTTTCTCTTGTAGTAAAACTCGATTCTTGTTATGAGCTATAAAGTAAAACTTATGGAAACAGGTCATACCCGACTAAGATCATGATCTATTTCAACAGCAACATTATGAGTCCTGGTAATTTGCTCCCCCTGTTGATGCAGCATAACCAAAGTGTTGGTGGCACCTTCTCTCATTTCTTCTGCAATCTTTAGGCATCCATTGACTGATTGTGTAGTCTCCTCCGCTTTGTAGACAGCATAATTCTCTAATTCTTGCACTGATTGGTTTTCTAAACCTCCATCGTCACAGAAGTCATTCTTATACTTGTTTCTTGCTGTTGATGCAAAGGGGTATGAAGATGTAGACGATCTCATTTTGTCATCATCATTATCAAAAGGATTCACACTGAAATTTGGTGTTGAAGAATTGTTTTCTGAAGAAGTTTTCTTTGATGGATTTTGAGCTTTTTTACTATCCAACTCATCATCAGAATCAAAAGGGTTGGAATGAGAAGAAACTTTGTTGTGTTTAAGAGCATTTAGGGGAGATCTCTTTGTGCTCAACATCTTCCCTATACGGAAAAAGAAGAATTCAACCAACAAGCTAATAGGTAATCAACTAAGATTCCAGCAGAAACTAAAGAAACATAGGACAAGTTAGATTAAGCTGCCATGAAAAAATTGATTATTAAACAGTTTGAACTTTCCTACTGTATTCAATTTAGGCAAATGAAAATTTAGTTCCTGACAACAGCGGCAAAGCTTAACAAGAGAAGAATTAGAATTCAAACGAAATACCACACTTAGAAAACTAAAGATGGACTTTTAAGGGTAACACAACTTGCTAGGGGGTTTACAGGGCTACTGGAAGTCTGGAACGGTGAAAACTTGGTTTACCAAAACCACTTCTTTTCTTCTTTCATGGTTGATTCAACCAACAGAGAGACATTATTTTGTGTAGGGATACTTCAAAAGGTTATATGAACAGAATCAAAAATGGAAAAGCATGCCAACAATCAATAACCCATCAACGGTAGTGTTTTGGCTAATCTACAACTTTCTCCTTCAGCTAATTTGAAACTGGAAAACAAAGAATTAAGGTTCTTGCATAGGAGATTCCGATCCTTCATTGTTCACACCGACGAAACAAAAATAAATGGCAGGAAACCATGTATTTATTTTTTGCGGAAATTAGGAAGCCATGTAATTTTAGTGAAAAAAGAAGACGAAAAATGAATTAAACCCGCGAAAGTGTTAAGAAAAGGGTCTCCGAAAGTCAAGGATTCATCAACTGATCAAAAACAAAACCACCAAAAAGTAATTCCAGAAACAAGGACGGAACAAAGTGATCGATAACACCAAGAAGGGTATAACATGAACTTGAAGTAACATTTAAAGCAAGCCCGATTAAGATTGTTCGCAGAACTCACAAAAGAGAATTCTTTTCGAAACTAAAGGAATCCAAGTACAAACAGAATAAGGAAGTAAGGAATAGGTGAAAAAAGAACCAGGATATACCTCAAAATTGGAACAGAAACGCTGAAAAGACTCGGGGAAGAAGGCAGTCCAAAGGAATCTGATATGGTTATGGAGAGAGGAAGAGAACGTTAAAGAGGGTTTTGAAGAGAAGCATCAAAGGCGTGTGAGACGAAGGAAACAACGAAAGTCAAAACAGCCGAAACCGGTAAGAAAATGCAATGACAAGGACAAGGAAGAAGCTTGCCTTCTTTTCTTGACCGTTTCCGCTCTGTTTATGTCGTTCCGTTTGATCTTTTCAAATCTTAATTAGTCTGAGCCGCGGAAGGGGCAGACTAATCTTTTAAGAGTCTTTTCCTTCTTATTTTTTTTAAGAAATTGAGAAACTTACGGTTATTATCTTTTAGCTACGTATGGAATAAATTTTTGAATTAATACAATATTCTGTAAATTATGTTAATCGAGTATTTCACATCAGGTAAGTCTTATACGACAGACTCGATCAAGATAGCGTAAGTAAAGAGATTCAAACACAAGAGCTTTTGACCTTATGTCCTCCTATTCTACTAACTCGACCACCTTTTAGGGGACTTTTCTCCCGATCTTATCAAAGTAAAAAATATAATATCATGAAGTTGATGTTGTTGTTGTTGTTGTTGCTGTTGTTGTAATTATATATATATATATATATATTTAATTATTTATATGTTCTTTGAAAAAAATAATTTGATCAATATAAATTATAATAATCACTAAAATGATAACCATTAGATTCTTATTATAATAAAGACGGAGATAAAGTCAAAATAATAAGTATTTTAAAATGTGAAAATTGAAAAAGAAAGAATTGGTCTAAGGATCCTTCTTAGAAGTGAATTAAATTGTTGGCAGGTAAGACAAAGTCACGCTCACCCTCTACCTTTTCAGAGTTTTTTGCAAACTGGGGTCTAAGAAGGCATGTATAATATTTAATTAAAGCCTTTATGGTTAATTATTTGTTCCTGAACCATGGGACGATTGTTAAAGTTTGAAGTCAACACAATCGTTAGTGCATCTTTAGAAATTCTAGATCTACCCAGAGGTGAAATGACTTATATGGGTGATGAGATTTAGATTGCCGAGCATGGTGTTAAAAATCGGACCGAATCAGTCAGTCTTATCGGTTTGATCGGTGATCAGTCGGCTATTCGGTTCGGTTCATCTTTAAAGACTAGTTTTTAATTGAGCCAGTAAAAACCGGTCGGACCAGTCCAGTTCAATAAATTTTTATTTTTATATTTTTTAATATTATTAATATTATATATAATTAAATATAATTATAAATTCGTATCAATTTTACCGGTAACTAAATCGGTTAAATCAATAACTAATAAAACTTTCATTTCGATGACCTCCGAGTTTCAAATCACAGATCTCCAGGTTACCGTTGGAAACGAATAACCCCGTTCAGAATTTCTACGCAGATTAATTAAACTGAGCAGTGCGACTTAAAAATAAATCAAAACTGTGACAATAATTGTAAGGTATTCAAAACCTAACCTTTTAATCCTGACCACTAACATCCGCAGGCCCACATCCCCAAAATATAATGTACACCACGAACTCCAAGAATCACGAAAAAGTTGGCTAGCTAAATTAGCCAGGCTGTACTCCTTTATTGTCGCTGCCTATATGCAGTCATTATTACTTATGTTTTCCAGTTTATATGGAATTCACTGAACTGCACCATAAGCTTCACATCAAATCCTCTTCCTTTTCAACTGCTCTAACTCACCATTTCAGTGTAACCGACAAATCATCTCCTCCATTTTAATAAGAAAAATGCCTCCTGTGTATGCTTAAGCATGGGTTTTGATTTTTTGGGCTATAGAATATGAAAGCGGGAGAGAGAGAACTAAATAATATTTTAACGGCTTCCTTTAATTATTATATTAAACTGCTTTTGATGCTTTAGTGAATATGTCAAACCTTAATTATATATATTTCTTGTCAGGCAGACTTTGCCTGATATAACGTTCGCTCCTAATCCTAAAGATGGGTTTAATTAATAAATAGCTCGTTTCATATTTTAAAGATTGGGACATTTTTACACCATGTGATTATGTCTAAAACTTCAAACCACAACGAATAGCAGAAAATTAAATGGAGAACCAGATGGACTACAATGATGACCAACTACCTCTAGCATTTAATTTCCAACTTATCACATCGTAAGTATAGTTGAAGATGGACATCCACAAGTTAGAAATGGACCACTATATATAATTTACTATTCTTCACGTTAAACAAGCATCAAGTACGTATGTTTGTTTTTCCATGCGTATAGTCGATCCTATAGTTTATGATATGTTCATAGATCATAATACCAAATACTACCACATTATCACCCTTTCCAAACGCAAGAAGTTGACGATTGCTAGCCTCACTGATTCCACTGGATCTCTGGTTACTGACCTGGATCAATTGTGTCGGTTAGTCCAAACCTTTTTTGCCTAGCTTTACACACATGACGATGAGGCGTACACTCCACTTCCAAGTTCTGGAGACTTTTCATCCCTTTCGGAGGCACATGCCCATAGGATGGCACTGTCAGTCTATGAAATGGAAATCAAAAGTGCGATCTTCGATATGAATCAGAGCAAAGCTGTGGGGGTCGATGGGTTTAATGAGCTTTTTTTTCCCAAAATTAATGGAGGACAGTTGGGCCAGCAGTGGTGGAGTTTATCCAAAAGATTTTCAGCCTGGACAGATGGGAATCGGACCTGAATCAAACTCTACTGGTCCTAATCTCCAAAATCCCAACTCCTCAACAAATCTCTCAGTTCAGATGTAACATCCCATGACTTGTGGGAGGGTTATAATGGTTAATGTGAGTGATTAATGAGGGTTAGAGATGCATTTCCATGTTCATGCATAATATACCATACACTTATATATAGTGGTTGTGCATGCAAATAATTGTACACGCATTCATGAATAATTTCGGGTATAATTGGATTGAGTTGTGATCTTTGGGAGTTTCGAGAAATTTAATTTTGTTTAT
>JANVCL010000006.1:26383790-26404655 GCA_026546855.1 Erythroxylum incrassatum
TTTTCAGTTTTTTATTAGAAATCTCAACCAAATAGGTTTTTGTTTTCAGTTTTTATATTGCAAATCTCAACCAAACAAATTTTCGTTTTTTTAGGAAAAAAACAGAGACTAAAAATAAGAAACAGAAACCAAAAACAACAACAGAAAAATAAAAGTGAAACCAAACGACCCCTTAATTTGCATGCCCAACAAATAGTTAAACAGAGTCACCTATTCTTTGGACTAGTATGATGTAAATGAAAGCTTATTTTAATCTAAAAGTTAAAATTTGCTAAAACAGTAGTCAAACCATTATTTTGTCCACATTCATAACATCATACAAATTTACGAACCAATCTCTTGACTCAAAATCCAATCCTTACTTTGTGGTTGAAAGTTTGCATTTTGAACGAAAGATTCAAATTTATAGGATAACTGAGATATAGGATTTCATCTCGTTATTTCAGCCTATAAATAATAATGTCCTTTTGTTTTTCTATAATTAATATCTGGTTCTTTCTCATTCTCTTCTTCTATAAGATATAATATTATAATGAATTACCAATCAAGGCGTGATAATAGCTTGATGGATACATCCTTTTTCATGAATCGTAAACAAAACTAAAGTAAAAACTCACATTTTTCTTTGCTTACTTGAAAGCAAACTAACGCTGCTCGTTAACATTGACTTCAGAGAAGCTAATGTGATATAAAGAAGATATTGCTTTGCTATCGATCATTTTGACTTAGTGCATCAGAAAGTATAAAACTTCAACATCATTCATTGACTGTGCTTTATATTAGCTATCACGAAACTTATTTAAGATATTCATAGCTGAATTATGCATTCAACACCAAAAGAAAATAAAGAAAAGAAGGTTTTATTTGGAATAATTCGTAGCTTGTGGTTTATCTCCAACAATAAATTGATTCAGTGAACTGACCCTATATAACAAATATATTTAGATCATTACTTTGTACTTTTATAGAAATTTTCATCACACCCTATATAACAAATATATTTAGATCATTACTTGTACTTTTATAGAAATTTTCATTGTGATGATTGTATAAGTGATTATTTAATTTGAGATCTTCAAAATTATCTCATATAAAAATTGATATCTTTTAATACTACTTATTTCAGTTAAGAATAGCTCAGCTGGCGGTCGTTAATACGAATTATATGGAGGTAGTTGAGTGATCAATATACGATTCATTACCTTACAGTAAATAGGGAGAATGTTCCATTGTTCTCGATTAGTATTGATTCGAAAAATCTTCGGCCAAGGTGAAATAACATTTTAAAACAATTTTTAAATGTTGTTAGTTGAGTCAATTACTAATGGTAGAGAACTAATATGATTGGACTCAAATAGAATAAACTTTAATTTCGTGCTCTGTTTAATTGGAACATTGTATGATAAAAAAATTCAATTATATGAAGGTTAATCAAAATCACTTTGACATTCCTAAATATTTGGGTGGTCATAATGTTTTGGTAGACGTCAATCTTAATTTATAGATATAAATTATTTAATTAGAATGATAAATTAAATTACTTTAATTTATCTAATCTTAAATATGATTTAGGGTTATAATTTATATTTATTCTTAACATATTTGGGAACTTAATAGCTCACATACAAAAAAAATGTTGAAGAGAGAAAAGTATTTTAATCAAGCTAGATTTGATTGTAAGTTTTAAGAAACTTTATGATTAAATATAAGATACTTAATAAATAAGGTTCAATACGAGATATTAGATTTTATTTGAGCATAATTGATATTAGAATTATTTGTAATTTTAATTAAAGTTTAATAAAATTAGAATTTAATTTTAATTAAATTACTAAAACATCCAAAAAATCTATTATAAATAGGCTTAAACTCTAAGAGAACTAGCACTCCTTGCTTAACAGTCTCTGTAGTTGTTAAAAAATTCTCTTGACACATTCTTTAGATACCATTAGAGATCAGACAATTGTGTTGTTTGAGATAAGCTGATTTTGGAAACAGTTTGAGGGAATGAAAAGAAAAAAGTGTTGGATTATGTCCTACAACTAATAATTTTAGTTGCAATTTAGTGACAAATATTTAAAGGCATTCTTTATCTTGTACATGTTTAGATGTATATGATAAAATCGATAGGATAATTATACATTACAAATGAAATTATAATGAGATTATAATTATGAGATTTATATTACATTTATATATTATCCCTAAATTGTTATTTGTCATTGTTCTATTAAGACTAGACTTTAATATAACGTATAAAGACTAGTAAACGTTTTGTTTCTACTTATGAAGGAAGTAGTTGATCTCATAGACTAAAGTATGAAAATGCTTAAATAAATATGTGGGTGTTTTTTACCAAAAAATATTATGTGATTGTTTGTTAGAGAACAAGTTCACTAAACTAACCCAAAATGAAAAATCCATTTGAAACATTACTTGTATGCTTATAGAAATTCTCATTGTAATGATTCTATATGCGATCTTTTGATTTGAGGTCTCTAAAGTTATCTTGTATAGGAATTGTTATGTTTTGATACTATTTATGGCATATTCTAATCATAGGTTGTTCAATCGGTAGTCATTAAATATAGTATGAATTATATAGAGATGGTTGTGTAATCAAGACATGATTTATCACCCTAAAGTAATTATAGAGAACGTTACATTGTTCTTGAATAGTATTGATTTGGGAAATCCTTGGCTAAGGTGGAATAATACTTTATAAATATTTTACAAATGTCATTAATTAAATCAATAACTACCAGTAGAAAACTAATATGATTGGACTCAAAAAGAGTAGACATTAATTACATGCTCAGTCTAATAAAAAAAATTATGATGAAAGAATTAAATTATACAGAAAAATCATACACGGAAAAGTTAGTCAAAACTACTTCAACATTTTTAAATATTTAGGTGGTAATGATGTGTTACTAGACGCTAATCTTGATTTACGATCATAAATTGTTTAATTAGAGAATTAAAGATAAATTAAAATAATTTTTAATTTATTTAATTCTAATTATGAATTAGAATTAAATTTATAATCATTGTCAATATCTTTGGGAAGTTAATGGATCATACATAAAGAATAGGTTGAAGAGAGCAAAGATATTTTTAATTAAGTTAGACTTGATTGTAAAATTTGAAAAACTTTATAATTAAATATGAGATATTTAATAAATAAAGGTCAATATAAGATATTGGATCTTAGTTGAGCATAATTGGCATTTAATTAGAGTTATTTGTAATTTTAATTAAAGTTTAATTAAAATTAGAATTTAATTTCAATTAAATTGTTAAAATGTCCAAACTTATTATAAATAGGGTTAAGCTCTAATGAAGCTAATACTTCTTGCTTAACTCTCAATGTTACAGGGTTCTCTCAACCTGTTCTATGAATATCATTAGAGGTTGGATATTTGTGCAGCTACGGTGGGTAAGATGAATTGGTTTCAAAAACGGTTCAGAGGACACAAAAAGAAAAGATTAAGCTTTAGAATAAGGTACTAATTAAGATTCATGCTTTGTTATGATTTATGTATTAATCATTTTATATAATTAAAGTGATCTTTATTTTCAGGAAATCAAAATACGAAAAGAGTTCGTAATTATTTCGCTACGATTGAGATCAAATCTCATCCCAATTTCTCAACAAAAGATCAAGCTTTAGAATAAGGTACGAATAACGATTCATGCTTTATTGTAATTTATGTGTCATCCATTGTATAAAATTTAAGTAATCTTGACTTTCAAAATATCAAATACTAAAAAATTTCGTAATTATTCTATTGCACACGAGATTGGTTCCACTCCATTTTTTCAAAGTTATCATTTCCAAAAGTTTAAGGAGTAAAGTAGAACTGTAGAAGTCAGACATTTAGGAAGAAATTCTTCATTTTTAAAGAAATCCAGGATCACACTACAGCTTAAATAAAGATATAATTTTAGTTTTCAAAATTGTGTAGACATTGGACTTGGAAACTTTGGATGTACCTTTATCAACTCTTTAGACTTAAGATAGGCTGATATTATATATTTCAATTTTGATTCAAATACAAAATTCTGTCTTTTACAATTGACCTGTGACGAAGTCTTCCGGGGTCCATGTAGGCTTGGCTTGACTTTGGGCACATGATACTTGCCCCCATAGATGTTGGACCTTTAACGAGTTGTCTTACTTCTCTTCTCATGGATATTAAAATAATATATTAATACCCCTATATATTTCCCTGATTAAATGCTATGGGTGCGTTTATGCAAACACAGCCTTGAAGTTTGTTGATAGCATGTTCTAGTCTAGCTCTAGCGTTTGCAAGGAGCTGCAGAAAACCTCAAGCACATGAAGCACGTAAACATGAAACCGAAACATTTGAAATTTCAATAATCACATGTATGCGTAGAAAAGTATATATGAATTGTGATGTTGATCTTATCCCCGTTGTAATAACGACGTAAAGGGAAAAGAAGAAAGAGAATTAACGGGCCGGCCAACCGTCAGCTAGGTGGGGCTCGGGCCACTCCTAACCCGGCCCGGCCTAGTCCATTGATATGTATACTCAAGTTTGTCTCATTATTTGAAATTTTAGGCCTAATTATATAAAAAATAACTGTTTTATTAATTCAATTCCCTGTAAATGCCCGCCTACTTGCGCAAAGCCAACACTCAAGGCTAACAAATTATTTCTGTACTGCTAGTCAAGACAAAGAAGCACCAACTGCCAGCTTCTAGATCAAGTAAAAGTTGAGAACAAAACTGACCTGATACTGCACAAAGTAAAATGGGTTAAGGGATTGAATTGCATTGTTAGCCCTGATAATTATCTATTAAGATTGCCAACTTTCTTTGCATGAGAAGAGATTGAATGCCACGTTGGGCTTAATGAATTTGCTTAGCATAATCAATCTTTCTTAATTAGATTATGATTCCATTAATGAGATGTGGTGTCTTCAAGCTTCTTCTTCTGCTGAACTAAATTCTTACCAGCAAAACTAGTTGAAGTGGTCCATGTATAATGACCTTTCTACTTAGACGTGGTAGATTGGATTTCTTGGAATATATTAATGGCTTGAGAAGAAAAGGAAGTGAGATGGGTTGTCATGTTTTATGGTAGGTGACTAAACAACCACCTTGAGCTCACATGCTATCTTTGTGTACATTATTATATATGTTTCTCCTTCTCCCATGACATTACATACCCTCCAGTTTTTTTCAAGAAGTCACTCATTACTCTTTGGTGCCAAGTGAAAATGATGACTCGAAAACAAAGACAAACTTGTGATTGAGAAAAGTAGGGTTCTTACTAACATCACTTGCAAGTACAGTATGGTAGTAAGTTGTCCAGGCTTGAGATATCAGTATGCCAGAAGGTTTGCAGCAAAGACACTTATTCTATAACTTAAGTGAAAAATGGCAAATAAAGTGATCACAAAAAGCCGTTTGCAACATTTAGTTGAAGATTGGATGAGTCAAAGAGAGCATGAGAAGGAAAACCTCTCAGTGGTTTTTACTTTTGTATCTGTAAAGAAATAATGAATCTGTACATACTTGAATCTTTGTTTGTGGGATTCAGTTGGAGATCAAACCCACAAGGGCTTCATGCTTGTGGTTGCTTCCAATCCACCATGAATTGAACCCAACAAGCCCATTGCTTTCTTCTTCAGAAGGAGCAGGAAGATTGAGATCAAGGAAGTCCCTAATTGCAGGGTTTGATGCCTGAATTGTTGTGCTGTTTCTAGCCTCTGAGCTCCCAATTAAATGAGACCTTTTGTGGCCCCCCAATGCTTGTCCTGATGGAAAAACCTTGAAACAAATTGGGCACTCATGCCCTTTACTCTTCTTTGCCCCATAACTTGTTTCTGGCTTGTTGTCACAATCAGTTGTCAAGTTAACAGTTGGACCGACTTTTCTGGCGAGTTTACTGTCTGCTGTTGGCTCCGGGAAAAGTTCTGTGTCAATGCTATTTTCACTACTGGCAGATTTGGAAGCAAAGCAACCTTTCATCTTCTTGTGGCTAGCTCTGTGTCCTCCTAGAGCTTGGTAAGAGTGGAAGACCTTTTTGCAAGTGGCACACTCAAATTTGCTACCTTTAACAGGATTCTTGTAAGCTTCAGAATCCAGAGCATCAGTTGTTGTCTTCATTTCTGTATCAAGTGAATCATTTGACTTTCTCTTTCTTCGATTGTACTTGAGGGGGGCATTTTCAACTTGAACCAATCCAGTTTCTTTTGAGTTCTCTTCCAATTCAATTCCAGATTCATCATCTAGTTGAGAGTTGCTAACTTTTTCATTCTTCAGTGGCCCTTTTCTCTCAGAAGCAGAGAGTTCTGACTTTCCAGTCTCCATATTCTTGTCACTAAGTGTCTTCACTTTCATACTCTCACTACCATTGCAAGTAGCAGTCTTTCCATCCGTTTTAGACTTGGCTCGATTAGTTTCAAAAAAACCAGAATAACAATCAGAGGACTCTGCAACATAATTCAAGCCACCCCATTGACCAACATCCCTGGAAAGCATCATTAAGCACATGGCAACCTCTTCTTGTTCTTGTTCAATCTCAGAAGCAGAAGAGGAAGCATTATTAGCAAAAGACAGACAAGAAGAATTCGCAGTGCCTATGTACCTTGTTCTGCTTTTGGATCTCTTCCTACGATTAGGAGCAGCAGTTTCATTGTCAGATTGGCTATCTATGACCAGCTTCTGGTTTTTGGCACTGGTCCAAGAATCCTGCTGCTCTTCCAAGCTGTTGTTGTTAGACACTCTTTCTCTCTCTATTGAGTGACACTTCATGTGACCAAACAAAGCTTTCCAAGATTGGAAAACCTTGCCACACTCTTTGCAAGCCTTGTCAAATAGTGAGTTATCTTCACCAGAATGATCAGACAACCTCCACGTCTTCTTTGGATTCTCCCTTAGGCCATAACCAGAAGCTTCAGTACCAGTGTTACTGCTGTTAACGTTAGCTCCTCCATCATTGTTGTTGAGAGGTGGGAGCTTTTTCTTGGTGACCTTAGTACCATCAGTATGAGCTGAAATGTCATCTATCATATGAGACCTCATGTGACCACCCAAGGATCTACCGCAAGGAAAGCTCTTGCTGCAGAATCTGCACACATGCTTGAACTCTTGGCCTTCTGCCATGAATTTCAATCCCAGAATTCAGGAAAGAGCTAAACAGATCAATTATATAAGCTAAAAGGTAATGAAGCAGAGCACCACCGTGGAAGAAGGACACCAGGATCAAAAAAGGGAAGTGACAGCTAAAACAAGGAAACTAAATCCTGTGAGATGGCAGTTTTTCTTGCTTTCTGAGCTGATTGGACAAGAACCCATCTCGTGCATTAGATTTGATACAACTCTAAAGCAAGAACAAGATCTAGATGCACAAAGTGCAAGATACAAGAGAGAGGTTGAAGGGAATTTGTACTAGTTAGCTCCCTAGCTTATTGAGAAGCTGAAAAAGAAGAAAATTTGAAGAGAAGGTAGTGGGTCTGGTTGTTGCTTTTGTTTGGTAATGATGGCCAATGAACAAAGCCAAAGCATACAAAAAATACACGGGCAGAGAGAGAGAGAGAGAGAGAGAGAGAGGTGGTATTTAGGAGGAGAAATCCATGCATGGAAGCAAAGATAAAGAGAGATAAATGGTAGAAAGAGAGGTGAAAGCAGCACGTGTACTACTCAACTTGAGAATTAATCCAATCCAATGCCCTGATATGTCCCACTTGAGCATCCCCTCCCCTACGCCTTTAGAACCTACTTACAACTAACTATTCCTTTCTTTGTCTTGCTATTGAGGAATAGTTAGTTTAGTAGCCTTGCTCTCTTTCCCTCTCTCTCTCTCTCACGCATCCATACACAACACAACACTACTCTAATATACGCCCCAATGAAAGGTTCCACTCTTGGCCGTTATTCTTTTGGACACTCTATTTTTTCCTTCTTTATCTTCTACTCTACATGTAATGGTGTACCACACATCCATTTCTCTAAGTGGGTCCCTCGGTTGCTGAACTCTGCTTATTTTCTACAATTTCTTCTCTTCTCCATTACTTGCCTCATGACTTAATTAAGGTTGCCTTGATAAGCAAGATAGATTACTGATTCATCATAGACAATGTACTTTTTTATCTAGTCCACAAGTGTTGAAGAACATTACTTGACTTGTGAAAATATATCTATATATATATGCGACAAGGGTTATTTAGGCAATGCAAGATTTTTTAATAATGTTTTGTTTGCTTAGAAGTTGGTAGTTAATGACTTGGAGGGGGGAGTAAGTTGTGAGAAACCTACTATATATGAAAGTAATTTAAAGTGTTGCTACAGCTTTATCAAGTCTATAGTTGAAGCTTTATGTCAATTAGGAAATGCAGCTGTGTTATGGTATCATCCCATGCATCTCGACAATCCCTCCAACTTCTTTTTTTTATTTATCTAATTTGTGTGTTAAATACTGCACAAGTTAAATATTTTGCTTTTGGATCTTAATTGAACAATATCCTGGCTTAGCATAGTAGAATCATCCCTATAGTTAAATGCCGCAAGACCAAGAAGAAGCTGATCCTGCTGGTAGAATTTGTGTGGCTCAGAGACCATTGTCTCTGATAATATGTTACTTTTCCATCTCTTTCTGCCATATTTGGCACCAAAACATATTAATGCCACCATGACATATCAGTTTAAATTTCTTTTCTTTCTTTTTCATTTTTGCTGAAAGAAGAAAAAAAATAAGGACAGGTTTCATATCATCTTCATGGGATATTGAAATGCAATGAAAGGTTGGTTCTTGATTAGCAGATGCATCTGCAGTTTCAGGATTTTCCGAACCTTATTTCTCATATTATTTGGTATCTGACGTTGAAACTGCAACTTTCTGATCATTAGTTATAGAGCTATCAATCAATGTGCCGATTCTTCATCTTATTATTAGCATAATACTTGTTCTTAATGTTTTAGGTTTATAGAAGATATGCATCAAATCCTTGCTAAAGCCACTACTACCGCTGAACCTTTCGTCGAGAATAAAGTTATCAGCAAATTCTCACTTCACTAGATCCTATGTAAGGCTTCAATAAAAAAACTGGGTACTCTACAATAGAGTGCACAAGTGGAGGAGACATTATTTAGGATATTGATTGAGTTGACTTGGGGATCAGTAATATTCCAAGATACACACCACACACAAAAGTTAATTAACACAAGCTGTCTTTGTTAAGCTGTCATTTTTATATTGCAAATGGAGGGTTTTGGAGGTTAGCTTATGCAGCTCGCTAGTTAATGAACCCCATATTAACCGGTCAGCAGAGGCTAAATTATAAACTGCAATCCATGCATATACTTTGGAAGCCGGCTTTTTGTTGATGGACATGAGCAAGCTAAGCCGGCTTTTTGTTGACGGTCAAGAGCAAGCTAAGCCGGCTTTTATTGCTCCGCCCGTAACCTGTGTGTCTTATTAGTAAAACTTAAGAAAGTTGATCTGTTCTTTGCGAGAAATTCCTACATTTGTGCCCTTCTTGCCGGCACTCTCTTACAACGTTTAACTGTTTGTTGTCTGATTTTCTTCTTCTCTGTTGTTTGTGTAGTACTCCTGTATACTGAATGAGAGAGACGTCTCATTCACAAAGCTCGTATCTGTATATAAAAATTATCTTTGCCCTCTTTACACAAAATATTTCTAGTTTACAAGTGCATGTGCATGTCCATTATATGTGCCTATAATAGCCAGTGTGTCTGTTTATACTGCAATTATTGATTAACTACTTCATCTGTATGTTTTAGTATTTGAGATCCTGAGTGGGTTACATAATCAGGGATCGATTCAGTTTTATAGTAGCAGGAATCTGGTAAAAGGGATCAAAATCATTGAAAGGCAGGTCACTGAACTCTAATCATCTAGTTAAATATAGTTCAAGTTACTAGCCTCTAACTGAAGATGTCAGCTCCATCAGATGAACCGATTGATCAAGAAAGGAATTGGAGGTGGAAGGAATAAGTTAGAAATCATGCTCATAAGGATAACACAATATTAAATTAATTAGGTTGTAAAAATAACATTTCCACTGCTAAGGCCAACAATGCGTGATTTGAGCATGCCAGCTTGAATATGTTGTGAATAGACCATTAATTATTTAAACTTATGATCAAGCTTGTATATGCATGTTCTCTACAACATTGAAAAGGGATACGATAAAGGATTTATAGACTCACCATTAACATCAAAAACTGTTGTCTGCACATAGTTATTTATTATGTATATATTTTATCTTTAATTGGCAGGTTGGCAACATTGGCCTGATTTTATTTTATTTTTTCAATTTTCAGTCACAAAATGATTGGTTATTACTACGAAGAGGTTCACAACTACTGGACAATGGAATAATACTGAATACTAAAAAGACAAATTTGGTTTACAAGGCCACAATCATGCATATCAATCCCCACAGTTGAGAGTGAGGGGTGGTGCTGGCCAAGCCAGCCTTTGCAAAAGTGATTGCCCAACCGGACAAGTAGTCGACTTACAAGGAAAGCTTTGGACACTCTTTGCTTGTATACCATACCTTGTGCCATAATATATCAAGACTGAGATTTATAGATGCCCTTCTTCGGCTTTACGCCGAGCTAAGCTTCGTTTTGTGTGTGTGTGTGTACGTGTCTAGTAGTACCATCACAACTCGTGCTCCATATTTAAGACCAAACCTTGGAACCACCGTACATGGGGTGGATCATTGGATAATGGTTTTCCTTTCTCAAGTGTATAGGATGGCCATGGAGTCCACTAACCTTATCCACTTGTTATATCGTCTTCTGATCTTTTTAAAACTTTCCTGTCCCATCATTTCTCTCTTCCTTCATCAATTCCTTCGTTTGTCACCACCCTAGCGATTTTTAGGGGCTCTCTACCTTTAGATTATCGCTATTGTATAAAAAAACTTGTATACTTTTCACAGTCTAAAAATAAAAAATAAAAAAAGGTGAGTCGTTTACCTATGAAGTCAAAAAAGTTTACAACTTTCGTTGATGTGATTCAAGGACCAGTAGCGGTAATCTCAATGGAGTTGTATTAACAGGATGGAAAGAGTTGTTTATGGAATAATTTTGAGAAGCAGTATGTATAAGTATAACGGTTCCTACTTGTTGCATCTTAATGCAGATTTATGGTTTGCAAATTCTGAAGCCTTGTTTTACTTTGTCCAATGGGCATGTTCTCCTTGTTTATCTATACATACAATACGATGTGGAGAGAAAGAGAGGAAGTAACAGTATACATGAAAAGAATTGTTTAATGGGTTATGCTTATTTCCTCATCATTTCTTTATATCGCCCCCTTTTGATTATCTACACCTATCCAGAAAATGTTGGCTTATCATGTGACTTCCTTAAACCAGCAAAAGCTTAGCTAATTTGTTAGCATACATCATTTTGAAGACACTGCCTTCCTTTGCTTGATGAATCAGTCAGGGTTTCACCGACATCTATATATATAGGTAATTATAATAATTTATTTATTAGATGATTAAAGAGTTACATCAATCATGATTAGCAGATTATCAATCATAATTAGCAGATTATTAAGCTATAATCACATCAGGTATTGTATATAGTTGCCCTTTGGCGGTTGAAGCATTCTTACTCAAGCCGCTTTTTGTAGTTCAAGTCAGGTAACCAGTTAGCTTCATAATCATCAAAGGAAAATGGGTTTAAAGAAGAAAAATGGGATTAAAAGTAAAGAGGATCTTTCTTAAGGCTTTTGTTACTCGAAAGACTTAGGCCTTAATTCAGGGGTTTATTTTGCGTATGCCCAGTTCAATAAAGCTGCATGCGTGTCCCTTTAGGTGTGTAATAATGGTGCATGTGTTGGTGAACAAGTTTGCACCAACAATGCTTGAGGAGTACTCATAATTGCCAATGAAAGATTGAAGAGATGAAAGGAAAAGACTATAAACTGAGGAACTAAAATGCCCAGTGGGACCTATTTCTTGACTAGTTACTTGTGGGTTGAAGTAAGCATACAGCACTTATAGTCGGCTGAGTAGCAATAGTTGCATATTCATTGTATAAAGCAGGTATTATGTGGGTGTTAGAATCACAAGATTGTTTGATACAAAGACAGTTGCTTTCCACTCTACTTGGGAGCCCATAATTTTATAATCTCATCTTTGCTACTAAATTCATATCCTTCGCCTACTGTTTCGTTGCTTAAACACCTGTACCTACCTGTGCAAGGCCAATTGATGCTTTTGTTAGTTTGTCCAAAATGAGAACTCAATCAAGTAAGTGCGATTCTCACCAACTAAATCAAGTGCAATTCACACCCATCTTGACTTGCTTGTTCTATGCCAAATGTAAACCTTATCCTCGATAACGTTACAAAAATAAAGATCAACTTGGTCATTTGTCCAAACTTATTGCCTAGAGTTGAGCATCAACTCTCTACTTTTTCTTTGATTCGTCAGAAAGTAAAAGTGACCCCAGAATTTGAACTCTGTGGAGGATCAACCTGCTCACGTGTAAATTTATTATCTAAGAGTCGAGCATCAATTCTGAACATGACAACTTCTGAATTGGTGGGTAGAGCAAAACCCCTTCACAGAGCAACTTAAATCATCAAAAATACCAATAGCAATGCTGCTGCAAAGAGAATCACCTTTGCACATATCTATTGAAAGAGCTCAGGCTATTGGTAGTATATCTTCTGTTTCCTTTGAAACAAATGTCTACAGGCATATGCCTCTATCCTATCATTTGTTCTTTGGTTTTTAAGTAAAGATGAGTGTTTTCCCACCTTCCATTTTGAACAGGGAGAAAAAACTCATGCTCCAGATGGAAACAGCAATTTCTCAAGATCATGATCAAGCAAATATATTGTTTGTTGAAGTCTAGCTTCACCTTTAAGGTCTTCAATATATATATTTTCCAAGATAATGATACTACAAATGCTTTGCAGAGTTGCAGTTGCATAAAGGATTCGATTTTCACATCTTACGAAAAAGTGAGTACACTTAGAAGTCTTCGCACAATCTGGGCCAACTTCCGAAATATTGATATGGTTTGGATGTAGAAAGTTGTCCCACAAAACTCATGTTCTTTACGGTAATTAGTAAGCAACACTATAACGAACTGTTAGAAACTCGAGTACAATTTTCAATTTTGTTAAACGTTTTTGAGAAACTTTGCCAGTGTGAACACTTGAATTCATTGCTTTAGTTTCGCTCAAACTTAGAAATACGAGTAAGATAAGACTTCCTACTATTGGAAACAACTAACTAAAGAAGTCGATAGCCATTTGGCTAGCAATGCACCATGTCTTGTAGGCGTTGCATTATTTTATGTCTACCACAACTTGCAGAGAACAAATATTATTATATCATGATAACCATATCTATAATGGCAAGGGCATCTCATGGCACATAAGTAAGCATAAGCATGGAATAGTTTGCCCAAATAATCTTTTGAATTCCAAATCAAAACTAGACAGCAAGCAGATTTTGTGTTTGAAGTGGTCAGATTCCATAGTCCATTACTGTTTTTGCAGATAAGAGAGGAGCTGTAGTGAATATCAACCTTTTTGACTGTCTAAATTTCTATAATTTTTTAAGATATTGCCTTACATCATCAGGCACTGAAAGACGACAATTATAAGCAAAAGACTAAAGCATGTCCAAAAGAATCTAGAATTGGAAAATAGACACAGATATGACCAACTATTTGAGAATGAAGAACTAGTCAGTGGAAAAGCATGGAGAAAGTTAAATAAAAAGGCTACTATTATGGACAAATGGAGTGTAAGTTTAAATTTATGGGCCAGGGATACAGAAGTCAACTTCTCTAAACAGGAAAAAAAAGGAGTCAATTCATATGTAAGCCCGCAAATGGCATCCAATGAAGCAACAGAAAAACCTAACATTGGCATTTACACAGAGGCAATTGTGTGTTATTTACACAAGCCAATGGGGCACACTGATGCTTTAAATTCCGGCTGCCATCGATCTTCAACTGTCAAACCCACCACTGCCCTTCCTTCCTAACATTGAGTATGGCCCTAACTAATATAACTGTGCCTGAGATAAGTCAGAATTACCATATAAATAGACATAAAGGCAACTAAAAAAAGAGATTCTCTATAATAGTTTTGCAAGATAAAATCCAGTGATGGTGGAACAGACAATCAATACTCAATTCGTAATTTTTAATTTGTATCTGAGTGAGGTTGTATTGTGTAAATGAACTGTAAAGCAATGCCTTGCAAATCAATCAGCCAATACAATTAAAACACATATTCAGAACAATGAAAATAAGCAAAATACGCACCCTACTTCAACAATATCGTATAACCTCAAAATGGAAATGAAGAACGTGGAAGACCTTGAACAACATTTAACCACTAAAACTGTGCCCAATGGATTCTTGAGATCTCAATGCTTCCAGAAACAAATAATGTGCAAAAGCTTTCTTAGCTAAAAGCCATGTTGGTGTCAACGAGTATCAGAGAGATCTAATTTTTAACTCTATTCTGCAAGAATACATTAACCACTTACGGTTCCTTACAGGCTTTAGAGATCAAGACCCTCATCTAGGCCTTTTGAGCTTATCATCACGTTAGAATCAATTTGCTTGTCAAATTTTCTCTTCCTTCTTGATTCAAACTCCTGAAACCCTTCCATCTAAATAAAGAATTTATTTATTTATAATATTTTACCTTGCCAAATGTAAGAAACAAGCAAAGACAACGTTGAATTTGTAACTTGCCTGCTGAAATTGATCCATGGAAATTGGATTGTCATGTAGAGATATGTTCTGAAGCGCTTTGCAGTCCTTCAACAGATATGTAGGAATCTATCATCCAAAGAACACAATAATATAATCGTTACAAAACCTACCATCTATAGATTCGCCAAGTAAAAATTGTCTACAGCTTAAAAGACGAGAGGTCCTTAAATTGTTTAAAGATTCGTTGTCTAATCGAAAATTGTTTAAAGATTCGTTGTTTAATCGAGTGTGACTGAATAGACCTCCTATTAAGATCACTTATTCTAGAAGGGCTAAAAAGCTGTGACAGGTGGCAGAATCCGAAATGACAGATGGCAGCACTGGAATAATGTTAGCTATAGTTTGTTTTGCGTTTGTTACTAAAATCAATGGGGGGCTAAGGAAGGGCAGATAGGATTTTGTCTTGTGAGTAGAGAGGGACCCTCTCGAATTGGTTCCCATTGTTTTAATTCATTGTTTCATCAACTCTTGAATGGATTTATCTTGTTTTTTCTGATTACGTGTCATTGAATAAAGAGTCAATCGTGAGTTGGGGATTGATGAATTGGAATCCTATCAGTGACCTGAAGCTAAACAGAGTACAGTTTGTATGCTATTTTAAAACTAAAACAATCTACGATAATCTGATAGCTGGAACCTCAGACCTACAACTTGACAAGGTAACAGTTAGAAATAAACAATCATAAACTGGAATACGCAATCACTCACATGCCTTAATGGGCTGACCATGTTTAAACCACATTATGATGGCGACTTATTGCAGCATGAAAAGAAAACCACATCAACAGTGAATTTCTAGCTAGAACATTTGTTATTGAAATGCTTAAATAACAGCCAATTACTTTCAACCAAAGTATTGGAGAATTATGCATTCAGAGACTTTGGACATTTTACCGCAACAGCTTTCACAGGATGACAACTCATAATGGCTAACTGCATCTAACACCATAAATGGACTTCAGACAGGTTTTTAGTTCAATATTACCTGGCTCACATTGTTATTGTTTAAGGAGAGTGACTTCAATTGACTGAGATTGCAGATGGATGCAGGGAGATCTTCTATCAAATTATCTGTAAGGTTGCAAGCAGTGTTATAATATCTAGCAGAACAAATACATAATAGTTCTTTTCAGAGCTGTTGACTGAAAACAAAAACACAGAAATCCACATGGATGCTACCAATCAATCATCTCTTTTGTAGGTTGAAAAGTTGTTTAATAAAGGATGAGATTTTAAGCCTCCAGGATCGACTATAGTTGCCAATCAACCTTTACAGCTACACAAATCCTTCAACAATAGATCTTAGAAATCAAGTCCAAAAGCAGAAAGGACAAGATGCGAATATTACACACAATCCAAACAACAATGCAGATTTTTGGATAGTTGTAAAACAATCATTCATTCATCACTATTATCAACCTGGAAGATGATCAAACTATTCAGTTTGATATGGATAACTAATCCTTAATTTTCTCCAATTCCTTCAACATCATATTAGAGAACCAACAAATCCAGGAAACCTGATCTAGTTAATCAGAATCATATCACCCTCAAGACATTTACAGTCCTTCTATGCATGTGCAAACTTAACAACCAGGCCCCATGCCATCAGAATTACATGTTTTCTACGATTCCTTCAAGGTAATCACTAAAGCTTTCATGAGAGGCTCCATAAAGTAGCCACTGGAAAAGAAAGAACCCATACAGATCTTAAATTGCCAGAGTAGCCCTTTACACATATCAACCCAAATGTTAAATGTACGTTTCTAAATGTACATGCGGAAAAAAAAAATTTATGATTCCAACTGTTGCCAAAACTCGGCAAGTGGGGAATGGGGAATCAATCAGCAGTAGGAAACAATTAAAATTAAATAACAATCTTTCAACATACCATTTGCTTCTATCTCTTCCAGAGAGAAGCAACTCCCAATTGATTCAGGAAGGGCCTGCAACTTGTTATTTGATATATTTAGAAGTGATAACTGCATCATAGAACACTCCGTAATCAGTCACATAATTTCAGAAAGTTGTCCTAGAAGAATTACACCTTGAATGGAAACATTTGGCAGCAACAATATCCTATATATAGAACTCCAGTAACCCAGGCTTCTAACTAGGAGAACTTTCACAAACTGATAATTAGTGGACTTTACATATCCAGTCACTTCCTTTTATTAGTTCATCAAAAGAATACAAGAAATTACAGACAGTAAAAAAGGAAGGCTGCAGAAGAGGCACATGCTACTCCTAGATGACAAAAAGATCAATTGAGCTACTTACATTGCGCAAGCTCCCAATAGTCTCAGGCAAGCAAGTTAGCAGATTTCCTGAGATATACAACCGCTCAAGCCTCACCAGCTGGCCCACTGGAAACCAGAGGTGTCAAGATCCATGAATAGACTCAAAAAATACGGGATTAAGTTTGCAGAGTGAAGCATGAAAGCACATTTACTAACATGAATACAAAGAAATAACTTCAATAAATAAAGTCATCTACTTATTCAGAGAAGAATATTACATTCATCAGGCAATGATGTAATGCGATTTCGATCAAGCGTCATAATTTTCAAGGATTGCAACTTCCCCAAATTCATTGGTAATCGCTCGATCAGATTATCAGCCAAAATCTAATAAGACAAAGCAACTCAATGAGGATCCAACCTCTACTAACTACATCTAGTTGCAATGATCAACACACAATCTACAAATCTCAGAAGCCACTAGATATAATGAGCATGTACAATCCTGCTTGACAAATACAGACTGTATTATTTCCGAATGATAATCAATCAAAAACCGTAACTATAATCTTTACTGCATGAATGAATACGCAATTCTTTTCTGATAGATCAAAATTCAATGTGAAAATCAAATTCTTTAAACAGTGGCAACTATAGTGATCGCTAAAAAATGAGTGAAAAAGTTGAAAGTGACTTTTGTGGCCCTGTAATGCCTCAATTATCTAAAGTCGAAGAACCCAGAGGCTTATACACCTGCACTAGAAGTAATAGACTGGACAATGTACAGTTTTTGACAGCATAAAAGGTTATCATTCATCCACTTGGAGTAAAATAAAAGAACACAGATTCAAGTTTCTAAATCTTACCAGACGTTGCAAGTTGATTAATTTGTTAATCTCTGTGGGAATATCAACTGCAGCATAGAGGTGTAAATATAATAAGGTTTGATTGAAAAGAGCAACTTTCTTGCAATTGCACGACAACCGTGAAACAGGTAACATGCAAAAGAAGATTGATTCACAGTCCAAAAGATCCTCTTAACTTACAAACCCATACTCAACTGAAGAAAGGAAATAACAAATTACCTAATTTATTTTGTGTTAAATCGAGGGTGCGTACAGCTCTGTCAAGATCAAGAACCTCAATGGGAAAAGTCTGTTCATCAAAAACTATAAATGTAAACAAATAAAACACATCTACTGCTTTCTTTTGGGAAGTTAATATGACTCTAAACTGCATCATTCTTAGGCACTAAACCAAAAATCTTCAAGTTTTTTGGAAATAATTTGATTACATCAATGAAGACAGATAAGATTGTTGAGACTGATCCTAAGGGATGTGAGAATTAAAAAAACTCCCATCAGAAAAATAGCTTTGCATTAATTCTTGCGTGTCCTATACTGAAAAAGATCACTCATAGCATCATTCAGCTTTTTGCGTAAGATATGTATCCAACGGATTTTGTGACAACCATTCCTACCAAAACAATGTAAAGGAAGTGGTTTTCAAGTTTACAGTAGCTAATTGTCAGTCTTACTTCACGTACCAGAATGCACGTGTAATATTCACAATCTTAATGTATGTGTTACAGAATTTGCATGCCCTTCAGGGACAAAGATATTCCAACAGCTGATTACTAACCCGTGTTAAGCCTTAATTTAGAAGAAAGAAAACAATGATTTGTGACAAGAAGTGCAAGAAAACTACTGCCATTAAATCGATCTCAAACCTGCACAACTACGTATCAAAATTAACACAACAGAGATAAATTACAAATAATTCTCCAACAGAATAAACCAAAAATTGGTAATGAGAATTTCCATTCTCTTCAATAAATCTCAGCCAAAAGCAATCATATCCAGAAACGAACAAGACAGAGTTAAAAAGAAAACATTTTTCATAGAGAAGACAAAGAGGATGCCTTCAATTTAGCGTCACGCATGGCAACAATGCCGGTTGATCGCCAGCGTGCCATCCGACTCGCTTTGGAATCGGCGTTTTGGCTAGCACAGCAACCCATTTTCCTTCTTCACGCCCCCTTCAGCTCTTTAATCTTCCTCTCCACCCCAGATCAAAAAGATGAAATCTTTGTATCAGAAATTCTTTATATTTGATGATGATGACTTTTATTCACTTGAAGTCCTAAAAAATCCAACTAGGTAGGTAAAGTCAAAAGAATATATAGCTATCTCCTCCTAACTATCTCTCTCTCTCCTACGAAAAAGAGAGAGGTTTGGGAGGAGGGCGTGTGTCGAGTTAAAATGAAGGACCACTTTGGCTCTGCTTTGAATATTGGAAAAATAGAAAAAGGTACAAATATTTGAGTTTCAAGAATCAGAGGCGTTTTCTTCTATATATTCATTTTTGTTGGTGTTTTTCGTTTTCCTTGAATGTTGCGTTGCGTTTTTGTTGTATCTGAAATCTAAACTCTGACTTTCTCTAGTTTCCCACGAAAATTAAGGAATTAGATTGGCTAATTAAGACTTAAATGTTTTAAATATAAACCTACCTATTACCTAAGCTTGTTCCAGTTCCAGTTCCAGGCCGTTGGATTCAGAATTCCAATAAAAAATTCTCTTTGATTCAGCTTTTTAATTTCAATAAGATTGCATTAACAGATAAATAGTTAGATTATTTCAGTTAATTTGACTAATAAATAATGTCAATCGATTATTTACGAGAACATGACTTTAAAAATTTATAAAAAATAAATTTTATATTTTATTATTTCTTTTAATATTATTATAAGAATTTAAATTTTAGGTATTTAATTTCTTAAAATTAAGTTTATAATTATAATAAAAATATATAACATATATTATTATTAGTGCTGTTGCTACTTTTCTTAGTATTAATCAAGTTGAAGTGCACATTTCCAACATATTAACTTATTTTTCACTTACCTATGTCCTCTCTCTTTGCGAGGTATGAGTAAAATTTAGGGTACTAATATTTGGTAAAAAAATCAATAATAAAAAATAATAGTTTGAATAACTTGTAATAATTTTGAGATACAATCTTCTTTTTATCCCTAAATTTTTAGCCACTAGAACAAAATGCTCCTTATACAGCTTTTTAAAAGGCAGATTGGATTCATTCCGTTAACTTAATCCTCTGATTACTAAATATAATTATCAACGATTTAATATAATCAAACAGTTAAATACCTTTTAATCTGTCAAAAAGTGACCTATCAGTTATTTTTAAGTCCAATTAAGTCCTAAATAGTAAATAATTTTACTCCTAAAACCCTCTTTTATTATAAAGTTATTTTGATTAATTTACCTTAATCACAAAATTAAATATATTGTTTTTGTTTCCAACGAGATGTTTTAGGAGGGTTCTAATTATGAGAATGCACATTTAAGCTATCCACATCCAGACTAATTTCCACTCAAGTCGGGTATGTCTTTTACAAAAAGGCAAAACTCTAACATTAAGTTTTAAACTTAACTGCATATATAAGAACAATTCAAATATATGACCTCACTTAAGTCAGGAGAGTCTCTTATCAACTCACCTGTGGGTTCATTAAACAATTATTAATTACACAAATAAAAATGAGACTAAATCCAAGCATTTTCACAAACTCTCTCGTCGCTTGCGCTTAGTGAGTTCAATAAGCCTTTGTTTGGATTGAAGGAAAGCAAGAGAAAAGAAAGGAAGAGAAGTACATTTCTCTTGATTTCTATTGTTTGGACAAAAATAAGCAAAGAGAAAGGGGGAGAATAGAGAGAAATAAGAGAAAAATTTGGACCAATTATATTTCCCACCAAATTGGTAGGAAAGAAAGGGAAATTCACCATAATATAAGTAAATTATCATTTTATTCTTATTAAATCTAACAAGTAAAGATAA
>JANVCL010000006.1:26407944-26417991 GCA_026546855.1 Erythroxylum incrassatum
GTGTCGATGCGACCCTGATGACTTCTTCCAAATGTATCGACACATTATGGATTATTTTCTCAACTGCACCAGAGTTGTGGACCTTAGGCTATTTATGGATCTTATCATCAATATGCGCGAGTCATGTGCTAGTCTCAGAGACTTGGACAGGATATACACCATCATAGATAGTCGCAATAAAAAGAGAATACTAGTAAATCAGTTGGAGCCCTATAAAATAGATAGAAACATGGACAAATTTAAGATCTTCTCGAGACATTTCCATTCGTTCACTCTCCTCAGTCTGCAGCTGAAATTTGAATGTCAAAAAAGAGGCTTCGATTTCAGATTAATGTTTCATGGTGATTTGGAAGAATTAGAGGGTGCTCGGAGGAAGTTTGTTGCAGACTTTAAAATGTATCGTGATCGTGCAATTTCAGTGCTTGATAGTGTGCTCCTGTGAGCTTAAGTTACCTTGTCAACATTTACATTATGACTTTCTTCATCAGTTTAAACAGTGTCTTGTATAAATGGATCGAAAGCTCATTACTTTATATATATATATATGATAGATACTGTTTAGTAAAAGCTGTGATTCCATTTTCTCCTTGTCCCATGATCATCTAAGATAAAAGCTAAAGGCCTCCAGCACCACATAGAACTTTTTTTTTATTAGAAGGAAAATTAACAAAACCGATTACAAAACGAGTCTGGGGAAATAGATTTTCGACATATCCTTTAAAAAGATATTGTGATACTTAATAGGTGTAGTATTAAAATAAACGACTCCTACATTAGAATGTTCGGCATAAGTAACAAATCAGTCAACACATCTGTTTCTATCTCGATATATATGTCGATGAACAACAGTTCAGTTTCGAGTAAACAGTTCGAGGATACCCGTTACAGTAGGATTGAGAGTCCTTGAGCGATTTCTTGAGAATGGGAAGATATTCCTCATCACTATAGAATCCACTTCCAGTTCAATCCGGCAGAAACTCAAATTTCACGCTAGCGAGAGCTCGGTAAATACGTCCTAGAATTCTGTCAACATCAATGAGCATCAGCCTAGATTTTGTGTGAGCTCACCAAGCCAATTACCTGCACTATTTTATAAGAGATCACCTGCTGCACACCACATAGAACTTTGATCTTAAAGGTCTCGACCATTGTAATCTTTAGTTTTTGCATTAAAACTAGGTAAGTTGTTCTTAGATAATTCCTCAGCTTCCTTACATCACTTTGTGGAGATGGTCCTTACATCACTTTGTGGAGATGGTTTACATTTTTTTTTTGAAGAGACACTGGAATTTATTTTCCAATTCATAAATTCTATGTTCTTAAAATTTGCGACGAGAATAATGCCTAAATTGGTCCCAGAAAAGTTTAATTGGTCATTGTATTTTACAATTAATTTAAGTATTTTTTATATATATATTTAAAATTTACATTTAAGTTATTATTTTTTTTGAGGGGGGCATTTAAGTTATTATTAATAAGTGTAATTTTTTATATTAAAGGATCTTATTTTACTATAATAAAAAATATGTAATCATTATTTTATTTATATGATGTCGCCCATCATCCCTACTTTGATCCAATAATTCCCTAAAAAAAATTATTATATAGCTAAAAATATTTCTTACAAGTTATATAACTGAAACTAAACCGACATTGAAAGACACTGTGACAGTTTGTTTATTCATTGAAACTTTTCTGCAAATAAATTGTTGTAAAAGAATTAATAATTATTGGGGCAATCCAGATCCGAAGAAACCAGAATTGGATCTTTTGTTAAAGGAGCCATTGTAATGCTTCTTTCGCCTTGGGTTGGATCAGTACATCTCTCATGGTGAATGCTAGCTCGCTCTTTGCTTTCTGCATTTTCTCTCTTCTTACCGCTCTTGGCCACTCTAAAACCCTCAAAAGAGATGGTAACGTGGTCTCTCGCTTATCAGTAGGTCTTATGAAGAGTTTGTATCGTAAGAGCAAAGAGATCAATTCTTTTTTAGTACTTAGTAGTCTGCAGTGGGAAAGATAAATTTGCAACCTTAATGGGCTTTGGGTATTATAAGTGGGTTCCTTTTGTTGGGTTGTTTTACTGAATCAGGGGACTCTCTGCCTGCTGTTCTTTTCTATGTTGATGTAGATGGTTTCTATGTTGTTCTTTTCCTGATTTTGCTGCAGTGAAAGCGTTGAATGAAATTAAAGCATCACTGGGTTGGAGGGTGGTCTATTCATGGGTTGGGGATGATCCTTGTGGAGATGGTAATCTACCTCCTTGGTCTGGTGTCACGTGCTCGACTCAGGGAGACTATAGAGTGGTCACAGAGCTGTAAGTACCAAGTAATATCAACATTAAGCATGAACTTAGTTTAGTGTTCTGAATTCATGGTAAGGGATGTTGACATACTCTCTTGGTAACTAGAACTGCATTTCTTCCCAGATTGGACTACAAAAATTTAGATTTCAACTTACCAACATTTTGATACAGAGGACATGCTTGCATTTAGTACTGATATGGTGTAAAAAATGACATCTTTTACAGAAAAAATATGGCCTTTTACGAACAGGATTAATTATTGATCTTCGAGTTTGTATGAGCTAAATATCTTGTGAAAATGGAGAACTTAGCTTGACCAGAATATGGTGATCATGATCATTTCCATTTGCAGGGAAGTGTATGCAGTTTCAATTGTTGGGCCCTTTCCTATTGCTGTTACCAATTTGTTGGATTTGACAAGGCTGTGAGTTCTATATTTATTCTTGAACTGTTGAATGTTAAACATTTTTCTTGTCAATCTATGTCTTACATAGCAAAATATGTGCTGCTTATATCTCCATTAATCTCTGTTATTCTCATTAAGTATTGCTACCATGGCAGTGATCTTCATAATAACAAGCTGACTGGACCAATTCCTCCTCAAATTGGCCGATTGAGAAGGCTTCAAGTGCTGTATGGTTCCTAACTGAATTCCTTGGCGTCATTATTAATGAAGACTATCACAAGCTCACAAATGCATGCACGCACACATCACATGTTTTCTCTCTCTTCTTTTGTTTTTTATCTTCTTTTCTAATGTCATTATCATTGCAGCCCCATTCATTAGGTTATCATCCTGCCTATATAATACCATGAGACAATGTCCTTTGAATTGAGAGTTTAAAGTGGCTCAAACTTATCTAGAGCTGGCCACCAAGCAATCACTTGAAATCTTGCTAATTCTCCAGCTTATGATGTTCACTATAACTAATTAATTTTCCCATCTTCAAAAGATCTCCTTGTGGAAGGTTAATAATTCGTTACTGCTTGCCACTTCAGACACTTTAGAAGAAAAATACTTGCCATGTGTATTCAACATTAGATAGACAGCAAGTTCAGTGCTTGGTGTCTTCTCTTCCTAATAACTAAACCAACTTATTTGTTTTTTTGGAATACCTGCAATTGATGGAAATTTGTATCGCTGTTTTTGCTATCAACTTAATAGAAACAATGACTTGACCACTCTGGTTTTTGACACATCAGAAATTTGAGATGGAATAAACTACAAGATATCATTCCTCCGGAGATTGGAGACTTGAAGAGGCTAACACATTTGTGAGTAATACTGAACTTTATTGGTTTCTAGCCCTAGTTTCTCTTCCTTCTTTTTCTCCTTCCCATCTCTCCATGCATTTGATTGCTGAACCTCAACCTTTTGGACTGTGTAGGCACTTGAGTTTCAATAATTTTAAGGGTGAAATTCCGAAGGAACTTGCAAACCTGCCAGAACTCCGCTATGTTTACCTCCAAGAAAATCGTTTGACTGGCCGCATCCCAGCTGAATTGGGAACTCTGAAGAATCTTCGTCACCTGTAATAGTCTATCTTTGAATTGCTTTAAACTTGACTTGGTTATGAAAAAGAACACATGGGACTTATGAGAGGGAGGAAAATAGTGTAGAGTAAATTGTTGATCTTAAAACTTGACCTTTTTTGTGACTAGAAATGTTTATTTCATCTATCTCACCATTTCCATACAATCTTGTTTTTCCTTCCATTTTCGTTTCATATTTATTGTTCCAATAACATTTATTCTACATAACGACTTTCTTTGAGTCTTGCATTTGGATTGTATCTAGATCCATAATTTTATTTACCAATATAAAGTTATTATTTCCTTGTAGTGATGTTGGCAACAATCATTTGGTGGGCACAATTAGAGAACTTATCCGTCTAGAAGGATGCTTTCCAGCCTTAAGGAACCTGTAAGTTGAGTCGTTAAGCACTTATATATATGCTAGATAACATGTGGTCCTGTATCAAAGAGCTTTAACTATTTATCACAATGTTTTAACCCATAGATATTTGAATAACAACTATTTGACCGGAGGAGTTCCATCACAGCTTGCTAACTTGACAAACTTGGAAATTTTGTAAGTGTTTTCAGATGATGTGTCTGTCGTTATCTTTTATACTTTTTCTGGTTTGTTGTTTCAGTGTAGATATGCCAAACTTTGTGCTTTTATCTGTAGGTATTTTTCTTACAACAAGATGTCTGGAGCAATACCAGCGGCACTTGCCTTCATTCCTAGACTGACTTACTTGTGAGTCGTTAATTTCTGAATGGATTTGAATCACTTTAGCATAATTATCTTTTATGACTTGTGAAATCATCCAAATTCTTTTTTTGACCATTTCTGATAGCATGTTTACATGTACCACATGCAAAATGCATATATAGATGCTGACTTCATCTCCTGAATGTTGTTTTCTAAGGTACCTGGATCATAATCAATTCACAGGAAGGATTCCAGATGTATTCTACAAGCATCCTTACTTGAAAGAAATGTGAGTTCCTTTAGTAATAAGTAGAAATATATTGGAATAAATAGAGCATTCTTTAAAGTTGAGTGCCAAAATGCAGGTATATTGAAGGAAATGGATTCCGGGCAGGTGTCAACCCCATTGGTGCACATAAGGAACTTGAAGTTTCTGATGCAGAGTTCATATTTTAAAACAACGCTGTGACTTTGGTTTGTGATATGTAACAAGCAAATAACAAATAGTTAAATGCAGCCTGAGAAAAGAGTATTGCACCTGGCTTGCCTTCTCTTTTCTCATGATTAGGCAACATGGACCATGAGTTGAACGTTGATTGAAGTTTATGGAAGAGTTGTGCCCTCAGGCGAGCTGAAGGTGAGATAATTGTAGCCATGGAAATGGTTGGATATTGGATAGGGGTATTTGCTTTTTTCTATGATTGTTTTTGGGCTTATCTAATTTAAGTCAAAATCTACCAATTAGTGATTGATATTGGGCTGGTTCAAGTTCGGGTTTCAGTTCAAAATTTTTTGCAAACACTTGAATTTGATTTAAAATTCGAATCTATACTCGTCATGAGAATCTGAATTTTATTGTTTTTAATTTATATTATTTTAAAATTAACGTATTTTACTACAAACGAATTTATTTATACTTAGTATATTCAGGTTTTAAGTTAGTGTTGAGCCATAAAATCTAAAGCCTAAGCTTAGATCAAAATTTAAAATTTTCCATACTATTTGTTCCAGCATGAAATTCTCTGCCTCCAAATATGTGTATTAACTGTGTCTTATTAAATTTAAGTCATTTATGTATGTAAAATTTATTTATGTAAAATTTACATAAATAAATGACTTAAATTTAATAAGACAGAGTTGGTACATAGATTTGGAGACAGAGTCGCCGATTGTTCCATGACATCGTGTCTTTGTGTGCCTGTCATAGTCAAATCAACGCATCATCCTTTTCAAAATTGTTTGCTTTATAGCCGTCGACCTCCTCCCAAGAACAATCATCTCCTATTAGTCATATACAAACCTTCCAAAGGGAATAAATCACAACTTGTTATTATTCTGCAGAGCATCTATTTATTTATTTAATAAATAAAACTTACAAAAATTGAATAGATAAGTACTCATGAAATAGGTGATATAAACCTCCTTCCATACATCTTGCTTTCAATTTTCATCTTCAATTACTTTCATTGTGTGATTTCTTTCCATTTATTTGCTAATTTTGTCCCTTTATTAATTGTCAATTTTTCATTTGACAATTAATTGTCCCTATAAGGTTTATGTTAATTTGGGTGCTTGGTTAGCTAAATAAATTAACCTTGTTTCATCATCTAATAAGAATTTATGTCTTAGTCCTTTGATTACTGAGATATTAATCTCAACTTTCTTGATATTGTTAACACTCCTATGCATGTAGCTCGTGAAAGGGAACCTTTGAACAATGGTTGTTTAATAAGGATGAAGTTTGTTGAGAAAAAAAAAAGCCAATTTCGGTATATGTCACGTGATTCCCCTTAAGTAAGTTCTCCATCACATTAATATGAGGATTCAGATGTTGAACAACCTTCATATCTTCCAGCATCATTGACCTGACATGAGTATCATATTTGGTTAGGGAATTTAGAACATAAATTCAAAAATGGGGAAGAATTTTGATGCTTTGCTCTGATTTATAAGGGCGAATCCTCCATGTCCATCTGTGCATTTAGTTTTAGATGCTTACAACTAAGGGGAGTATTCTAATCTCTCACTTACTTTATGTTGATTAATTTTGCTGACTTTTATATACATTGAAGATAATGTATGATTTAGGTATAAGGAGAGTTTATGTATATACCACTTTAAAATAGGTCCTTAGTTTTCTTTGATGGAATATGTGATTTGTATTTGGACTCTTTAAATTCTATAATTCGTTTATGTTGATTATTCCTTATAACATGCATAATTTTTTTATACAAATAGTACCGAAGTTGGGATATATTTCTGGTATGAATTATAATGCATGAGAGAGACGAACATAATTAGTGTTTTTCAATAAATTGCTTGAAGTATCTCATTAGTTTTATTAAGTAAAAATGTGCAAGACTTGATGTATTTTGATAACCACGAGAGTTTTTGAGTCTAAGAGCAATTGATTGCACTTGTTACTCGTACATTTTTCTTTGTAGTGTGTTATTAAACATGATTTGTTTATGCTAGAACTTGCTCTTGTACACATTTTTTAAACCATATTTTAGGTGATTGATAATAGGGGCACTTAGTTATAACAATTTTTTACATATAAAAGCCTACTTCTATTTTTATCTCCAGAGAATGGATTTGAGTCTTAACCTTTCTTTTCTTGTATATTAACCTTGTTACAAGCCATTTTTTCCCTTCTCTTTATCAATTTCCCTAATAATTTTGAGCCCCTAAATTGAAAGAGTTGTATAAATCTTGTTTACATAAAATTCTAACCACTTCTATGAAAATTAAATGTATTGATTCAAGTTGTAGTGTTTTGATTTCTCGGCCTTTATAGAATGAGGGAGAAATATAGTAAAAAAATAATCTCCTTTTTCTTCTTTCTTATTCTTATAAAAAAAGGAAGAAATTAAAAATTAAAAATGATGATGTGATTTAAATTAAATGAAATTTGGATTGATTTGAGTTAAAACTTATATGTATAAGTTTGTATGATTCCATCAATTTATTAAACTTAAAATTTCATTTCTTCCAATACCTTTTACTTAAGCCATGTTATAATCCTTACTAAAACCCTTTAATTTATGCATTAAATTCACATTCGTTAGTGATGGAGATGCGATTCATAAGCAAGCTTACAGAAATAACTTCCTATGCTTTTATTTGAGAGTTTAATAATCCCTAAACACTTTAAATGCGTAGAGTGAAATCAATGAGAGCATACCAAATCTTATTTCATTTTATTTTGATGGAATTGATGATATGCTATGTTTTTATTATAAAAATTAATCCTATAAATGCTTATATTTTTTATTATTATTTATCTTAAACATCTAATGAATATTCAATTTTTGGGATCTTTTGATAGCTATTTTATCTTAAACCTCTAATGAATATTCACTTTTTGGGATTTTCCTAGTACTTCTCAAAATCCTCGTAGATATCCCTCACAAAGTTTTAGTAGACCTAATAAAGCATACGCTGGAACTTATATGGTAATTAATGATAAAGATAGATTTACCCCTATAGATAAAATAGGAACTGAATCTATAAACCCTTTGGGATCTATTTAGATATTGATTGCATTCAAGACATAGAAGAAGCAATTGATAAATGGGAAATTGCTCTTTGAGTTGCTACTTCTATTAATAAAATGGATTATGAAACTACAAAGCAATTTTTAGGAAAAAACGCTATTAAATAGTTCACTTAGATTTTGGAAAATTTTAGATGAAAACTCTAAGATTCTATATTCAATTATGATAATGATATAGGTAATTTGATAACTCGAGCTGCCGAAACATTTTGATTGGAGTTGTAGGAGAATGAAATATTTTAAAAGATACAACTACTATAAGAAAATATGTTATTGCCTTACAAAGACTTTAGCTATATGATATGTGTGAGATTAACAGATATATTTGTATTTTTCTATGTTACTATTATCATATTTATAATCAAGTAGATAATAAACAAATTTAATTAAAGATATTTGATTCAAAGATACCTAACCTTTAGGCTCTGTTTGGTTTGAGGGTTAATAATGGGATGAGATGGAATGTAACACACTTTCATCGTTTGTTTGAGGGTTTCATAATGGAATGGAATGAAATGAGATAGAAGCGGAGAGTTTTATGTTATGTTACATTCCATCATAAACAGTGAAAATAAAAAACCTCTGATTCGAGAGGTTTAGGATAGAACGTAAACTAATAAACATACACTACCTAATATATCCTCAATAATCTTTCATATTACCATTATTTATCCTTACTAATAACAACAAACGCAATATTGGCGGGAACACAATATCCATTGTAGCAAGTGAAGAGAGTCGGCAGGGGACCATTGTAGCAGTCGAGAAGTGTGTTTGGAAGATCATCGTTGCTTCAGCTTCAGGTACATATTCTTCTTTCTGGGTTGCGATTGTTGTGCCGCTAAATTTGGCTAGACTGTCAGAAAAAGGGTTTGGATTTTTCTGCATTATGAGATAGTTCCAAGTGACCGTCCATTGTTTTCAAAGTACAAGTCGGTGTAGCGAGAGATTCTTGAACTAGGTTTTTTCGAGTTTGTAAGTAATGCTTTTTTTAAAAATAATTTCCCTAGCTTTCTTCCGTCCTTTTCTTCTGGAATTATGAGTCTTTTGAACTTTCTTGTGAAGTGTTGTTGCTACATTCTACATTCGTTTCAGTAGTTAGAGAAGTGATTTGGGTGTTGTATGCTTTTGATTGTTGAGGTTGAAAATCAAGAAGCAACTTGGGAATTGTACTATTTAGTCATAAGTCGTGGTCCTCTCTTTACTTGCTTCTCTTCATCTTTGGCTCTTTGCCCTTTTAGGCTTCAAAGTTTGAGTCTTTATGTAGGAGAAAGGTACTAAGAATCTGCATTGTTGATGAAAGCTGAGATCTTGATGTGAAGTCCAGCAGGCTTCTCTGCTTGGATGTCAAAGTTTGTTCAATTTGTTCGTGGTTCATGTCTTCCATTTAATTCTTTGACACCACTGTAAACATAAATTTCCTTTATTAAATCCTAGTGTTTGTTGCTGGAAGCAGAATAAATCCTGTGAAACTCTTCTATAAACTTTGGCCTATTGCCAGGTAAAATCCTGAAATATAGAGCTCTCTTAAAGATTTTAGTTAAAATGTGAGGTTTTGGTTCAAATTTTACAAGCTCTAAAGGGTTAAACGATCTTCTTCTTGATAATAAAGTCCTTCCATGCACTCCTTTTTCTTGAGACTCAAGTTTCTTGTGGTTCTGCGTTGATTCGTTCATGTTAAACATTTTTGTGGACTGAAATTTAGATCTGCCTGCTAAATATAAAAGCTTTTCTTTATTTTTCACTCAGATTATGTATTAAACATTGGCGGATCATTGATAGGAGGAATATAAAGCTATTTAGGCTTTTAATATTATCCTTATTTTGTCTCTGCGTACTGAGGCAGCTCCTTTCTCAAGAAATATTGTCATTACTTGAATTTAAGAAAGGTATGAAGCATGATCCTACAGGTTATGTCCTTGAATCATGGAATGAGGAGTCTATTGATTTCAATGGTTGTCCTGCTTCTTG
>JANVCL010000006.1:26418091-26443048 GCA_026546855.1 Erythroxylum incrassatum
GCTTATTGATTGTAACATTATAATATATATATATATATATAGTCTAACTTTGAATTGTCAATCTACTAAGATGTTCATGTTGTATTGTCTAACTTTGTATTGTCAATTATATATATATAGTCTAATTTTGAATTATTAATCTAAAGATTTTTATGTTGTGTTGTCTAACTTTGAATTATCAATTATGTGTGTGTGTGTGTGTGTGTGTGTGTGTAGTCTAACTTTGAATTGTTAATCTACGAATATGTTTATGTTGTGTTGTCTAACTTTGAATTGTCAATTTACCATATCTCATATGTTGTGTTGTATGAATTTGGGATGTTTTTCAATCATCACTGTATTCTTTGTTTTTGTTATCCTATTACTTTGGTTGACATTTCCTATCGATTTTATTTTTTAGTTATGAATGGCGAAGGTAATTAAATGGATAATTAAACACAAAAATTGATTCGTATATATCAATTAACGCTTGTTCATGTTACTTGTCTTATGATCTATTGGTGGGTGTTACGTAAGAGACATGCAAAAGACAAAGTTGAAATGATTACGCCATTGGAGAGATCGCAATTAAAGGAGAGTATCATGCGAAAAATTTTATTTCATTCTAATGGGAGAAATATAATTAGAATGCAGCCTAAACCATTCATGGAATTATGTGATTTATTAGTTGGAAAAGGTGTGCTTCGACCCACTGTAAATGCGACTACTGAAGAACAAGTAGCGAAGTTTCTATACATATTAGGATATAATGTTACCAATCGGGAGATTGCGTTCTTTTGGAGTCAACCTAATGAAACTATAAGCCGTCATTTTCATAGCGTTTTGAAAGGAATTATACAGCTAGAACATATGTTTCTAAGACAACCTGAAGGATTAGAAACCCCGTCAGAAATATTGAACAGTAATAGTTTCTACCCATTTTTTAAGGTGATTTTTTCCTTAACTTAGTTCAATTATATTAAACAACAGACAAAATATTTGAGAATAATATACTTCAATGTCGGGATTGTGTTGGTGCAATTGATTGTACACATATCCATGTGAAAGTACCTACTCAAGATGGTCCTAGATTTTGTGGGAGAAAGGACTATCCAACACAAAATGTGTTGTGTGCTTGTTCTTTTGATATGAAGTTCACATACGTATTGGTTGGGTGGGAATGAACAGCATCTGATTCACGGATTATGAAAAGTGCACTAACTAGGCGATTCTCACTTAAAATTCCCCAAGGTAAATAGGGGTCAGATCTTATTAACTAATAAATGTCATATATTACATTTTGACATACTTTTATTCATGATAGGAAAATACTACCTTGTTGATGCTGAATTTATGTTGAGAAGTGAACTTATTACACCGTATAGAAGGGAACGATATCATTTGAAAGAATATTCAAGGAATCCTCCACGAAATGGTCGTGAATTATTCAATCATCGACATTCATCATTGCGTAACATTATTGAACGGGCATTTGGCGTGTTGGAAAAACGGTTCCCAATTATAGCATCCACCACACAACCATCCTATGACATTCAAACTAAAAAAAAACTATTATGACTTGTATCATTCTGCACAATTTCTTAATAAGTGCAGATCCAAATAATCCATTTCTTAATGAAGAGTACGATGGAGGGGAAAATGATAACCAAGATAGGTATGAAAATGACGACGAAGATGATGCACACAGTGGAGAAATTATAAGAGATAACATGGCTGCTCATATGTGGGCTGATTACACTTTAGGATAGATATTGCCGCATCATAATAAATTTATGTTTTTGATGATTTTATATTGCTTTAAAAATATGCATTAGCTACTTGTATCTAAATGTGACGTTATTTATTAGTATTGTTAACGTTTTCACATGCAATTGTGTCTTTGTAATGCTTATTCATTATTTTTTCCTTTTATATAATTTGGAAAAACTTGAAGCTTCAATATTGTGTATGCTTTTGATATAAAATTCTAGATTTTGTAGTTAAATTTGTGACATATAGAATGCCACCCCCGAAGAGAGCTGTGATTTTGGAATCAAGTTGTGGATGATGCTTTGGTTAATGCATACTTCCACCAGCATAGACAAGGCAATCGTGTTGGTGGGACTTTCACATCATATGCACTTGATAAAATTGAAGCTGAGCTAAAGGAAAAATTTCCAGATAAAGGAATCGATAAGGAAAAGATAAAAAATCGAAACAAGATTATTAGGAAGAAGAGGACTAAGTGTTTTGATTTATTTTCAATTAGTGGTAGTGGATTTGCATGGAATCCATTAACAAATATGTGGATTGTTGAACCAGAAGTGTGGGAGGTCTTGATCAAGGTGAACTTGTTTAATAATTTGCTGGAAGAAAATATGATACATGTTGTGATTTGATTGATTTATTAACTTATTTTTGTAGCAGGCTAACCCAGAAGCTTTTGATTGGAAATAGAAGCCTTTTCATAACTACGAGAAGATGGTAGAGATTTACGGACGTGATAGAGCAACTGGCGAGCATTCTGAAATAGCATAGGAGATAAGAAAACACACAATTTCTGTCGATAGTGGGTTTTCCAATGCCATGGATGAAAATGATGACATACTACATTACAATGACTTAAGTGTGGAAGACAATGTAACGATGGATGGTGATCGCACTGATTCAATGTAATGATGGATGGTGATCACACTGAGTCTCCAATGGGAATGCCAACTCATTCAGAAAATGCAAACCTAGGAACATCACGAAAAAGGAAAAATAAGGCTGATGATGGTGAAGATGTAATCAAAGATGGCCTTCAGAAAGTTGCAGAAGCTATTATAAACTCTACTACACTGTTAGTTAAACCGCATCCCATTTTAGAAGAAGAACTATATAATCATTTGGTAGAGTTGGGACTGGAAGGATCGAAATTGTTTGAAAGTTATCCTTTCGTTATTCGTAGGACAGATGAAGTTAAGGCATTACTTAGTGCACCAATAAATATCCGGAAGGACATGTTGGAGTTTATGCTGTCTTCTTAAGATTAAAAGATAGTGTAGTATGTTTTGATGACTTGGTATCAAGTCCTTTTCCCTCTGTTCAATGTGTACATTTTGTCAAATGTTTTTGTATATTTTGTGGATGAATGTACCATGAAGCCATGTAATTGAGGGAACTAAATGAAACTAAATTTTTGTTTATATTATTTTCAATGCAGATAAATGATGTTGTGCATGTTTAACTGTTATTGTTTTTCGGTGTTACCCTTTATTTCGTGACAATTATTGCTCTTTGACGATTATTGCTCTTTGAACAATATCCTTGAGACCTATAGGTACCACCAGAATACAAGTTGGTTATTACTTGATTTTATGGCATTTGATCCTGTTGTCTATTTTATGAAACTTGAGTCTTACTTTAGAAGGTGATCTATTTATGGCTTACTTGAGTCTTTGATTTTTACTTCTCCTCGTCCAGCAAAGCCATTGAACATTGTACTTCTCCTCGTCCAGCAAAGCCATTGAAGATTGTAATCGTTGGCGCAGGTAATCAAATTTTATATCTTTCATAATGATATGTCATTCTATCATCTTCTTTTGCTTTGTGGTTCCCCAATTGTTGAGTTTGTTGAATTGTGCTTGAGATGGCTCATCACATCAACGTTGTGAATGCAGGATTGATTGGTAGTAATTAAAATTTATAAATTATTGCAAGTTTGGCTGGTTTGTCTACTACAAAGTATTTGGCAGATGCTGGTCATAACCCAGTACTCCTAGAAGCTAGAGATGTTCTAGGCAGAAAGGTGAAGGTCTACTCCTGCTTAGCTCTTTGTAATTTGTTAACTATGAAAGCCTATGGTCTTTAGCTGATATTTTGAAGACTTATGATATTTTGAAGTAATAAGTCTGCTTTAGACTTTAAATATGTAGGAGCAGTTGGCGCATCTAAGGAGGAAACACTTGTTCTATTAGTGTATTATGGTCCATGAAGGCTAATCTTGGTAGAAAATTGTTATTGCTCCTTAAATGCTCAAACTTTCAGAAGCAACATAACCTAATCATTTTGACTGATGAGGTAATTATTTATGAATTGTAAGCTTGAGGCAAACATTTACTAATGATCATGGGTTAGTTTCTGCACTCAAACTCAAAACACAACATTTTTCAAAACTGCATTTTTTTGTTGTACATCCTTATTAGTAAAAAGATATGTTTGTTGTCATTCTTTGAATTATTGGCGTGCCAGTTTTGTTTGATCCTATAACTAGGTGGTCTCTACTTACAGAAAAAGAACGTGCTATTATAATAGTTGATAACAATATAGTTGAAACTGGACCAAGAAATGAATGCTCTGTGCCACACCCCATCGAAGTATCTAAATATTTGGAGCCAACAGCTGAAGAGTTAACACCTCTAAAGGAACAACTATTGGAAGGTATAGCTGTGAGATCTAGTCGCCAAAAAGAAAAACTAGACGAGCAAGAGCATCTAAAAAGGTTACTGCAAGTGTCATGTCTATGAAGTCTAGTTCTAGAGGAAAGAAAGACTGTGCTATGTGATTGTCTTTCTTCAATTTAACAATACTGTGGTTCCTGTAGGTGGCTACGTGGAAAGATGATGATGGAGATTTCTATGCTAGATGTTTATCAATCGAAGTAAGAAAAAACTTCAAATTCTTCTTAAATTTTGTTATATTTATCAAATGACAATGGTTTTGTGTGTAGGTTTCAATTATACTTGCAAAAGCTTGGTGTTTGTTTAGAAAGCCCAATTTTTCTTCAGCAAAACTGGAAACTTTTAGATCTCATCCGCATGAATCTATTATTGGAAAATTATGGAACGTCTGCTATTTTGATTTTTGGTCAAAGATGGCACATAAATAATGTATGAGTTGGTGTGTTTTTGCTCCTGTAAATGCATTATAACTAACACTTGATTATTTGAACACTGAAGAATTACATATGTTATCTCAAAACAAAAGTCATTTCAAGTTTTCCGAGGTCTAATTATCACTATAACAATTTATGGAAGTATTGTGATAACTTCAAACAAATCGTTTTCTTAGTGATAGGTAATAATTAAAGCAGTAAATAATAAAACAATCATCTTTTTATGATTCCAATATGAGGTGGGAGTTGCAAATTATTAGTCTATTCCACAGCACTCAACCTCAAGTGCCTTTGATAGGTTGGCGTTGGGCTTAAAATATATAAAAAATTACTTTTAATTGTTTGTATATATTTTATGTAAATAAAAATTTAAATAAATTATTTTTAAATATAAATAACATAGAATAGAATAGAATAAATTAAATATAATAAAATTTATTAAATAATTAATAATAATATTTTTATATAATTAATAATGAATTGTATATAAATGATAAAAAATAAATTTTTATTAATGAAAAATAGAAAATATATTTAAAAATTATTCTTTAATTGTTTTTATATATTTCTATATAAATACAAATACAAATAAATTACTTTTATATATAAATCACATAGAATAAAATAAAATAAAATATATTAAATAATTGATAATAATATTTTTATATAATTAATAATAAATTGTATATAATTAATAATAAAATAAAATTTTCATAACATTTTTATCAATGAAAATTGAAAAATACAAAAATTATTCTTTAATTGTTTGTATATATTTTTATATAAATAAAAATATAAATAAATTATTTTTAAATATAAATCACATAAAATATAGTAAAATATATTAAATAATTAATACTAATATTTTTATATAATTAATAATAAAATAATAAACCTCCTACAACTACCATTTTAATATAATTGGTATAAAAGTCATTTATTATACATTCCATTCCATTCCATCTATCTTCCAAACAACATTTTATTACATTATATTATGAACCCTTCCATCTCTCCCAAATAACTTTTCACTATATTATATTCCATTCTATTATAAACCATTTCGTTCCGTTTTATTCCATTCTATTCCGTTCTATTAATTAACATCCAACAAATAGGACCTTAGGGAAGTAAATTAGAAACAACTTATAACTCAGGGCATGCAAATACATTAGGAAAAAGAAATTTTTTATTAAAAGATAAATTAAGTAAATGGTGTGATGAAGTGACGATATTAGTTAAGAAAAGTAAAAGGATAAAAAAGTTGCTATGATTTTAAAATGCCTATTATGATTGGATGTAATAGTCCTTATTACTTTAAAAAGATTAAAAAGAACTATAAAAAGAAAAAATATACTTTAAAAAAAAGATATTTTAAAAGACAAAAGGCTAAATATTATAAAAAAGAGAGGGATATAAACCAAAAAAACATGTGTTTAAGAGAAATAGAAGAAAAAATAGGAAGATAGAATGAAACGAAATCAACCCTATAAAACAAGAAGTCAAAGTTGATAGAATGAAGCCTAAAAGGTCTTATATCTGTATAGGTACAGATCTTCTGTACTCTCTAGTCTATATTTACTCAGTATTTTTTTGATCTCAACCATCTAATGCAATAAATTAGATGGTTAAAATCAAAAAGGGATAGAGGGCATTGGATAAGAGGTACGGAAGAAGGCTCCTATATGTATGACCCCTAAATCTCTCCTCCCAATCATCACCTTCTTTTTGGCTTTTAACTGCTCAAAATCAAATAGTTGATGAGAATTTAACGAAATTACCTTCCCATCACTCAATTTCTTGCGGACATAAACCTTGAACGAATCATGATGAGCATTACCTCGTAGTAATCACATGAGTACACAAATTCAGTAACGCGTCACATCCCTAATTAATTACATTAAATCCACCTAATTAGTCTAAATATAGGCAGCTTTAACAAATTATGCACGTAAAATCAGTTTACCTATGAAGAATTTACACAAGCTGAGGTAGACTGAAGATTCGTGAGCTTCAATCTCTAACAGAGGTTATTGGCAAACAGTGGACCAAAATATGAATTCTGATAACTTTAATCTAATTTATGCTCTCTTCAACGTAGAATAGCTTTTAGGCTATGTTTAATTAAAAGTGAGGTTTTTAATGAGATGAAATGATTTATAATAAGATAGAATATAAATAAATGTAATATTAAAAAATTGTTAATCGAGACGGATGAAATAATTTATAATGTAATATAGTAAAATATTGTTTGAAAGAAATGTTCATAATGAAATATTTTGTAACATTCTATCTAAACTTCTTAAATAAGAGGTAATTTATTTTTACTGTTTAGGATAAAATAAGATATAATGTAAAATCTTCTTCTTTCGTACTATTCCATTATAAATTCTCCTTCTGAAATGATATTACAACTCATTTTATTTCACTAATAACTACTCAACTAACAAAACATAGACGTATTCAATGAAACAGGATGCGAAGTGGTCAAGCTATTTTCTGCGAATGAACCAAATTTGACGACATCATAAAGGCTACGAAAGCGATGACGGCGCTTGGACAACATGAGTTGGTAGCATTTCTCTCCCACCAACGTCCACATAGACGTCACGTTGTTGGGCGTTGTTGCTTTAAAGCGCTAATTGAAAAGAAGTTGACGACAAGGTTTCATGTGATCATTAATTACTTAGGAGATATTTGATAATTATTGTGACAATAGGGTGGCTAAGAACAATTAGACTAATTATTTATAACAATTTATAAGGAACTATCACAAATAAAATAAAATAAAATAAAAATAAAGAAAATTTATTAAGTAGAAGTATTATATAATTATGCTAATAAAAATAATTATTATTTTAAATGAAATTAAAAAGAAAAAAGAAAATCAAATTTAAATCCAAGGCAACTTTTATTCTTCAGTCAAAGAAGAAAAATAAAAAAAACATTTAATAATTGTATAAATAATTAAATTTTCCAGTTTTAATCAATGTACGGACATTCCAGATATGAAGTAGACAATACATACTAAAAACTAAAAAGGTGTGGATATCAATAGTTGGGTTATAGAAAGCTGGGAAGATTTACTAACAAATTTTTTACTTTACGACAGGTTTTCCTGTTCTTGCACTGACTACGCTCTGTTGCTTGTGTTCAAGTCATCTAAGCAAATGATAAGTCAGGACTATAGAATACTTTTTGTTCTATTCTAGTCCAAGGTGTGGAATGGAACTTGAATAACTTTATATCATGCAAAGGAGGCAGAACTGCCACAGAGATTATTGAAATAATATCTCAAGAAATGTAAGATTAACATCAATATATAAAATTCTATAATTACAATTGCTGAGAATTACATTCATAAAGGTATAAGTTATGCAACTTCACCTCATATACAAGCTAGTAAAGCTTGACTATAATTGCAGGGAAATTATGCACAAGCTGGAGCATCAAAATTAGGGAGTACTATAAAAGAAATGGACAAGTACCTGATGTAAATGGGAGATTTCACATTAACATGGACAGGGTCCAATTTTGGGATATCACCGTCTTTTGTAAGCCTCAATGGAATTCCATTTAGGACCATGGTCTGGCTCCGGAGGTACCCACCTTCTGGAGTCAAATGATACTCCTCTCGGGTTAATGTTCCATCTGATGCTTGGCTTCCAACCCATGATACTGATCTCTTAAGGCCACGCGTGAAAGGACTTTCAGCATGAACCTTCTCCTTGACACGCAATTTCAAGCTCAGGCCATTCTGAACATGGATGATGTAATTGGTCTGGTTGCTCAAATTGATCAACAGCAGAGTTATACCAGGCTGTGACAAGGACAACCGAAACTTGAATGAGTCAAACCAACATAAATTTATCATATGGCCAGGAACAATGATGTCAATGAAATTTCTTCTTTCAGGGCTATCTTAATGCATGAAATCTATTCAAGTTAATTGCAAAAAGAGTGGCATGAGCAAGAGCATGCTCAAAAAAAAAAAAAAAGCAAACGACCATTTCAACACAGAATAATAGCTCAGGTTTCATATATTCTGTGTGGCAAATCAGTAAAGTCCCCTAGTTCTCCCTTTGTAGAGGGCTTCTAAAACAAGTGTCCCTCCACATCTACTATTAACTAATTACATAAAAATCCACTGAAGTATATTTATTTAGAAAATAAATACACATTTGTCCTAATATAGACTGTCTGATTACCGAATCAAAACCTTCCAAATCTATGTGCCCAAATTTTCTTTAGTGGCAGCTATTAAGTGATCAAGTAAAATGTGGAAAACAGTCTTACTCTTCCTTTTGAACAATGAGCATAAGAACGTAAAAATGGTGAAGCATCGCTGTGAATAGCTAGAACACCTTTCCCCATAAGTCGATGCCACAGCAGCGCACTGTTGACAACCATATCCAACATGAACAAGAAATTTGGATTAGTTTACCCATGTAGAAAATCTACTCATAGGATCCATCAAAAGCTTAAACTTTCATCCTCTTGCCTGTAGTAATCTGGGTTGGGAACAAGGGTAGTTGTGTTAAGGAGACCATAGTTTCCCCCAATCAATGTCTGCCTGCAATAAACTCTAGTATTGTACATGGATGCCATTCCAAGCTGATCTAAGTACCTAATGCACAACATTAAGAAGAACACGGTGCTTATCATTCTTATTGAACATAATAGCTCAGTGGCCAGCTCATATAAAAAGTATACATAGAGCAGTAGGCCAAGCAGGATTACCAAAAGCTGTCGATGAATGCGTTAGATACATGACGACCACCACTGTTATATGCCCCACCAGACTCTCCAACCCAGGCAGAGGCCCAAGAACCATTCTGCTTAATGGTCAGCTGAAGATTACGGAATGTTTCTTCAATTTTGCTCAGATAATGGGGATCCAGTATCTTTTTCACAAGGTTTGGATCATCACCTGTGGAAGTAGGACTTATTAAGTCACTAGAAGAGAGAAGTGATTGTGCAATGTCATTAATTCCTCAAATCAATCCCAGATCAATCAAAATAACTCTGTACAGCAAGTGTCTAGTCCAGAGATTGTGAATTACTTCTACATCTACCAAATTATGGGTTATACATCTCAGTTGTCGGAGGAACATATCAGTTGCACTGTAGACATAAATGTAACAATGGAGAACAGTTTTTATCTCCTACTCTTTTGTTCATAAATCGAGCGAGCTTAATTTCTATATAGTTATAGCAGAATTACCTAGCCAGAACTTGAGTAATACTCTTTACTATTATCACACTTTCAGCATTGATTCAGATAGATATTTTTATTCTAAACCTATTAAAATTGGCTTGTAATCATTTCAACTTCCATGGTTGATTTATACGTTGGATCATTACATTTGTTTCAACTTGGGAATATGAATATTATGACAAGAATGAAAGATCAGAAGTTATGAAAACTATGCCTAATGTAAACTAAACAACTTGTGTGTTTTTGTGCAGCCCCTTGGGGGGTTCAAACCTGTTCTAGTTTAGGGTATGTGAATTTCAATGCTACTTGAGTTTAACCTCATTCAAAAAACTGCTGCTCTGACTAAAGCATACATGAACAAATTACATAAAATACTTTTGAGTTAATAAAGTATAAACTTATATATCTACATATATACATATTCTTCTGGTCTTTAAAAGGACTCAAAAAGTATTTGGCCTGAAATTTTATATTACTAACATATTAGGAGTGCATATAAACTTTAAGAGAAAACAATTACACTACAATAACCTACCCGGACCCAAGTTGTATATATGATGAGTCATTATGTTGACAATGTCTGAACCTGAAACCTGAAGAAGCCTAGCATACCATTGCTTGTCAAAAAATCCCCCAGGAGCTACAAGAGAAGGTTTATAGTCACAGTCTTTATACAGATGATGGATGATCTCCTTGAGGGCAATCAAATCTTTTCCATATATTTCAGCACTAACACTTGCACCAACACCAGCTCCACTCAATTCATTTCCTAAAATGGAAAAAACAATATGAAAGGTGTGATTAAAGAAAATGAATCAAAAGTGAGGAAGAACATTCTTAAAACCTTATACCAAATTCCCATGAGTCTATCTTGTATCCCTTTGAGACCGTATAGTTTATAAAGCCAAGGGCATTATTGGAATCCCAAGCTCCGCCCCAAATATTTTTTCTGATCTGGTGTCTTCCGTGAAGGGCATTTAAACCAAAAATTACAATGGCCCTGCAAATGTCATATTCTAGAGATGATCAGACAAATCCTTGATCAATACTGTAGTAATGCCTTAGACAAAGCTGAATCAACCGCAAAGCAAGGGAATCCTGTTTCTTACTATTTATACCAGGTTATTAAAGAGAACCTGGTGAGAAACCTGCAGAAAAGAGAAAATTCAGTGCAATCCCTTACCCTGTCCTACTGAAGAAGTGATTCAGCTCATCCCACCGGTTCATGTGCAAACAACCCGTTGAAAATCCAAATAGCGCATCTTTCATTTTTCTAAATGGATGGCAAGGAGATTTCAGATTTTCCATATCATATAAGACTCGGTCTTGTAAAGATCCTCCAATCCGTATTCTCAAAGGCCTAAAAGCTGTAAAGTCAGATATAAATATCATGTTGTACAAGGACATTGCACATCAAGCTTGATTTGCCACTAAAAAGTGATACAAAACCTTGGATAGCTTTGCTAAGAAGAGGATGAGACAAGTCCTGATAATATCCAAGAAAATAAGAGAAATTAATTAAAATCACTTCATCATTTTAACCAGAATTTTCAAAAATGAAGGAAAGAAAGTCAAGGAAATCCTCAAAAACTCATCTGATATGACAATGATGAGTCATTTGAATAGACTTACCAAGTTAATTACAGATGAATAACCCCAGGGACATTGATTGTAGTTGCACTTATCATGAGGCCACCAGTCAATGGTTGCACAGATAAAATTATCATCAGTTTCAGCAATTTTGGTAGCACTATCAACTACCATCGTAGCACGTGAAACTTCTTGTGCCAGAATCACAGGAACGAAAACCAAAAGGCAAATCAAGGACTTGGTGTATCCCATTGATTGACAAATTTTAGACAAAATATCAACTGCATCCAAAACATGCAATATAGTTAGCAAATTTCCCCAGCTGTATCCCATTGATTGACAAATTTTAGTCAAAATACCAACTGTATCCAAAACATGTAATATAGTTTGCAAATTTCCACATATCAGACGCTTCTATTTCATATTTTCCGTAACTAAAGCTAACGGAAAGCTTTCTCATTTATCACACTGGCAAAACGAGAACCAAAATCTGAAATACAGAATTTTTATTATATCTTGATTCTGATGCACGGGATGTATGTCGTAACTGGACCTTTTATGCTTCTAAAAGTAGCAATACCATTCGGTAAAATTTCTTATGAAGTGTAATTTGACGAAATTGATAGCTTTGAAGAAACTCCAAAGTTTGTTTTTGGGAAAGGTAAATCCAGAAGCACAACAATCTAGACCGTGTAAAGCCAAGTGTAAGAGCCGCCCTCATTTGAATTTCACCAATCTTCAATGACCCAAAAAGCCACCTCAATACAGTTGATGAAGCGGAAATGTTGCAACTCGTTAGATTTAGAATTTACATTGCGCAGTCATATGACAGAATAGGGACAGAATTTCATTAGCAGGAATAAGTTTGAATAGGTGTAAGAGGAACTAAATCTAAAATGACGAACTTCGTTTTGTACAGATAAATAACTACATCAAGAAGCAATTGTCGTAACTAAGAAAAAGGCTCTAATGCACCTCAAGGAAAGTAGCAATTCCCTGGTTATCTGGATTAGAAAATCGATCCAGAATGGTCACTCCTCAAATTACCTACTGTGAAGACAACATGACCATGCTAAAGACAGCATTTAGAAGGGAGCAGTGAGTGAAAGCCCATGCAAAAGACAACTTAATAACCAAATCTAGAGTTGCCTCTACTAAATGTAATGAAAACAAGAACAACCCAGATTGGAACTGACCTCAAACACCAAGAACTTATCATTAAAAATCAACAGTGGAGTTCAAAGAAGTTATCCTCTAGCTAAAGAAGACCAATAATGCAGTCTTTTATCCAAAACCGGAACTGTGTTTCCCCTTATCTTGACACCCAATACTCGTGTAGCTATCCTAAGGCAAAGCTTATCATGCGAACAGAGGCGGGCGCGTGTCTTAGATGTTCGGGGTTCTGTTAGTTAGTGCAGCTAAAAATGTTTGGCTTAAGGATCACATTAGTGCTGCAATAGACACGAGGTTAGGTGTGTGGCCAGTAAAGCAGTCGAGGCCAGTAAAGCGGTTGAGTTTTTTTCCCCGTCTTAAGGGCAGAGGGCAGAGTGAAATTTAAACGTTTGATTCACGCCTTTGAGTTGTGTAAGACATACGACGTTTGACTTCAACTGCAAGTCATGCCTTCACCGAAAGTAAATTTAAGAATGTCCGGTACTTATATATATATATATATATACAAGAATCAGGTATGTTCAATTGTTCATGCACATTAAAGAAAAAAGATACCAATTAATAATTGAACAAAGCAGTGGCGGCGACGGTTGATTTTGAAACCATGATGCCAGCACATCTAACTGGAATTTATTTAGGATACACAAAGACAAAGAGCCAAGTTCCGCCACCATCTGTTTATTTTTAATCTTATATCTTAAACCTAAGTAATTTTACTACTCCACTTGCAAATTAATATTAAATCTATTTATAAATTTTAAGATATAAAAATTATTTAAAATTTTATCAAAAAAGACTGTCAATGTATTTGGAATTATTAAATGTATGTTTTTAATATTGTAAATGACAATTATAAATGGAATTATTATACATTTAATAATACTAATATTATTGTTATTGTTATTATTCTTGTTATTGTTATTATTCTTATTCTTTATTATTATTATTATTATTATTATTATTATTATTATTATTGAAATACTAAAATATTCATATCTTTAAAAAAAATTTAAAGTCATATTTTCATAAGTCATTTTATACATAAACTGTTAATACTAAACAGTTAATTTTACCAAACATCTTTAACAAATAGTTAATGCAATATGTTATATAATCAACTATCAACTAACAGATAAATGCAATCAGGTGATTGTCAAACAAGACCTAGACATGAAAGGATTTCACATTTTTTTTGAATCAATCTTAAAATAGAGTTACACTTATCCTAATTTAATAAAACTTTTAAAATTTAGAGATGATTTGACGTGTGATAAAAAAATTTATAAGTAATATGATTAAAATAAAAGAGTTTTAATGTATAGTAAACTTAAATAAGAATAATTCTAGACTTTATTATAAATAATATACATCTTTATTATGGCAAGGGGCAACCTTGAGTTCAAATAATATTACAATTCATTGATATTAGAATACAAAAGATTGTCTAAAGGATTAATTCTCGACTGTCACTTTTAAATTAAACTTGGAGAATACTGTAGCTTATTAGATAAAGAGGTCAATTAATAATAATAATAAATCCCATAGTCACCTCACTTAAAGAGTCATTTTGATGTGGTACAGCTATGGAGCATAGAGTGGAGCCCTCTTTTGTCTCCTCACATACGTCAAGTTCATGAAAGAAACCATGTTTTGGTAATATGTGAAAGGAATTCACTAGTTTCAAGTTGTTCAAATGGGACAGATTTAAGCATAAGCATTAAACAGGGGCAGCAGAGAATCTGTCCAATTTGTACGGGATTGATACGTGGGCCACAGAAACTAAAGAATCATACTGACTCCTGTTCAAAAAATTAAACAGAAACTAGCCGACAACTATGGCTGTGCTTAAGAACTGAATGAACTATTGAATACAGGTACCATGTTTATGAGAAGCAAGTAGAGAGCAAATTAACATTGTAATGCTGGAGTCTTCAAGACACAATGGGGGGATAAAAAAAAAAAAGAAAAGGTGAAGACTTAGCAGATACAATTTTGAGAAGATGCTTAGTAGAGCTTTATCCTGATCTCTATGGCTCTTTGGCAGATTGGGCATAACTGGAGTTGTTGTCCACAGTCACAGCATGTCTACAATAAATGAAGCTTAGTGGTACAACTCCACATTTTATAAGTCAAAAGAGAGAAAATAACCACATTACCTGATGCCCGCAATTGAAGGCCATATCCTTTCTACTGGTGATGCAGATGGGGCAAACCTGATAAACCCATATCATGGAAACTTTCAGAAAACATCAGTAACTAGACCAGCGGTAAGCAAGCTAAACTATGAAACAATGACGGGTCTAAAAATATTAAACTTTTTCAGTACATGATCATCTGAAACACAACTTTCAGGAGACGCCATGTCAACTGCATTATGTCGGGCAGCAGAAGGTGCACTTGGATCAAGATTGCTTGACCGTGAAGGTTTAGGGTTGCTGAATGAAGCATGGCCATACTGGGGAGGGGGAAGAGGAACTCTATCGATGGCCTTTCCCCTGCTTGAACTGATTGACAAACAAAAAGCAAATTAATTACAGTTGACATCAATTATAGCTCCCATGGTGAAAATCTAATGAGACTTCAGAGAAGTTCGATTGATTACCCCAGTGTATTAAGCTCCAGGGTAGCTCTATACTGTGAAGGTATCTCCATCAAAGCTGCAAGAGCAAATTCTGCTTCCTTTCTGGATCTGTCCACTCTTCTAGACATTATTTCTGTGAAGTTCACAAACTACGAAGGAAGAAGTTGTGGAATCAGCATTCGACTAGAAAAGTAAGACTATTAGATTTCAAGTAACAGTAAATTGAAACTGACTTGCCTGGAAGTTGTCAAAAGCTCGAGCAGGGATGTTATCATCAAATTCCTTCATCATGTCCCATGGTCCATCTCCAACCCCCACTAATATAATAGATAGGGGATACTCACTGCATGTCAAAAAGTACTTGGCAATTGTTTAGACATTATATATAACCCAAGAAACAAGTTTATGTTTTACCTGGCTTTCACAATTGCTTCAACAGTTTTCTTTTCCTGCATGCTTAATTGATCACGCTCAGTCTCAACGCTTCTTGTCACCTGTCACAGATAAAACTTATTGTCGATCTAACTAATAGCTTCAGATTTTTGTGATCTGGAGTTGTTAACTTCTTTCTTTGCTTTCAAAGTTTCCAAGTTTCCTTTTAGATTATCACGAATTTCAGCAAGTAACTAAATAAGTACAGTGAGATTCTGCACAACAGTGACCATAGATATGATCGAGGCACAAACATGACAGAATAACCGAAATCTATCACCACATTCTCATAATCATTATTGAGAACACATTTTGATTGGCATCTGATTCACCTTCAGAAGTTGGTAGTTGTATAATAGAGCTAGGAAATCTTGAAACATAGCCTCGCTATGCAAATTTACGAACTGGATGATATCTTCATTTCATAGACAAAACTTCATAGTATTAATAAGCAAAATTCTAAAATCAGTATTGGCGGGGGAAATCTCTGGGACGCGATCAAAATTTCCTTTCTCATTGTTTTTTATCAAATGAATCTGAACCAAAATTTATGAAAGATTTGGATAACCTTTCAATATTCAAGACAAGAAGCATACTTCCCTAAAATTGCAGCATAACAGACCAAGCAAAAAGGGATAAATCGTATCAATATACACAACTTTCTACTTCTTAATGAAATGGTTCGCAGAAAATATTTAGTGCAAAGTATCAGATAGAAAGTACTTGTCCATCGGCTATTATAAGAAGAACATGGTACTGGCCACGGCTTTGTTCGACAATTGTAATGGCCATTTCAATTATAGGGGCAAATGACGTTGGTCCTGTAGCAAACAAACAAGATTTACAAACTCTTAACCAGTGTATAAAAGAGAAAAGGTGCAGAAGATTGAGTTAGAACCTGCTAATCGTAGATTAGGTACCAATTCTCTGTATCGGCTTAAAACTTCTTCAAACCCATTACAAAACCTCTCATTTGGGTAGAAACTGAAAACTTCCTGATCATGAGTTGATGCTGCAAGATTATAGAATCACATAACATGAGTTATCAAGGAACACTATTTCTAAAATTTTCTCCCAACAACTATTCACAGAAATACCATCTCCGAATCCAAAACAAGGAATTAAGTTATCGTCATCAAAGGAAGACAATGTTTTCCCAATAATGGCTATGGCTTGTTCATAGGGATTTTGATCATCTCCAATGTGATGTAGGCTTCTTCGATTGAAAGATCTTGAACCTAACATGGAAGCAGGCCAATCAAGTTCTAGGGATAACCTAGAGAAGATAAGAAAAAGAAATTTTGTACACTCTCAGATTAGTTGCAACCTGTCCATTCATTGCTCTTTGTGAAATCAATTCCAACAATCAGATTTGAAGACTCCAGACCTGCACTTGCTAATGCTCCAGTAACCTGCATAGATATATAAGTGTGCAATAACCTCATTTAATATCTTATTAAGGAGTAGGAGACATACTATAATTTAAACATGGGTTGGTTTACAGAAGGTGCAATATCATGGTTTGACAGTAATCTCACTACTCCAGTAGACAATCCAAGACAACACAAAAGGAGAGGAAGTTTATTAGACGGAAGCCTTCCAACCTTTGGTATACCAAGAGTGTGAACGTTTCCTAAAATATAAAGACAACACGTTTAAGCAAACACTAGAACAATTTTTCAGCAGAATTTTTTTTTTCACTTTGCAACCAAGATAGTATCACTTTGATTGTTTACAATTCTATCATCTATTATAGAACTTGGTTGTCTGCAACTACACTGCCCTGTTTTACTATGAACTAGGAAGTCACCTGGTCCAAGCTACTGTAATCATCGTTTATTTTTAAGAACTTCCTGTCCAACCTCCTTGAATTCGCTGGTTGATCAGCATGGCTTTTGAATGGAGGTGCATAATATTGGTGAGGCACGTGCTCATGGCTAGGTTGATCATATGGTGATGGCGAATAGCTATGCTGACTCCATGAATATGAACTAGAAGGCTGTTGTGGGCTAGCTCGTTTTGTAAGTATCCCACCCATCAATTACAATCTACAAAAGACAGCAATATTCAATGCATATGGTCAAAATTCAGTATGGCTATGCAAGCAAAAGAAAGGACATTACCACGGAATCCCAACGCAAAACACACAGAACATCCTATTAACAATAAATCTTATCTTTTAGTATAAGAAACGGAGTGGAAGAAGATCATCAGTTGAGAAGAGGACAAGACAAAAACCACCGAGTTGACAATTTGCACATCCGCAAATTAAAGGCCTGGTTTAAACCCATTGATGTTTGAGAAGGTAACAATGGAAATAGCCACAGAGGGTAAAGCAAGCAGTTCACGAGCAGATGTTACGTAAAACAAAGGAATAAGAAATATATGTTCAAAGATGTGGTTTTTATTGCTAGATTTGAAGCAAGAAACCTGCAGGAAAATAAAAACACTGGATGACTAAAATATCAAATCATTTCCCATCAACCATAATGGCGTGAAAACTTCTAAGTCTAGTCGAACTTGGAAAACAAAACCATTGTCATTTCTGCTATTAAATCCAAAACTAAACAGCATTTCATCAGGTATCATAAAATTCCGCAATTTGCCTACTAACAACGCCGTGGTTATCCAAAATCACATCGACCCATATCAGCACTCACTGCATTCACCTTAAAACAAGACCCGGAAGCAAGAAAGTAAACAGATATCATATATAAAACTTTGTTTAAAAGCTAATGCAGTCAATACCGTGAATTCAAGAACTCAGCTTTGGCATAAAACTTGGATCCTTGGTTAGCCTAATTTACAGTGGACTAGAGAAACGTAAAGATGAGGCTGTGTCGGTGTGGTGACTGAAGACATAGCGTAACTGTGGGCGGAGAATTCCAGGGTTGAAGTGGAAGAGGAAGACAATTGTTGTTGGATAAAATTGCAAGTAAAAGTTGACACTGGCTGTTTCTTGGAAGTTTCTTTCTTGCAATTGCTTTTGGTCGTATGCGAATCTTGTCAAGTCAAGTTTCCATTTTCTTTTTCTACGTAAAGAAGTAATTATTTTTATTAACAAAATATTTCGTCCTTTCAATTTTATTCTAGCATGTGGATTAATGTTTTTTTTTTAACTCCAGTATGCAAATCTCTTCGTTTTGTGAGGGTTTGAGAGAGACTCTTTCATAACTCATACTTGTAACCTTTGATCACAAAATGTACGAAATGAATATGAATTTTTTTTTTTTGGGTTGAGTTGGAGGAATGAAGGCAAAAGGTCCTTATTTAAATTCTCCTTTTTTTTGTTTATTGTACAGAGCTTGCTTAGTGCGAAGTATCTAGTTAAATTGATTTGCAGGTTATTGCATTATTTCGAAGATTTACCCAATACGCATCCAAATAATAGCAACTGCGAATTCTTCTATTTTAATATATATATATATATATATATGTTAATGATACTTTGGTTATTCGATATAATAATGAATGTATGGAATGAAAATATAGAAATCATTACCAAGTGGAAGAAGTTTGGTAAGGAGTAACAGCAAGCAGTGGGGTATTGAATGAAAATGAAATATGATTATTTAGTGGAGGAAGTATAGCTACAAGTCATAATACACAGGAAAATTATAAGGAATGTATTAAGCAAATACTTAAACAATAAAGACAAAAATTGATTGAAACCAAACTTGTTAATGTTATCTTTTCAGAACTTTTATCGTCATCATTTGAACTTTAGCAAAACCTTTACAGGGGCTATTAGAATTTGTCTGTCTCCCACTTTCATCTATCTCCCTTTCTAAGTTACTTTGTTTCTCTTTTAAGTCTTTTAAAAAAAGTTCTTATCTTTTCTCATCTTATTATAAACAACATTACCAAAATAATATTATCACGTCTCCAATTATAACCACAATATAATCTTATTTTTTAGATAAATTTTAAGAATTTTTTAAACTTTTTATGCTCCCAAAATTTTAATATTTTTTTAATTTAGTTACATCATCAATTATATTAAGAAAAGTGTAATAAAACATCTTTATCTTTTTAAAAAAAGTTTAAATTTTCTTTTGAAGTTTAACATTTTTACTTTTTTGATGTTATAAACATAAATTTCTTTTAACTTTGTTCTAAAAATAAATTTAAGGAAAATTTTCCTTATTCACAATTTGTTGGAAGATAAATAAGGTCTTAAATGTTTCTAAGGTTTCTAATAACTCCATTTTCATTAGTGTTGCTATCCACTAACTCCCATATTTTTTAGATAAAAGCAACATCATCATTTTTGTACCCTATGTAATAAAGTTGTTTAATAAAGTGAATATGATTGAAGGGATGTGATATATTGATAATTGATTAATCTGTAAGGTGCACATCAACTTCGTAATGTACAAGACAAGAATGAAAAGATATACAACTAAAAAGCATTTAGATCGTAGCTAGAATTCTTAGTAGCTGAATAATATTGATAGTTGGGATATTCTATGATTGGATATGTGTTACCAACTCCTCTCAAGCTTGTGAGAGTGTGAGATCATGAGCTTGTCTCAAAGTCAATAAAATATTAAAGAAGATAGACCTTTAGCCATAACATCAACATTATGGTCAGAAGAGAAAATATGCCTAATTAAGAGAGCCTTATATGCTTGGTATAAGCATGAGACAAAAAGTTTAAAGCACAATATGTAGCATTAAGATTATCACACTAGAGGGTGTGTTTGGGGTGTGACAAACCTAGTTCACCAAGAAGAGAGGTGATATAACATAGCTTGGTAGAGGCAAGAGCAACACTTATGTATTCAACTTCAATTAATAAGAATAGGACCAAGAAAGATACATTAGTCAGATGTAGAATGGTAATTATTAGGACAATCGACTCAATCAACATCATAATAAGCTTGTACTAAAATTTAGGTAGATCTAGTGAAATGAATACCATGAGAAGATATAGGGTGAAGGTATTGTATTTCACCGTAATCCTATGAATGTTAATAGGACACCGTAAAAATTGAAAGACTTTGCTCACCGCAAATTAGATGTCAGGTAAAGTAAAACAAAAGTATTGGAGGGCACTGATAGTATTGTGATACTCAATGGGATTAGAGAGTGGAATGATATGGTTTTTGGAGGAAGGAAAAGTGAGAGTAATGGATTGGTATATAGGTTTGGATTTTTCAAAAGTTGTTCAAAGAAGAAGGCCCTTATTATATTATGTTTAGGTTAGAAGAAGACCATAGGAAATGTTATAGGTTTCAATTCCAAGGAAATGATGAAGTGGGTCTAAGTCTTTGATGGAGAAGGTAGAGCTGGGATCGTATATAAGTGAGCTAATAAAGGAGAGTGAAGAACCTGTGACCAAGATATTATCCACATAAACTAAAAGAAAAATTATGTGAAAAGAAGTTGTATGAATGAAGAAAGATGTGTCAGATTTGGAGGAAATAAATTTAAGATAAAGAAACTTTTGACTTAAAGGATGAAACTTGGCCTGAAAAGCTTGCTTAAGACTATATAAGACTTTATAAAGTTTACAAACATAATAAGGATGATAGGTATCTATAAATCTAAGAGGATGAGACATATAAACTGGTCTTTAAAGGTAACTATAGTGAAAAATATTATTGACATCGATTTGACAAATACAATAGTTAATAGAGAGCGCCAAAGTGAGAATAATATAAATTGTGGTGGGTTTGACAACCGAACTAAAGGTGATAATGTAATCAATTCCTAGAGTTAGATAATAGCCTTCAGTAATAAGAAAAACTTTATAACGCTTAAAGGAACCATAAGGGTTTTGTTTTATGCCCAAAAAAAACTTATTTACAACCAATAATATTGGTATTTGATGGAGGAAGAAAAAGGGTTTACGTATTATTACAACAGAGAGCAGTGAGCTCATTAAGCATGACTTAGTGCCAGTATAGATATTTATTAGGTTAAGTAAATGATTGCTAGTCAGGATTAGGAGAGGTATGTGTGATACTAAAATAGGTGATGTAAGCAAAAAAGGTTTGAGTAATACAAGTATGATCGTGTATACACATGATCATAAGATGAGTAGGTAGAGATGATGGAGTAGGTAAGTGATTTAGAGTAGGAACCTAGGGAATAAGTGAGGGAAATAGTTATAAAAGAAATAATAAAATGATAAATAAATAAATAAGTGGAAAGAGAGGAAAAAGGTGCAAGAAGATGGGATGTATGGGGATAAGAGATATGAAAGATAATGTCATTGGAAGTAAGGTAGTGGACAAAAGCACCTTTGATGAGTTTAGAAGTTCCATCGCATTAAAATTTTTTAATTGTGGTGCAGAAAAGATTTCTAATAGTGGTTTTACATGTTTAAAAATGAAGTAGAGATGGGATTTTTGTGCTAATGGAAAAATCCACACAAAGTATATATAATTTTGGTCACTTTGTGTGGATATATATATATATATAAAATAATAATAATAATAATAATAAAATATCTATAACCAAAAAGAGAAGAGTTAGGGAGGATCCTCAAATAACATAGTGAATAAGTTATAAAGATTTTGTACAAATAGGAGGAGATAAACAAAATGAAAGAGGAATGCTTTTTTCCTAAAGAAAACAAGTACAGCGAGTTAAGACATTAGACTTAATTGGTAAAAGATGAGATAAATTAGAGAATATAGACCAACACAAACGAGCAAGATGATGAAGCCATAAATCAAGTAAAATTAAAGAGATTATGAAAGCAATATGATCACTAAAGTGTAAAGGACTAATTATTGGGTATAGATTATTATGAATAGGTCTACTAAGGAGTGATGTCTTGAATTTTAGGTTCTTCATAATATAACTAAATGGATTAAATTCGTTGGAAAAAGATTTATCGATAAAAAATTTGGAAACAAGAAACAAATGACAAACAAGATGAGGAACAATTAAAGTATTACTAAAGTAAAGGAAATGAGGCGAGTAGAAATAATTAATATAACCATAGAGTAAATGGGAAGAGTATGTTCATTTCTATCAATCACTTGGTTTGATCTTTATATAGTGTGATATATTCCATAATATGGGGATTATGAGTCATGTGAATAGTGGCTTCAATGTCTAATAACCATTCAGTAACATTACTGAAATTAAACTGACAAGTGTGTGGATCAAGTTAAATGTTGAAAGCAAAGAAAGTTGTAGTAAGATTATTAGTAACATGTCAATATTCATATTCACAATTACGGGACTCTGAGTATTAAAAGTAATAGTGCATCACAATGTGTAATAGTGCAAAACAATGTGTTCCAACTTCTAATAAATTTGACATTGTGGAGGTGGTTTATTATTATAGTTAAATTAACTAAATGAAACAAAGTTTTAGACTTGGGTTTGGTTTTGGGCCTTAAAGTAATTTTGATAAGGTTGATAGTTAAATGGCTTATAAGCATAGTTAAGTAGCTCATTAAGATATATGCATTTAAAGTAGAGTTAGCCTATTATAATTCTTATCCTTTTAGAAGTTATGCCCAAATTATTTAGGATTTTGTCACTAATTATTCCCAAATTGATACCTCCCTCTTCGAGTTCTACTACCATCCCTACCACTTGCTCTATATGAATGGCAACCTCCATAATGAGAGATGATGAAAGTTATGTCTAATGGTGGTGTTGAGTGGTATGAGAGCAAATATTGTTTATGAGTTAGAAGTTTCACAGTAAGTTGTACAAAGATAAAGGTGGTGTCATGACGCTTTACTATTATGATGAAGGACTTGAATTCTACAAGTGAGCTATTTAAAGTAAAGAGAACAAGATCTTTATCTAAAATATGGTCTTTAATAACAAGTTCATATGCGATTTTAAAGAAGATGGAGAGGAAATTGATGATAGAGTTGGAACCCTTCTTCAAAGTGCGAAGTTCTCAATGGAGAAAAGAACATTGAGAAGTTAATTATTGTGTAAAGTATTCTTCAAGTCTTACACAAAGGTCATGAGCAGTGTGGGGATTAAGTGCAAGGTATGTAGTGGAGTTTGAAAATGATACACTGAGGAAGTAATAAACATGACTATCAAATATCTGCCACTTGATGTATTTTGGGGATGAGGTATCCATGCTTGAGATGGTAGTTGGTGGTAAAAATGTGCCACCAATATAGTCAATAAGGTCAAAAGTAATCATGATGATTTGAATTTGATTTCGTCACACAAAGTAATTTGTGGAATCTAATGATTTGACTAAAAACTTTGTAATTTTTTGAATAATAGTTTAGGCAAGTTCATTTCTATATTTTCTATCATTCTTTTGTTTTTGTTGTTGTTTTTTTTATAATGTTGTTGATGTTATTAGTGATGTTCTTTGCAATGTTGTATGTTAATGTGAGAAATTACTGTTATGTTTGGGCTCTAAAATTATGGTAAAATGAATATAATTGAAAGGATTTTTCGTATTTCTTATTAATCTATAAGGTGTATAACCCTTATATACAACTTTGTAATGTATAAGATAAGAATAAATAATGAATAAGATATACAACTGAAAAGGATTTAGATCATAACTAGAATTGGTAGTAACAAAACAATAATGATAATTGAGATACTCTAAGATTGGATATGTATTATCATTATTAGCCTAAAATAATTCGAATTAAAGGCTATAAAAAGTTTGTTCTAGTATGAACAAAAGGTTACATAAAACAAATTCTTAAAAATCCCTTAATAAGAAAATTGTTAGTAAAAACATGTGCTCTAAAAATGAATTTATTAAATATAAGGACCAACCTTTAAGATAAGAAGCAAATAATTAGAAATATATTACTCTATGTTATGCCATGTAACACAAAGAGAGGGAAGACATCATCATTTTACTGCAGGCTAATAATTTTCTAACGAAGAATGATGTGAAGAGTTATGAGTGATACATAAGACATTTTTTTTTCAAAAATCAGGAATTGAAATTGAAAAGTTCCAAACCATAAGAATGCCCAGTATATTCGATCCTTATAACTACTCCATGAGTTAAAGTAAACTGAATTTAAATTTGTAAATATGACACTTTCATTATGTTGGACCCCGACCCTTTTCTTGAAAATTTGAATTATTAAATGAAATTAAATGAGGAAGTAGTGGTGTTAAATGTTTTATTTGGGTAATGTG
>JANVCL010000006.1:26456858-26479475 GCA_026546855.1 Erythroxylum incrassatum
CCTAAATTCGCTTTTTTTAAGGATATGTTTGGTTGAGCGTAACTTTTTAATAAGCGTAACAAAATAGAATGAATTGAAATAATATATAATATAATAGAATATAAATGAATGTAATATAATAAAATGCTGTTCAGATAAAAAGTTTATAATGTAATATGATGTAAAGTTGTTTATCATTTTACATTCCATCCTAAACTTTTCAAAATAAAGGTTTTTTACTTCTACTGTTTATGATAGAATAAAATGTAATATAAAGCTCTCATCTTCCATTTTATTCCATTATAAACCCTCATATAAAATAATAAAATAATATTACATTTCATTTCGTTTCATTCTATTATTAAAACCTGACCGAACATATCCTTATAGTTTTGTCCTTAATATTTTTTATAGTTTAATTAAACTCACAATACTAATTAAATTTAAAATTTTAGTGTTTATCCTTTTTTATAATTAAATTAAACTCATAATACTAACTAAATTTAATAATTTTACGGAGGATATGAATAAAATATTTTATTTTATGGGATAGAAGACGATTTCTAGCAATATCTTTTTTCATCTCCAACTTATTTTTCTTTTGGCAAAAACAAAATGAGGGAAAAACTCTAAAATTGAATTCCTCTTTTAATTAGTTATTGCCGAGTTGGATGTAATTTATATGTGCAATTATATGGCTTAGAAGATTTTACATCATAAATCATGTTTTTGGCTTAAAAATTAATACGAATTAAATGTTGTAAAGCTCATGAACTCTAATACTTTTAAGGCAAAATGATAAATAAAAAATTCAATGCTTTGCATCCACGTTTGTTAACATTTTAAAAAGAAAATCTTAATGTTTGACAAATGTTTAAAAACACCCTTAAGTTAATAGAAAATTAATTTATCAGTTAAAATTTTTCATACATAAATTTTTAATTTTGGATCCCAATACTTTGTAAACAATTAATCTAATATGGGATCCATCCAAAAGTTAGGAAAAATCCCTAATTTCGTATACTAATCTAGCATTGGAAAAATCCCTAAATTTATTAACCATTTCAACCTTAATCTCCCCAATTTCTAGAAGAAGAAAAAACTGATATTTTAAAGTATGAACCAGCTAGTTATCTGGTTTAGAAACTGATTGGTTTATCAGTGAATCAGTTGAACCGATTAGTCTATATACTTAATCATCAAATTTTAAAAATCAAAACTTAAAACTCTCCTCACCGTTACCCTTTGCTCTTCACCGTCTTCTCTTTGCAAATCTCATTACTTCCATAGATGCATGTAAGTAAATAAGATACTTGTGGGTAACCTATAAATGCAAAAATCAAGTCCTGTTGACTCTCTTTAGGCGACTACTATGAACTCAAAAGTCAAAGGAGTTTTGTTCTCTAACATGCACAGCTAGTCTGAGATAACAAACTTGTTGAAGTAACTTTGATCTCTTACTTCCTTTGCTACTAAGCATCGTGATCGGAGGGATTATCTCTACATCTAATTGAGAAGGACTTCTTGAAGGTTTCAAAGACTACTTTTATTTCTAAGGGGTCTATGATGCTTATTTAAGTTTAAAATGTTGTCTTTCCTTCTTTTGTGAAATTACTGCTTCTTTTATTGATCTCTCTCTCAGAGTTATAGTAGCTGTCGAGATGGGTTTCTTTATGATGCCGTGATCATTGGGATTAGGATTCTCTTCTAGAGCTGCAGTGGTGGAACTTCAAACTTAGATGGCTGTTTGTGTTATTTCTGAAAATGACTGAAGTATCTAATGCAGTGGAGATAGATATGGAAAGCTACCACATATGGGTAAAGAGTAAAGGAGAAGCCCAATCTCCTAAAGCCGCTCATTAGACAATAATGGTCAAAAAATGAGTCTATTTTGTCGTTCTCTTTCATTGGGAATGGGAATAACGGTTGACATCTCTCTCGAATGCAAGGTACTACTTATTTGCCATTTTGGTGCTACTACTGTTGACTTACTGGAAAGGATGAGGGAAGAAGATATTGTAGGTTCATATAATGCGTGAGAATTGGATGGATGGAGGAGTAGAAAATCTTAGAGTTGATGAATGGGTTTTGGAGTGAAATGTTAATTTTAGTTGTCAATCCATGTTTTTATAGAGTTTGAGTTTGTTTAGCGTACCGTGTTTATTCTAGGTTTCAATATGTTAAGAGATGACAAATAAAGATAAGGCAGTAAATAGCTTCATTTATAAGAGTAGCAAGTATAGGAGATTTCTTCTTTATTCATACTTATCGATTAATTAGTTTTCTGTAATAGTTGAACTCTATTTCATTTTAATCTTTAATTTTGATAGTTGTGTTATATATACTCTGTTGAACTATTCAATTTGTTCATCTAAACACCAAAATTGAAAACTAAACTTACAATATTTCGACAAGAAAACACTCAGCTATCTAAAAGTGGAGCATACCTATAAGAGTTTGGCAATTGCTAGAGCAAAGTTTAATAAGTGAGTGTGATTTGATTTCATTCACCATTTTGATGCTCGTCTTTTGTGTATATATATGATCACTTGTGTGTCTTGATACTTTTTGACTTGATCCTATTGGAAAACATGACTACAAAATTGAATCTTATAACTTTAACATTTCTACTTCATAACAGCAGTATTTACTTTCAAGTTATATATGCCAATATCTAAGCATTAAATCCAATCATTTATATACTTCACTTGATTATATTTATTTGGCATTGAAGAGAAGTTCGAATTTTTTTTGGTAGGAATAAAACTTCAATTTTAGGTACATCATTCAAAGAGATTGAGTATAATTTGAAAGGTATTCCTTGTAGACTTCCTTGGAATTTTTATATTTCCAAATGGCCAATTTTTACAGGGTTGGAACTCTTAAGATTTAAGGTGCCTTTTTAATAAGTTCCTTGCAAACTAAATAGCTCACTTGTTGGTATGCAAAAAGAAGAGTGAAATAATAAGAGATGTTAAAATGACACTAAATATTTGGAACACAATCATTCTTATTTTCTTTGCCCACTTTGATGTGATTTGAGTGATTTCTTTACTTCCACGCTGACAAAACCTTTTCTAAAGCAAAGAAAAGCTATCAGATACAGAAAAACATACCAATAACATCACCTGAGGTATACATAATTCTAACAATCTCTTATTTTAAAAGATCAGAAAGAGTTTTCATCATTTTGTTTTTCTTTTTTGGACTTATATTTACAATTTACCTTAGTCAATGGGACAAAGTTCTTAAATTGTTGAAAAAGGCTATCCTAAAGAATAATTTTATGCTTGTGACTATCATTCTCTATTACATATGATGAAGACAATTATTTAAGTAGGAGACTTTTGCTCTAATGATGGTATGCCTAAGTATTTTTTAATACTTTGTAGGTTAAATCATAATGGAAAATATGGAATCATTAGAAAAAGATTTGATGAATATAACATCCTCTACTCGTGGTAATTCTGATTCAGTATGAAATTATTTTTCTTTTTTTTCAAGCATTTGATGGCAATGTCCAATATGAATGTATGTTTTGGGATAGAATATTTAAAGGGAGAGGAATTTATAAAATGAAAAATATCTTATAGGTGTTAAGGGTAATATTGCTTCTTACAAAAAGGAACTATTTGATGTACTAGATAGGATTGGAAATTATTTGTAGCAATATGTAAAAAAGAAAAAGGAAAATAAAGAAGCTCATGATATATTTTTTAGAGATGATAATGCACCGTAAGTTTTAGATAAAGGAAAAATGAATGTTACTATTAACATAGATTATTAATTTCCCCCAAAAACTACTCCTGGTTCTCAACCTAGTGTAAAAAATGTTTTGGCTGATAAAGATGTTGTTTTGCAAAGTAAAAAAGCATAGGGTAGACGGTTCCATCATTCATGTATTCCTGTAAATGCTTTAAATTTGCTATTTTTCAAGAAGTAATAGTTGCTATAATAACGATAGATATAAGATTTAAGGCACCTTCTTATTATGAGATACGTGTGCTTTTCCTTCAAAATTTAGAAAAGGAATATTAATTAATTGGGGATACATATAAGTTTAGTTGGGAATCAATATGATGCACTATTATGGCAGATGGGTAGACTAATCAAAGACAAAGAACCTTGGTTAATTTTTTGGTTTATTGTAATATTGAAACAACTTTTATCAAGTATGTTGATGCTTCTGATATGGTAAAAAGTGTTATTGCTTTATCTAAATTATTTTATGAAATTGTTGAGTGGGTTGGATTAAATAATGTTGTGCATTTTGTTACAAATAATGCAGATAATTATATATCAGCTGAGTATTTATTACAATCAAAGTATGGGCATATTTATTGGTCTCCATATGTTGCTTATTACATAAATATTATTTTAAAAGATATTGGTATCGACCATATTTCTAGTCTTACTTCACAAGCATCTAAGATCATACTTTTTGTGTATAACTATATCACATTTTTTTCTTGGTTAAGAAAGCAAGAAGATTGGTTGAGATCATGCTTCCCGTTACTACCAGTTTACAACTACATTTATTACTTTAAAAAATGTTCATTAACATAAACAACTGCTTTAAAATTTAGTGACAAGTAAACACTTTTGAAATCGCAAGTTAACAAAGAGTGAAAAAGGAAAAGAAGCTTGTGTTATTATTCTAGATAGTAAATTTTAGGATGCTCGCTTGATTATTGTGAAGATTGTGACTCTATTTATAAGGTTGTTAAGGAGTGTTGACTCAAATGATAAGCCATCTTTGGGGTATATATATGATAGTATATAGAGCTCACAAAACAATTATAAATCTTTTTAAAAGGAATAGGAAATTGAACAAGCCTTATATAGATATTATTGATCGACGATGGAATAAGCATCTTACTCAAAAGGATTCACTTAATAACTTATTTTCTCAATCCTTATTGCTTATATAATGGGGACATATTTACAAATAATATTATGGGCAGTCTGTTTGATGTGATTGAATGCAAAGGTATTTTTGCTATTGAAAATCAATCACAAGTGATAAATGAAATTAAATTGTATTGTGAAGGTTTAGAGAGTTTTGCTAGATTATTAGCAAAGAGAGAACTTATGATGAGAAAAATGTAACCTGGTAAGTTTTTATTCTTTTAATTCATTTTTGACTTATTAATAATACATATTTTATTTTTTATAACTATTAATTTAAAATACAGATGAGTGGTAGAGGTTATTCATTGGAAGTGCTCCAACATTAAGAAAACCCGCTATTAAATTACTCAGTCAAACAACTTCTACATTAGGTTGTGAACGAAATTGAAGTGTTTTTGAACATATTCATACAAAGAAACGAATTCGTTTAGAACATTAAAGACTTAATGACCTTGTTTACGTTACTTATAATCTGATAATGAAGAATAAGTATATTATAGTATGCTTTTATTTCATTTATTTTATTTTTATTACTAACTTTATAATTTCTCTATTATGTATTCAAAAGGCTTAGTAAGAAGAGACTATATCATCCAGTTGATATTGATTATATTGAACATACTGATTTTTGAATTGAAGAAGAATAACCGTTGCTTGATCTTGATTATAATGAACTTGAAAACACGATTATGAAGAAAATGCATTTTTCACAACAAATGAATTAAGAGCATCTACTAATGGTTAATTCATATTTTATTTTGATCATATTTAATTTTAAAGTATAGTGCATTGCAAATTTACAATTAAGAATAATTTCATACATTACTAATTTGTAATTTATTTGAATACAGTAGAAGAAGTTGATGCAAATACTTTGGATAAAAGTATAATTTACGAGTCTTTAGATAGCGTTGGAGAATTTGAAATTTTTAATGATGATGAGACACAACCTCCTTCAAAAAACAATTTTGATTTTTATTGTTATTTTAAGTTTTATATTATACTCAGATTTATTTATTATTATTTCATTATATAATAATAGACATTAGTGTATTTTTTATTTCAATAATAATAGACATTGGTTTAATTTTCACTTCTTATGTATTATATACCATCTTCATAGCAGTTTCATATTTGTTGACCTTTTAAACCTTTCTTTTGACCAGTTCGATGTCCGATCTAGTTAAAACATTGGGAAAACTCGTCTTGACCATATTACATCACTCTCAACATAATGTCTCCTTGATGATTTATCTCCTTTGGTTGGATCTGCTTCTTTGGATCGTTGTGCTTTATGTCTTGCTTCTCTATTGTCACCTTGCTTCTCTGTATTACCTTGCTTCTCAGCTCCCAGTTATTTTCTCTTCCATCTTTTCTTCAAATTGTTTTCTTTTTAGGCGTTGATATTATTGACATTGTTTCTACATCTCTTGTGATCTATACTGCTATTCAAACATTAAAGCCAAATTTAATTATCAATGCATGAACTTACGATGACTTTAAGGCATGTTCTTATTCTTGCTTATTTCATTATGTTTATCTTATGTCTGAAGTTGATTTTCATGACAAAAGAATCCTTATTCTTGTAAGTATTGCCAACTTTCTAGGAGCTCCTTCCAACTTCATTAACACGAAAGAGGAAGTTGAATTATTGTTTTCTTGTTTTCCTCTACTCAGATTGCTCAGTTCAAATTATGTTTAAAAGTTGACAATTGAGTCATTTTCTTATTTTTTTCAGAAAAAGGAAGAGTTCAGTACAATACTTACATTTCCAACACAAGAAAATAGTTATGTATAATGGGTAAGATCATTAAACATCCTTGAAAAATCTGGTTATTTGGAGTCATAAATCTCAAGAAAAACATTAATAAGCATAAAAAATCTAACTAATAGATGATTTTTGGTTTATCAACTTCATCGTTGTACTATTTAAAGCAATTACTTCAATAGTCACCTAAAACTAGATTTTATTGATATTCAACGCATAATTTTCAATCAAATACTTAAATTGTTATAGGTTTTTAATCTGTATGGAGTTAGTTTAAAGACGACCTTCTCATCACCTAATTTATTGAAAGTGCTTAATTTAAAGCTTGTTGTATACTTTTTTTAATGATATATTTGCAAAGTGTTTGGATGCCTTAAATGATGTTTAAAATGCATGTTCTTATTTCATATTGGTAAATCGTCCACTGAAGACTTGCTTGAATATCCTCATAAGATGAATCATCAATAATCATAAATGATGGTACTATTAAAGATATTGAGGTAAAGTTGAAATTTCCTTTTTTATGACATCTTAACTGAATTGTTAATGGCATCATTGCTTTCTAATAAATATATTTTACCATTTATTTTGACAAAAAGAATTTCCTAGTCATATGCATCTTTGATCATACAACCTATGTTCTCATAATGCACTTTCAAATTGATAAGGCTATATTTTACACGTTTATAGGGTTAAATTTGCTTATAATTTAGTATTTTTTATATATTTTTATGTTATGTATATTGTACTTTATCATATTTGGTTTATTTACTTGTAGGTGATAATTAGAACTTAACCTAGTGCACAAAAACTTTGTAGAAGATATCAAAGATCAATTCAATCTCGAAGATGTCAAAAAAAGAGAGAATTAAGTAATAAAGGCTAGATTGGCACTAGTCTAGGACATGGTTACAATGCTAGGCTCGTAAGGGTTAGGAGTAGTATTAATCTTTGTGAAAAACAAGCATAAAATGTTACTATGTACCATATTTATAACCTATCCTAGAACCAAAATGGGTACAACACTGGACTCTTAGCACCAAAATTTGAGGATAAGAGAAAATCTAATTTCATGACCTTTAGGTATTTTATATGTAATTCTAAATTATAAGTACCCTTATTCTTGGTAATTTTGAGGGATTTTCATTTAGTTAAATTTTTTTAGATTTTCTTAGTATCAAGGAGAGCTTAGGAGTAAGATTAAGGAAAGATTCATCCCAATTTGGAAGCAATTTGGGGATATCTTTTTTAGTTCTTTCTTCTTTACTTTTTTTAATGATAAGATTATTTCGTTTTCATTTCAATTATATTATGTTTAGTAACTAAATCCCTAGCTAAGATTAAGTAAATAACTTATGTTGAATTTTTCAATTATTATTTCATGATTAGTTATTTCTTGGATTGAATTTATTCTCTTTGAACTTGATTATCGAATTTATGCTTGGCCATCATAGATTCCATCTTAGGAATTGTATGAAATACTAAAAGGAGAAGTATAATCCATACACTAAGAGAATATAGACTATTCTGATGATTAATAAATTAAATATTCTTAATGAATTTGGTTAGGTTAATTGCGCATAAAAAGGTAGAAATTAATTAATTTGGTATACCAGTAAAACCTGAAGAAAGGATATAGATATATTAGATTAATCATTATTTCAACCTTGATAGATGAAATTTATCATAAGTGACTAATAAAGCCCATACATTTTCGCCAAGAAATATAATAGAAATATAATCACCTTAATTTAGTTAGTTAAGTAACCTTGTTACTTTTTTTAATAACATTTTTTCTATTATATTTCTTGGCTAAGATAATAATGTTACTAATTGATTTTTTTTGGGGGGGGGGGTGTTGGGGGTTGAAGGGGATAACTTAGAATACTCAAAGTTTAAATTTATTAAATTCGATTATATGTACTTGCAGAGTTGGGTAATTAAAAGCCTTTCTATAGAAATTAACCAACATTTAATAAGTTTTCATCAATTACTAGAACTCCAACACATAAAATTTTCTTTACTAAAATAGTTTCAGTAGCAACAAAAGCTTTACCTCTCAGATGAATAAATCCCCTAGTTTCAATTCTCACTTTGGAAATTAATGATTTGTCAAGCCTTGTTAAGAGCACTATTCTTTTTGGTCATATGGTTTAATAATAACAAGCTACAGACAATTGCTCCTCCTCTTTTTAATTCACAACTTATATTCTTTTAACTAATTGCTTTCCTTTTTCTTTACAAATCTTGTCCATATGCTCTATTTGACTATGCTTATTGCACTTTGCATTAAGTCCAACTCCAACACTTGGACTAAGGGTGAATTGTTTTGCCACAGTATTGAAACGGAGAAAATTTAATACTTTGTTTTTATTTGCAACATTGTTGCCACCACAGTTATTGCTTGATACAGAAGTTCCATAATCACTGAAATTAGAACTTATATTGCCTTTGTTTTTCTTTCACTTCTTTCACTTACCTTTTCTTTGATTATGAATTTAAAGTTTAGCTTGTATAACACCCATCAGTGCAATTTCTTTTTGGATATATCCTTTTCACTTTAAGCCTCAAGAGCATTAAGAAGATTAAATGGTTTTTTAGGTGTTTAATTTCTTTCAATGTAGAAATCTATTTTTTAATCCTCTCTAACATGTAACTAATATTTTTTTAGTAATTACATTATTAGGAACTTCTTCAGCATGTACCCTAAGGTTGTTGATAATCTTTATAAATTTGTTAGCATACTCTTTTGTAGTGTTTAAATATTTTATCTTTTGTATCTCATACTCTCTTTTAAGATCCTTTACATGAATAATTCTGATTCTTGTATTTCATTAAATCTTATGTGTGGGACGTTCCCAAATTTGAAATGTTGTTTCTAGGTTCATAACTTTATTAGAAAGATTTAAAATAATATAATGCAAACATGTATTTTCTTTGAGTTTCTTTATTATTTTCTCTTAATAAACTTTGATGTGTTATATAGTAGGACTCTTAGGCCATGGTTGAATTTTACCTCTTTTACCACAACTTTCCATAAATCTTAAGCAAATACATGTGTTTAAGGCCTTTAGACCTGTATTCCCAAAATGAACCCTCTAATATGCAAGAGAGGAGTTACTAATTCAACACAAGTGTAATATATAAATGTGTTCATAATAAGTATTAGTAATAATTTTTTATGTAAATTAGGTCTTTCTACATCTATGAAGAATACGAGACCAATATGAGCCCTTATTGAATCCATATTGAGTAAGACATTTTAACTTTTTGAAATTTTGTGAGAATATAAGGAGTTTTTGAGGAATTAGAAAGATGAAAGTAGTCAACAAGAGCCAAATTGTAGCATCTTAGGACAATAATGAAACAACCTTGGAGAAGAGAAGGGATTTCTATCAAGATTCATTTAAAGAAAATCAAGATTTTAAGATCCATGAGATTTTTTTCTAATTTTTTTATCTTTCTTAAGTATATTGGTTCTTTTATTATGCATTATTCATAATTACTTATTTTATTTAAATCGAAAGATGCTAGTGTTTTGATTCAATTTATATACAGTGATTGAGAAATCATATGTCTTGACATACATAATAAGGGTTACATAGAATCCTAAAGATATAAATACATAAATATTTTAAGTTAGAGCCAAATCTATTATGAAAATTCATAAACTAATTTAATGCATTCTTAGGAGTTCTAATTAGAAAGAATTTCAATCAATCAACTTAACTATAAGTGATATATTTCTTGAGAAAGAATATAACTGTAACTTTGGAAAAAATTTTAGTCCAAGAAACTTAGGTTAGTCTTTCAATCAAGAGAAATCTAAGTACATAAATATTCTAGGGGACTTCTACATATGAATTTCGTTAATCTATTGGTTACTTTAGTCTTGTTCATTATTTTGTTTTGGTATCTTAGAATAGTAACTTTAGTTTATTAATCTTTTCTTTTAATTCAACAATTTGTTTTGTTAAATTGGATAATTAAGGTAGTTGGTGCTAGTACTTATATTCTTTGCAGAGTTGAAACTTATATTCACATAAATTATACTTTAATAACGATAGATTAATTTGCTTAATGATGTTTAGCATAATTTTGATTAGAAACATTTATAACAATCTTGACATTATTGTCGAGGATTAAATATTCGAAATGCTTTATTTTTATTAATCTAATTATTTTTCTTTCTTTTTGTACTTATTTATTTTATAACTTTCTTTCTTAATCTTGTGTTTTGTTATTGAATTTAAGGATTTTGGTATTTGATGTCATTGATACTAAAACAATGGTAGGATAAGGAGGGCAACATATTACGAGATATTATGTTAGATTGTCGCTTATATGCATAAAATCTAGCATTATTTGGTCAAGAGTATAGGTAATAAATTTGAGATCAAGTCAATATAGTTCAAATGGTTCAATAGCTTGTGCAATTTAATAGCTTACTTGATGAAGATTCAAATGTATATATCACCAAATTTTTAGAAATTTGTGATACATTCAAGATCAATAGAATTTCAAAGGTGTGATTTGGTTAAGGTTATTCCAAATTATATTAAGTGACATAGCAAAATCGAGGTTAAATTCTTTACCTTTTGGATCTATTACCATCTAAAACTAACTTGCTAAATTCATCTTTTTAACATTAGGGGTGTGACTTTGTGTGAGATATGGGAGAGATGGTAAGAGTTTTGGAGAAAATTCCATATTATAGACTTGATTTGAGACTATAGGTGAAAATATTTTATAGTGGAGTAAGCTTTCCAATTAAGTAGTTGATCTATGCATCTTTAAATGGAACCACCATCTTTAAAACTCTTAAGGAATTATAAGAGTTAATTGAAAATATCTCTATGAGTAATTAACATTGTGGAAAATCTGAGGCTAAAGCCAAAATCAATTGGCATTCATAATATTGATATGGTGATAACATTATAAACAAAATAAAAAGCTTCAAGCAAGATGGTCAATTGTATGAGTTTGGAGGATCAACTAGAAGATGCATTATTTTATGATGGTAGACACTCCAATGATGATTGTCATCATCCTTGCACGAGTCAATTGAATAAGTTATTTATAGGGAATCAATCTTAAAATAACCTTTATAATACTTACAATTTACCTAAAATTTTTGTGAGATAATCAAGAATAGTATAGACAAGGTCCTCTAACCAGATTTTAGTAATAAAAGCTATAAGCAGGGAAGTCAAGTCTTAGGGGGGCTTATAGTGAAATTCATTACTACATCTAAGGCTCGCTTATAAAATATTAAAGCATCTCTTTAAAACCAAAAAGCTTCCTCTACAACTTAGAAATTCAAATTGGATAACTTGTTAAACTTGTCTCTAAAATGTAGCAAAGTACATCACCTAGCAATACCAAACCAAACTTGAAGGAGCAAGTGAATGCGGTGAAATTGAAGAGTGAAGGAGTAGACAGTTGAAAAGAAAAAGGCTATTGTAGAAGAAAAGAAGGATAAGGAGGAGGAGAAAAAGAAAAAGGAAGAGTTAAAAAAGGAAGTAGTCAAATAGTACCAATCGAGAATCCCATACCTTTACTATTTTGTGGGTCCCAGGTCTTGGCATCAACTTGCATAAGAGTACGATATATGTATCATCTAATGTGAAATCCATAGTTTGGGGATGTTGATAGGGTTAAATGTGCACTCATTATCTTTTAAGTATCTAGGGGTTCCTATCTCTTCCAAAAAGTTAAGTTACCATGATTGTCTTTCTTTGTTGGAAAGATATAGAAAAAGAATTAACTCCTGACAAAACAAGTCTTTCCCTTATGCTGGTAGATTAGCTCTCATTAATTTTGTGTTGAGGAGTCTTCACATTTATTGGAGTTTTTATTTATTCCTAACTAGAAGGATCACTAAGGAGCTCGTGAAATTTATTAAAAACTTCTTATGGACTGGCAATTATGATAATTTCAAAGGGGTTAAAATCAAATGGGGTCAACTTTATTAGAGTAAGAAAGAAAGGGTTTGGGGCTTACTTCACTGCAGAGAAGTCAAACCTTGTTAGGGGCTAAAAGAATTTGGAGACTGTTCACTGATAAAGAATTCCTTTAGTCCAAGTGGATTAATGAATTTTATCTCAAGCATGCTATCGTTTGGTAGATTCATGAGAGGGAAGAATACTCTCGGTACTAAATTCATATGCTTAGAAAGATTTAGATCATATATCCTCTCATTAAAACTCATATAGGGAATGGTTATTTAAGTTGGTTTTGGTTTGACAATTGGTCATTACAGATCCCTTTAATTCTAAGAGAGGAGGTTTCCCCCTTTATCATAAGAATGCCTATTTAGTCTTGGGTCAAAGAGATAATTCAACAAAATAATTGGTTTATTAATTTCAGGGGCAATGAAAGAATTATATCATATCTTCCCAAATATTCCCCTAACTCTTTAAGAGGAGATAGTTTCACTAGTTGCTAATAAAGGAAAAGAGTTCACTAATTAAAGTTACCTTAAAGCCATTACTCAATAGCATCCTAAAGTTTATTGGTCCAAAATGGTTTGGAAAGGAGCTTATATGCCTAAGGCATCATTTTTTGCTTGACTTGCTGCAAGGTATAGATTGAAGACTAAGGATAGATTGATTGGAGTCACGGATCAATTATGCTTGCTATGTAATTTGCACTATGAGTCAATCAATCATTTGTTCTTTCAATATGATTATACAAGACCTATTTGGAATAGGATGTTACATATAATGAGGTTGCAATGTCCTGACCAGGAGTGGCTAGATATACTTGCATGGGTTAATAAAGTTTTCAGAAGGAAATGAGGAGATCCTCTTGACATCAGTCTTGTTATAACTTGCTCATTTTATTCAATTTGGAGAGAAAGAAACAAGATGTTGTTCAATAGTTATAAAATGGACAAATATGAGCTAGCTTACAAGGTATAATACTAGATAAGGGAAAATTTACAAGTCCAAGTTTCAGAGATGATGAATGTAGCAATCAGAAGAAGATGGTATCCAATCCTAAATTGAAAATGTTGTAATTTTGTAGATGGAAATGTATTGGCTAACTCTGTAATGGTTGAGTTGTACTTGTTTTTCTACTAGTCAGTTCTTGTCATTGTACTTGTACATACTTGATGCTCTTTTGAGTTAATGAATATATCATTTTACAAAAAAATACATATTGCCATAACTTTTATTGAATCCCTTTCTCAAATAATCAAAGTATGCTAAATACTTAAAGAATCTAATCTCCTTTCTATTAAGAATAGGCTTGAGGAATTATAAATTGTGACATTAAATAAGGAGTGTTTGGCTATCTTGTAAAACAAGCTAGTCTAAAAAAATCAAAGGTTAGAGAGTTTCACTATTTCGTGTAATATTGGTAGTTTGTTGATTAAAATTAGATCTTAACAGACTTAGGAACTAGTACTGATTTGATGCTATGTGGCATGCTTAAAAAGTTATATTTGTGAGATCCTAAACCAATTGAGATTAGTATACAAGTTATAGATAGGTCAATTAAGGATCTTTACGGTATTGTAGAAGATGTTTTAGTTAAGGTTGACAAACTTATGCTCCTTATTGATTTTTTAGTTTTAAATATGGAGGACGATGTAAAGGTTTTCATGATCATAAGATGACCTTTCCTAACTACTCATCAAACTATGATAAATGTTTATGAGGGAAAGTTAATATTAAAGGTAGGGAATAAAGAAGTAACTTTTAAGTTAATTGAAGTTATGAGACATCCCTACACAGATGATACTAAAGAAAATACTTATTTCTTTATAGATGTGATTGATGCTAAAGTTTCTCAGATTATACAAGAAATAATTACAACAAATCCATTGGATACTTCTATCATGCAAGGAGAAGGAGGAGAGATGAATAACCCTATTATAATGGAGCATGTGACGTGCTTGCAAGCTAATGAGCCTATGTGTTTTAAGGAGATTGGGAAATTGAAGAAGAGGAGAATCAAGCCTTCATTTGAAGAGTCACCGAAGTAAAGAGTTTGAGTAAGAAGTTTAGCTATAAGAACTCATAAAAAGTACTTTTAGGGGGCAACCCAAATATTTAAGTGTTTTTATTTCAATTTAGTAGGTGTAAGAATCTTTAGCATTAATTTTTAGTAACTTAAAGTCATAGATTCGAGAATACGTTAATATTTTTTATTTTTAGATCATGAAAAAAACTGTCACTTTATACTTTTAAACTACAACTATAAAACTTTTTATTATTAGGATAGTACCAGTTAATTTAATTTCTCTCTTTGTAGTTTATTTTTGAGTTTTTTTTGTTATTCATGTATATCATATATATTGAGGACAACGTACAATTTAAGTGTGAAGGAGGGAGTTAATTTGCTAAATTTATAAATTATGTTATAATTAACTTAATATGGAATAACTTTGAAAAAATTTTAACTCTAAAAGAAACTTGATCGAGATACTTCGTTATAAGTTTGGTTGTTATTGTGACTTCATTTACGATAGCCAATTTATCATGAGTATTAATTATTAAGTTAATTTGGTTTACGTCATTAATTTTGAAAATAGATAATTGATTTGTATCATGATACTTTTTTTTGCATAATTTGCAAATGCAATTAAACTATAAATGAATTTTTTAAAAGTATTTTTAGTATGCAACTAAAAAAAGAACAAAGAGATAATGTGTGAATAAGTGAGCATAAATAAATTCACTATGTTAACTTCAAACCAAATAAAAAGGTTGAAGTTAAAGAGTGGTACTAGTAGTCAATTAAAACAATGAGCTAATTGAGTAATCGAGAGTATTTATTACAAAGTGTTTATTCTCATATCAAAAGTTTATGTAAATTTCTAAACAAGCCTTAAAATGTTCTTATGTTAATATAAAAATAAGTTTTTACTTTTCTATAATTAAACGCTATGCAAATGTTTGAAAGCTGAAGCATCGTTCTCATTTATGTTCATTTTATGCATTAGGTTGAATTTGTAGATTGGGTTAAAATTTAAAGGATTATGGAGCAAATTGAATTGATTTATGACTTTATATAAGTAGCTAAATGCTCTACAATTTTACAAACTTTGTAATTCAATAAATAATGGTTAATCTTGATTGATGTGAATAATTTGCTAAATTATTTCTTAGATTTGTTACCTATTTAAGTTAAGAGTGATGAAAATTGATTTGCTTAAGGATTGGGAGAATTAGGTAAGTGTTAATTAGGTTATGTTTTTAACACGATTTAAAAGTATTTTACTTGAACTTTGATGAATTTATAAAATTTGGTACTCAATGTGGCTTATATTTTATTTCTAGACCTTGTTTTATCACCCCAATAAAGAAGGAATAAATTTAGGCAAGTTGAGCTAAGTTGGAGAAGTTTTAGTATGATTTTGGATGAACATAGGTTGAATAGAGACCTATATTTATAACATGATTCAAACACATTATCATATTCTTCCTATTTAGGCCATTTATCCATTCTATTTATTATGGAGCTACTGTGTTTTGTCCTATGTAGGCTACTTATCCATCTTATTTTTTAGACAATATGACACATTAAGAACACATAATCACGAACTTTTGTTTATAACCTTCAAACTCGTATTCCCTAGATGAACCCTTTGATTGCATGACAAAGGAGTTACTAAGCCAACATGGATGCAATGTGGACTTATGTTTGTGATCTATGTCGATGGTAATTTTTTTATATAAATCAAGCTTTTTACATCTATGAAGAATTTGAGACCAATATGAGTTTGTATTGTACCTAGATTGGTTGTGATTTTGTGAGAATATAAAAAGATTTAGGGAGAAATTAGAAAAAAGAAAGTAATCATTAGGAGCTGAACTAGAGTGTCTTAAGACTAGAACAAATTTACTTTGGAGAAAAAAAGGAATTCCATCAAGATTCAACTAAAGAACAACAAGATTTAAAGATCAATGAGAATGCTTTCTTTTATCTTGTTTTCTTTCTTAATTATTAGTGGTTCCTTTTATCTTGCATTAACCAAATTATGATAGATCTAGATGTACATATCTTATAATTATTGTTTTGGATTAATTTTTTATTTAATAAAAGACCCAAGTTTTATTGTGATATTTACGAATACTTATTGTATTTAAATTGAAACATACTGGTATTTTGATTTAATTTTAAATTTCATATATAGAGTTGAGAAATCATATGTATGAGTAGATCATAACAGAAATCTATGTCCATATAAATCTTTTACATTAAAGTCACATCTACCATGAAAATTAATAAAAACAAGTTAATGCATTCTTAGAAGTTTTCATTAGAGATTTCAATCAATCAACTTAAGAGTAAGAGTTGTATTTCTTGAGAAAGAATATGGTTGTAGCTTTGAAATTTCTATCAATCCAAAAAGCTAAAGTTAATTATTGAAATAAGATAAATCTAATTCTAGAAAGATTCTAGGGCGATTCTACATCGGAATCTTGTTTATCTATGGATTGCTTCAATCATGTTCATTATTTTGGATTGGTATCTTAGATTAGTAATTTAGTTTTGTTAATTTTTCTTTTAATTCAACCATTCATTTTGTTATATTAAATAATAAAAACACAATTAGTACTTAAACTTGTAATCCTCATAGTATCAACACCCGTATTCATCGATATTATATTATAAGAACAATATATACACTTGTCTAATGATATTTAGCATAGTTTTGATTGGAGACATACATCACAATTAATACTTAAAATGTCATAAGTTCTTTAAGAAATATGTTTTGCTACCAAATATAATTTGTAAAGATGGATATATTCCAATGAAAACAAGACCTATAAAATTTTAAATACAAGAAAATTTGAAAACACAGTTTGCTATGTTAACATAATTAAGTTGACTCAACTTGATATGATAGGCCTCACATTGCCAACTAATCCTATAGACTTGGATTACATATTTGACAACAATAAAAATAGAATTGATCTCATGCAAACTCAACTAAAAGATTAATGACTTTTTATTCCAAATAAATTTCAGGGCTGCAGGATCTTTTGTTGTGCCTATAGTTGGATAATTTGAAAGATATAATTGTTGGGAGTTCAACCTTTAACAGGTATGGAAATAAGCACTGATGTGCTCCATAGAGAAAGTTTTGAAGTTCAACCTCTATACATTAGTAAAAATTGAAAGGTCGAAGTTCTCAGCAATAACCAAACAACAAAGTGGCTATTGTATGAAAATGACCAAGTCAATTATGCTTTAAGTTGAAAGGTACGGCATGTTAAGTTCATGACTTAACCGACTTCACATCGGACTAGTTACTTTAACTTGGTGGCGGGATGGTGATTCTCATATGCGATGCAAGCTTTACAGCCTCCCTCTCCTGAAAGAGGGACCTGGGATAAGGAATAGCTGCAAGAGGTAGAACAGGAATCAGAATAAGTTCCTTAACAGCTGACAATTCACTATTCTTTTGCAATGCACAAACAAACTTGAGGGAATAAGTTTCACTTTTTTGCTAAGCTCTTTTGCAATGTACAAACAAACGTTAGGGAATAAGTTTCACCTTTCACTAAGCATGCCCAAGAAGTCAACAATGCTGATGGATTGTGTACATTAGAGCAATAAAGGTCAGAATCTCTAGCAGTAGAACAGGAAGTAGCGACATGTCTTAGATCAATATATGTCCTCCAACGTCATTGCCAGATCTCCATACAGCTGCACTAGTTACCTTTAGCTTGAGCATGTTTTTCTATGAAAGCAGAAAAGCAGGCAGAAGGGATAGATGAGAGAAGAAAGGAAGCTTAGTGAGGCAGAGTTGCAGGGGAGGTAATTGATATCCCTGATTTCTTATTTTTATCTTTTACTGAAGTTTAATATACTTTAAGAGAGCAATTCTTTTAATGGATTCCACAGTTTTAGCTTTGGGAAATTGAAGAGTACACGACATCAGTGAAATTTATCTTTTATTTTCATCAGTACAAGCTATCCAGGTGGAGTCTAAAACCAACAGAAAAGGTTTATCAGTTCAACACCACTCGCTCTCGGAGTTGGTAACCTAATTGCAGAATTTCTTGACGAATAATCAGTATTCAAGCTATTATAGGTACGCCCTTTTATTGATTTGAAGAGCTTTTGTTCACTTATTTTTCTTGTTACTGCGCCCAACCTTTGAAGTAAAGGTCAGTGATAACTCGAACTGCAAAACATGCTAGGACAGAACATGAACTGGATTCGGACAAAGCTTTTCAAACCTATGAACGAAGATCAAGATTCCATTTCCTCTACTGCTATTGCAGCAACTGCATTTGCCATATGTTCACTTGAAGAAGATGAAATTTCTGGAGCAAAAGAAGGATACAAAAAGGAGACCAAGACTAAAACGACGCATGCAAGTAAATTGACCAAGGGATTTTCATACAAGAAAACGAAGAATCCAGGTAATTTACTCATCATAAACTTCTTCAACATAACATTCAAAAGAATTAACTGGCACTATCTATAAGCAGGCGAGGGTTCCTCGTGGCAGCCAAAAGCACAGAATCGTAAGGTTAAAGATGGATCTTATTCAGCAAGAAAATCAAGCCGTTCATCCTCTAATAAACTCACATCGCCATTTTGACCAGGGGAAAGCTGGAAGTTATGCGTTGATCATTTACTTGTGAGACCTTTTAGATAATATTAAAATAAGGAATATTGAAACCAAATGAGTAACTTGGTTGTTCCAGAAACAAAAATGTTTCCGCACCGAATTTGAAATGTTGAAGCTTGTTACCAGAAACAGAGAGTATATTGTATTTCTTCTATTTTCCCTAACGCATATACATTGATTTATATAAGAGTACTCACACACTTCAAGCCTAAGATTACGTATGTACATCCAGAAAATAAGAGACAGCTATAAGAGACAGCTAGAGTCAACGGTATTTAAATATACAAATCAATCTAATCTAATTTTATTTTTTAACACCCCTCCTCAAGTTGGTGCATGTATATCTGTCATGCCCAACTTGCTCATAGATTCTTCAAATACTCGTCTAGACACTCCTTTTGTTAAGACATCTGCAAGCTGTTAATCAGACCTTACGAATGGTAATTCAATAACCTTACCTTCCAACTGTTCTTTTATAAAGAATCGATCAATCTTTATGTGTTTGGTCCGATCATGTTGAACTGGGTTGAATGCAATCTCAATTGATGATTTGTTATCACAGAAAAGCTTTATAGGAGTTTGCAACTCAAATCCAATGTCTTTCAATAACTTCTTGATCCAAAGTAATTCACATATACCCAAAGCCATACTTCTAAACTCAGCTTCAGCACTGGACCTTGAGACTACTGATTGCTTCTTACTACGCCAAGTTACCAAATTCTCGCCAACAAACATGAAGTAACCTGATGTGGACCTCCTGTCATCTACACATCTTGCCTAGTCTTCATCAGTGTGGCCCTCAACTCGAAGGTGACCATGATTTTTAAATAAGACACCTCTTCCTGGACACCCTTTCAAATAACAAAGAATTCTCCTCACATCAACAAAATGAGACTCATGCAGATCATGCATATATTGGCTTATAATATTTACAGCAAATGTTATATCAGGTCTAGTGTGCGCCAAATAAATTAACTTACTAACAAGTCTTTGATACTGCTCTTTGTCAACTTTTGTATCACCATCAGTACCTAAACATAATTTCAGATTTTGCTCGACTGGTATATCAGCCGGATAGTAGTCAATCATTCCACTCTCAACTAGTAGGTCCAATACATACTTCCTTTGTGACAAAAACATCCCATCCTTGGACCTTGCCACTTCAATTCCCAGAAAGTACTTCAAATCTCCTAAATGCTTCATCTCAAATTCATTTGCCAAGTACTTTTGTACTAGATCAATTTCTACTTCGTCATTTCCTGTCAAGATCATATCATCCACATATATTATAAGAGCAGTAACAGAATTACCATTCCTTTTCAGAAACAATGTATGATCAGCGTTACTTTGACAATAGCCAAAATTCAGCATTGCCTTCGTGAATCTCCCAAACCATGCTCGAGGAGATTGCTTAAGGCCATAAAGAGCTTTATTTAGCTTGCAAACTTTATTGCTTCCTTCATACTTCTTCACGCCTGGAGGCAATTCCATATAAACATCTTCTTCCAACTCACCATGTAGGAAAGCATTTTTTACATCAAATTGTAACAAGGGCCAATTCATGGTAGTAGCTAAGGACAAAAGGACTCTTACAGTATTCAATTTTGCAACTGGGGCAAACGTCTCCTGGTAGTCAATTCCATAGGATTGAGTATAGCCCTTGGCGACTAATCTTGCCTTAAACCGCTCCACAGAGCCATCTATATTGTATTTGACAACATATACCCATTTGTAACCTACGAGTTTTTTTCCTTCTGGTAAATCACATAAGCTCCAGGTGCCATTCTTTTCTAATGCCTCCATCTCCTCCTCCATAGCTTTGGTCCATCTAGAGTCTTCCAACGCCTCCTGCACATTCTTAGGAATAGAGACAGAGGAAAGTGTTGACACAAACAATGCATAAGACGTTGACAACCTGTGAGTAGAGATGTAGTTCGCAATCGGGTATTTAGATTTGGAAGAAATTTCAGGTTCATATTGTATGGGTGGCTTGCCTCTATTAACACGAGGGGGTAAAGAATAACCAATATTAGGCTTTGGTTCAGGTTCAATTATTTCAACAGTTTCAATTTGAGAAGCAATAGGTTCAGAAATATCAGGAACAGAGTCAAATACCTGATCTGGCGACAATGGTTGTGGTTGAGCATCAGGAGAGAGTATACTATCAAGAGACTCAGCATCCGAACCCTCCTGATCAGTTAATTCATTTTGCAGCACTGATTGATTTATGAATTCAGTATTAGTATCTTCAACCACCCCTGCATTTCCACTTATTGAATTAACTAAACCTCGTCCCTCAGTAATATCGATTTCAGGTTCATCACTAGATCGAACAGAAACAGGAATCACAGGTTCAGACATACCATCACAGCAATTAGAATTAGAAATAGAATCGAACAACATAACATCAACCTTTTCTTTTGATGCATCAACTTCACAAGACTCAATCCCCTCCTGAAGTGGAGGCGCAGTAGGTACATAAAAAATAAGTTGTTCATTAAAGACACAATCTATTGAAATAAACATTTTCTTAGTCTCAGGATGGTATGCCTTATAACCTTTAGTCTGCACACCATAACCTAAAAACATGCACCTTAAAGCTCTTGCATGAAATTTATTCCTTATATGTGAATGAACATGGACATAACAGACACATCCGAAAACTTTTGGAGGTTAATGTACAACAGAAGGAAGTTCATGTTTCTCATAAAGTTTTCTTAAAGGAGTTTCAAAATCCAAAACTTTTGAAGGAGTTCTGTTTAACATATACACAACACTCAGCATAGCTTCGCCCCAAAAACAATTAGGCACATTGCTACTAATCAACAAAGAACGAGTAATATTGAGAATATGCTGATTCTTTCTCTCGGTGGTTCCATTTTGCTGAGGTGAATAAACACAAGTAGTTTGATGTATGATTCCTTTTTCATTGAAGAATTGTTTTAAATCATTTGATACATACTCCCCACCATTATCAGAACGCAGTACTTTAACAGTTTTATGAAACTGAGTTTGAATCATAGCAAGAAAATTTCTAATCACATATGAAACTTCACTTTTTTGTTTCATTAAAAAAATCCATGTAACACGACTATAATCATCAATGAAACTAATGAACCACCGCATTCCATTATGAGTTTTTGTAGGAGCAGGACCCCAAACGTCATTGTGTACTAGATCAAAAGGCAACACAGACACAGAATTGGATTGAGGAAAAATATTCCTTTTATTCTTCACAAGAGTACAAGACTCACAGACAAATTCAGATAATGACAATCCATCAAATAAAGAGGGAAACAAATGCTTGAGATATCCAAAAGAAGGATGACCTAATCTATTATGCCAAAGCCAAATA
>JANVCL010000006.1:26480097-26492191 GCA_026546855.1 Erythroxylum incrassatum
ATTATACATTAACAATTATTATAATTAATGATATATTCAAAAATTGATAAATTGTTAAATAAATTTATTCATAAACATTATAAATATTATAAAACAAATGTAAATTAAAAAATTAATAATTTACAAATTTGATAAATATTAAATTTGCAAAAATTATAAAACAAATGTAAACTACGAAATTAATTATAATTCATATTTATTAAATTCAATTTTTTTTTGGAAATTGAAATTTTCAAAATTATTAATTATTTAACAATTTACGACGTCTACACAAGAAGACGTCGTAGAAAGTGTGTTTTTTACGACGTCTTCCAAACGTCGGCATAACAACACTTTATCGACGTTTTCTTATAACGTCGTAACATATACTCACATTCACAGACGTCTTTATACACGTCGTAAAATGCTAGTTTTCCACGACGTCCTTCATACGTCGTTAAAACGTTTCCATTGGTGATGTTTACTTCAGACGTTGCAAAATGTGTGAACCTTTCCTGAAGTCTTTAAAAACGTCGAAGAATACCTGGGCCTTTAATGACGTTTGCCAACAGACGTCGTAGATAACTAATGCCTACCCTACCTTCCACGACGTTTTTTGTGACGTTTTAATAGACGTCGAGAATAATTTTCTACGACGGGAAATTGCCTTTAGCGACATTTAAAAAACGACGCAAAAGGCCTCCTTTTCTTGTAGTGAATAGACATTTTGAAGAAGAGAATGAGGCCGTACAGTTTAATGATTTTGTAATTTGGCTAACAGATAAAAGGTTAAAATTCAAGGTAGGAACATAAAGTACATTTTCAAGGATAAAGGAACTAGAAATTGGAATATTACCAATGCCTTCTACCTTAGAAGTTTCACCATTAGCAGTAATGATAACTGTTTTTTCAACAGAGGTAGATAAATAAACAAACTTATCTCTATCACAAGAAACATGGTCAGATGCACCGGTGTCTACAATCCAGTCTGTATTACTAAGAACAACATAGGAAATTTCGGACTTAGATATACCTGATCTTACGGCAAAGCCAGTAGCAACTTTCTCAATATCCCTTTTATCATCATTCTTCACAGAGTCATTCTTTCCCTCATTCTTCATTCTGGCTTTGGGATGCCAATCAGGGAATCCATGTAACCTGAAACACTTCTCAACAACATGATTATCAGCATGACAGTGTGTACAATACCGTTGTCCTTTATCTTTCTTATGCATCATCTTGTTCGTAGCTAAAGCCATTCCTTTTGCAGATCCACCACCCATCATAGCCTCCTGCCTATTTGCCTCAGCGCAAACAATTGCATATGAACTCTGTATACTAGGAAGAGGGGTAGTGGAAAGGAGTCGTCCCCTTACTCCATCCAGTCCTGCATCAAGACCAGCCAGAAACATAAAAACACGTTAAGCATTTACCATTTTATTGTAAACCTCAATATCATCAGCACACTGCATCTGGCACATCTGAATGGCATCCAATTCTTGCCATAAGTGCTGCAGCTTTCCAAAATACGCAATAACAGAACCTCCGTTTTGGCGCAAACCGATGATTTCACAATGGAGCTTATAAGCTCTGGAGGCGTCTTCGCTGATGGAATAGGTCTCCTTCGCTACCTCCCAGATGTCTTTCGCTGTGGCCAAACGCAGGAATAAAGCTCTCGTTTCCTTGGTCATTGAATCTAACAACCATGACTTTACAAGGCAATTCTCATCCTCCCAAGTCTCATACGCCTCAGAACTTTTATCAGTTGGTACGGATTTCAGACCAGAAACGTATCCCCACCTCTTGCGTCCACGCAATTTGTTTCGTGCGTTAATGAACCATTCAATGTAATTGGACCCGTCTAGTTTCTCAGGAGTTAAGGCAGAATCGAGTTCATTCATCAAGGATGAAGACCCAGTAGAAACGATAGATGTCGATTCATTCTTAGTGGAAGGTAGAACATAGTTGGTGTTTAACATAGTAGCAGATTTTGAACTTTAAGGTTGCAAGTTGATTGGAAAAACGAATGATAAAAGAGCCCAGCTTTGATACCATACCAGAAATAGAGAAAGTATATTGTATTTCTTATATTTTCCCTAACGCATATACATTGATTTATACAAGAGTACTCACACTCTTCAAGCCTAAGATTACGTATGTACATCCGGAAAATAAGAGACAGCTAGAGTCAACGGTATTTAAATATACAAATCAATCTAATCTAATTTTATTTCCTAACACTTGTTTGAATAACTGATGTCGATTTAGGAATGGCAATTTGAAATCAATTCTTGCTTGGGAAACGACAAAGAAGGTGAAAGTGAAGCCTCAGGAAGAAAGGAAAAAGGGTTTTGTGTTAAGTATGATATTACCAGACTGTTAAAATAACTGTAGGATTGAATGAAAAGGAAAAAACAACAACATAATACTGGTCTCATAGCATTGATGAAGAGATGGCAACAAACATCTATGGGAGTAGAGAAGGCCTGAAGAATAAGGTGAAAGAGAATTTTACGAAACATTTCTCCGTATCGAATGAAAGTGGGTATTGTTGAAATATGTCACTAAATTCCTCTGCTACACCAGAATACCTCTGCTAGCGTGGAGGGAACAAATAATAAGCGTTTGTTTAATGCTCCATACAATGTATTTGTATTGGCACGTAATTCTACTGTCCCAAAAGCAACTTCTGCATAACAGGATTTTTTCAGAAGTCTAGGTTATTGACATGGTGTTGGTTACATAGTTGGATAAAGTTTAGTAAGAATTCTGACCAAAGAACGTTGCAACTTTTATGATTATTAACACTTGTGATTTAGAAGCCATGTCTCTTACGATGTCAGGAATCCCACATTGGACAATTATGAGAACATTCAAGAGTTTATAATAATGTCCAAACCTCCCCCTCTTGAGCTATCTTTTAGAGGTGAGTTAGGCTTTCTAACATGGTATCAGAGCTAGTTTGTCTTGATGGTTTGAGGCGGTGTTCGGTTATATCCCTTTGCCCAACATGTCCATCAGATGTCCAGTCCTCACAAATCTCATATCAGACAACTATGAGGACATTCAAGAATTTATAATAGTATGTAAACCTTCCCCTTTTAAACTATTTTTTAAGGGTGAGTTAGGCACTTTCTAACATACGTCATGAAATCTAGTGTAACTGGGTGAAAATAATAAATAACAAAAACATCAAGGGACGACCATTCTGGAGACAGGATTTCAACAGAGAATATTTTATCAATACCCAATCTTTGACACTCTGACAAAGGACAAGCTATTTGTTAATTGTTTAAATAAAGAAGACCTTTCCTGGGGGCTATACAGCTATCAATGATGTTATTAAATTAAATAACACTGATCGCATCCACCAACATGGCATCGCTGTTACTCCTTTCTCATTCCTTAGCCTTCACAATCGAATTCCAACAATTCACATATATCCGATAGAACTGTAAATACCCACCTATAAACTTGTCATTTCGGTACATTTGATCATGCATCTTTAATTATTGTGGGATCATATTCGGAGTACTTGAGGGTTGGATAGAACAGCTTGGAAAAAATTAGCTTTACGAGGGGAAGAAATTCCTCTTGCTTGCATAGCCCTTGTGTCTCCAATTTGGAAAGATGTTGCGAATGGCTCAATACATAGATGTACAATTTTGGAAGAATACAAGTGCTCGCTAGAAATATTTCGATGAATAAACCCTAACACATGATCTTGTTCTTCTCTAAAAAGCTAAGGTAAAGACAGACTAAAATGTGAGGACATTGGTGTGGCCAGGATTTTTCAAAGGAGTATATATGCAGGCAAAAATAGTGAGTTGTACGATCTAGGGGTATATCAAAGCATGTGTCTATGTGGAGATAGAATCAGTCAAATACATGGTTCAAGACACTGCCATGCTCTCAACATATGGTCTAGAAGAATGTTCTATTAAATTCATGGTTAAATTAGGTTGGGCTTAATAAAGGACAATTTATGGTAAATTATATTAGTTAGAGCTTACATATAGCTATTCTTATGTAAACCTAGTTATATAAGAGAGTTGTAATCATCATGATTATTGAGTCAATATGAAATTAAATGTTCTTGCTCCTAATGTCATAGGCACACCAAAATTAGCGAAAACTTATTAAAATTTTCTTGTGTTCTTTTTGTTCTCTTTCATAGTAAATATATTCTTGTTGTATATTATTTCTCAAAAAGTAATATTAGAATAGTTGAGACAATAATGAATTCAGTTGCAAAGATTGAAGCATCTAAGTTCAATGAAATTGAAAATTTTAGACTATGTAAATAGAGAGTAAAGGATTTGTTAGCACAATAAGGCATGTTGAAGGAGTTGTGTTAGAATGTGGAGGACATAAATTAGTTCAACTAGGAAGAGTGACATAAGAAAGCCGTTGGAATCACTCAACTATGTTTGGCAAATGAGGTCATGTACCATGTTATAAACATTACATCCCATATGAAGATATAGAAGAAGATGGAGATTTGATATATATCAAATTCTCTTATAAATAGGTTGTATTCAAAGTAAAGACTATATTGACAAAAGATGTAGGAGAGAACAAATATCAAATAATATATTAATGTCTTTAACTAACTGGTCAATTTTTTGCTAAGGCAAGAGGTGACTATTTTGAATGAAGGAAAAAAAACGATTCTACTTTACTCTTGACCTCCATATGACAAACATATAATAACCATATTCTTAGTGTGTAAGGAAACAATTGGTATGGAGGACACAACCATTACACTTTTGGATCACAACCAATATAGAAAAAATACTAAGGAAAGCTCTCAAAATGAAGGGCTATATATGAGAGAAAATTAGCATCGTGGGAGGAAACAAAATATAATTGGCTCGTCCAAAAAGAGTTCTAGATCAAAATTCAATAATAAAAGGGCAATTTGGTATTACAAGTGTAAGTAAACTATTTGAATAAAAAGAAGTAGAATGATGAAAAGAAATATAATGATTCATCAAGGTTTGCTAATAGAATGTGGAGCAGGGATTCAAATCATAACAATGGATACATGATCTACATTTCAATCATTTAACTATGTCACTCATAGATCCTAGATATGGAATGCTCATACCATATAAATAAGGACTGATTTATGTTATATATGTCAAAAAAACTTTGGCAGTAATTTGTTGGAGAGTGATAAAGCATATAAAAAGATAGAAGCAAGACAAGATATGATTAAAATATTTGGTAATATTGTGAGGATGTTTTTCTATATTTGATATATACCAAATTTGAGAAAGAACTTGATCTCTCCTTACATATGAACAATTTTAGCTCTAAAAATATTGGAGATAACATTACAAGGACTATAACGAAAAGGCTAAGATTGTCAAGAAACTTTTACGAACGGATAGGAAGCGAAATTGTAGGTGGAGATGTTACTATAATAGAGTCAGATGATAATAGTATTGTATTATAACATATAAAATTGGTTCATTTAAGTAAGCAAGAGATGACAAAAAATCATAACAGGAGCCTAGTGAAGGGTATCAAACTCTGTAAGTTCAACTTCTATAAGCTTTGTGTGCTTGAAAAATAGTATAGATAACATTTAAGATAATAAATTACAAAACTAATGGAATTTTATAATATGTGTACATTGTTGTATATGGACTTATTAAAGAGTTGTTAGGTACATATTAGTAATTTATGATATAAGTACATCTTAGTAATTTATGATATTCATGGATAATTTTTTTGAGAAACATATGGGTATACATCATAAAGTAAAAATATGAGGTCTTTGTAAAGTTTAGGGTATGAAAGGCTAGGGTGGAAAACCAAATAGATAAAAAAAATCAAGTATTAGAGATTAAACAATCACACTCACAATTCCAAAAAAAAATTAAGTTTGAGATGTAAAGACATTACAACAAAATGATATTTTAGAGAAAATAGACAAAACCATAATTGTAAGGGCTAGGTGTTTGAGATTGAATCCAAGGTTCTCTAAAATTTTTTAGGTAGCAACAATGAGTATAGTGCGTTATCTCACCAACAGATCATTACAAAATTTATTGGATGAGAAAGTTGAATAGGAGTGTGGAAATAAAGTAAGGTAGGCCTTTTGAATTTAATGATATTAGGTTATATCGCTTATCTTTATACCCCTAGTGATAAAAGGTTTAAGTTTGATCCAAATTCAAAGAACTATATCTTTATTGATTATCTTAAAGATGCAAAAGGATATAAATTATGAGACCCAATATAAAGGAAAATGAAGATTAATAAGGATATAGTGTTTATTAGGCAACATATGTTAAGCAATCATATGAAGTGGATGTATCATGATCATTAGAGAACAATATGAGAATGATACAACTGAAATTAGATCAGCCTAGAATATATGTGAAAGACACTAAAAATTATAGTATAGGAGATAGAAAATCGATGATAAAGGAGAACGATGTCATAATATAGCCATGGATAGAATGGAATATATCATTAGACTACTAAATGGATAGTTAGGAAGACTCTACATCTTTAACACTTATGATTAATAATAGAGATCCAATTACTTTTCTAAAGGTTGTGTATAATCTAGGAGAATAGTATATGGATGTGAGCTATAGTGGAAGAGATGGAGTCTTTGCATAAGTACAATTGGTGCAGCTTCTTAAAGAGAAGAGCTTGTGGGGTGTAACTTAGTAACCATTATAAGGAAAAAAAAGTAGAAAAGAAGTTTAAGGTCAAACAAGTAGTGATATGATGTGAATAATATAAGGGGATTGTTTACAATGAAAAAATTTTCTTAGTGGTTAGATGTACCTCCTTCAAGATTATGATGAAGTTAGTAGCTAGTTTAAATATACATTTGGAGCAAATGAATTTGAAGATACAATTCCACATGGTGATTTGGAGGAGCAATTTTATATGAAACTGTCCAAAATCTTTAGTTAACCTGGAAAGAAATATCTAATGTGTAAATTAAAGTAGTCACTTTATGGGTTGAACCAATCTGCACGTTAATGATATAAAAAGTTTAACTCTTTTATAATATGAATTAGCTAAAAAAAATGAGTATGGTTATTCTATTTATGTTAATAGCTTTGATGAAGGTTTATTTATTTATTTTCTTACTATTGTATGTGGATGATATGATGATTGTTACAAAAAAAATAAACATGATGTAAACAAAATAATCACCTTGTTGGAAAAGAAATTTAAGATGGACAATTTGGGTATTATCAAGAAAATACTAGAAATAGATATTCATAAGGATATTAGTTCTAGAAAATTGTGGTTATTTGAGCAAGGTTAAACTTGTAAGTACTCTCTTTGGTGAATTATTTCAGGCTTTCCCTAGATTAATGCCTAAAGTCAGATGTAGATGTTGAGAATATGTCTAATGTACCATGTGCTAATATTGTTAGATGTTTAATGTACGTGATGGTTTTTATTAAACTAGCTTTGGATCATGTTGTTAGCTAAGTTAGTAAGTACATGAAGAAATATGGTAGACAATATTGAAAAGTAGCTAAGTAGATTTTTCAACTAATTGACAATTGCAGCAAGTATGACATCGTGTTTAGTAGTCAACTGAGTGATTCTGTAGTTATAAGGTATGCAAATTCAGACTATGCAGGAGATTTGGATAATAGGAGGTTAATTATAGGGTATGTTTTTACTCTTATAATTAGTTGATTGCATCTGTATAGATCTTATTTGAAAAGGTTTACACTTTAGATAATGTAAATGACATATTGACGAAGCCTATTACTACAGAGAAGTTTAAATTTTAGTTAGACTTAAATCAATGTTTTGAGGTGTTAGAAGAGGCTCCAACTCATATTTGCCAAAGTAGAGATTATTGTATGTGGTTCATATATAAGAGTGTACAATTTTAAAGTGATTTAGAAAGAATACGAGAATTCTTGGAAATATTTGGGTGAATATAGGCTAACATATGGTTGTGTATCATCGTGTGCTAGCACCTATTGTTCTATAGGTAAAGATACATGTTTTAAACACAAACATATTAGCGTGGTAGAGAATTTTTCAAAGGACGCAACATGAGAATCGGGCATGTAAGAACTTATGTCTATATATGAACATGAAAAGTGAGTTATATGATCAAGACACAATCTTATTTCAAGTAGAGTTTGCAATGAATACCTTATTTTAAAACATATTTTTAGTAATTTCAAGTTTAGAAAGATTTTAAATCTTATTAGAATCTTAGTTAAATTAGGTTGATTTTAATAAGAAGCAAATTATGTTGGATTGTACCAAGTAAAGCTTATATATAATTGTACTTGTGTGAATCCAATTATATGAGAAAATTGTAATTTTCATGATCATTAATATGATATTGAAATTGGGCACTCTTATTTTCGAGAATATAGACATACAAAAATTGATTGAACCTCCTTAAAATCTTTTTATATTCTTGTTGTTTTCTTTAATGCTAAATATATTTTTGCTTGATATAATTTCTCAATAGTATAGTTTTCCTAGTAGTACTGCTCAGGATTGAGTTGTCTTACAAGGTAAATAATCATTTCCAAAAATGGAGCTTTCCTTTTTGCACTCTCTCTTTAACTTCGAAGATTCAGAAGAAATCATTTACTTTGCATATTCATACATTTGAGTTATTTTGTGAAATAGTATATAAAGAAGTGTTTGAGCAATTATTCTAACGAAAGCCTTATTAATATCCATCTATGAAATATTTTGAGTCCATTTAACAAGAGATATAAGGTTAATCTTTCGTATATAATATTGTACAATCTCGTACCAATTCTAAACCAGGTAATGTAATACAAGCAAAAGTTAGGTAGGATGTGAAAAGGTAAATCTACCTTCGACTTATGAATGAATCGATCTAAGAGAGTTCAAATGTTTTGTTTAGACCCAATGACTTGGTAGATTACGTCAGACTGCTAATCTCAGATTAAGCCAATTATTGAATAGTAGTATAGCACTGAACAAGGCATGCTTGCTTGTACTTGAAAAGTAGGGTTCCAAGTTAAAGAGTCATAAATGCAGTGGGCATATCTAGCCCAACCAAACTGACTAAGCAAGCCAGAGCATATCCTATTAGCTACCACAAGTTTTGCGTAAAATCTCAATCAAAGCCAACGTGAATACGTGACATCATTCATATAAGAGGGTAGGGACCATAGGCAATGGGGCCCGAGGACAACAAAATCAGTAGGGTTGGCTCCCAATTAGATCCGCCTAGAACTAGGAGGTTCTGTAGACATCGTACCAATCAAAATTTTAACTTGTAGATTGCCGATTATAACTATTATCTATTACGGGAACCGATCCAAGCAAATTTGTAACAATTTAAAACTTGACTCGGTTTAACTACGTAGCAAGTCTTACAAAAGAAAGGAATCCAAACTTGGGAAGCTTATGCTGAGTGGGAGAAAGGGATCAACAAAAACATCATCTTGAATACTCAGTTTATCGTGCCAACTTGGCCTCTAAGGCTCCAAAGACAAGAAGAGCAAGTAGTAGGAGAAGAGAGCAACTCATCCTCTCTGTCTCACGTGCAGAACCTGCTGCTTCCGAATCCACTTGTCCCCATGTATATGCACTTATTTCTTTTGCTCTTTCATATGTTTGTTTGCTTTTCTTTTTACTTTTTCTGTGCCATGACGATGATTCTCTACTTTTCTGCTTTTTTATATTTCCACAGTTTTCAATTTTCCTTGCTGATGCCTGATTATATGCCTAGTCCTTGTAACCATCAAACTTAAACTTGACATCCGAACAAGAACCTCCATTTCTTTGTCCTAGAATAATTAGCCCCGGGTTGCTCTGGTTCTTGGTTTTTTCCATTCAATCTTGCCAGAGACATTCCTCTTGAGATGAGCATTTTTGCCAGGTTTATACATCAACTTATTCAGTACCATTCAACCAACCTGAACTTCTCGTGAATTGAAATAGAGAAAAAACACATAAGAATAACCAACAGTTGAAGGCCTTTGTTGCAAACAAATGGCAATAAGTATGCCTCTTATTTCAATGCATAAGACTGTATTTGATGTGCATCCTTGTAATCATATTCAGGTCTGACTATGGTTTTGCAGAGCTTAAATGGGAGAATGGTCAGCTAGCCATGCCTAGTAGCAGTGATACCTTGGAGTGTATAGTTCACCAAGCTACATACCATAAACACAGCCACGACTACCAAGATATGCCACAAACCCCTGCCAACATCAACTCACTGACGGAATCTTCCAATGGCTTTGACCGTCGTGTAAAAATTGCTCCTTTGCTGATGAAGAACGTTCGACCAGAGATGAATCCTTGTGCAAAAAGAATTGGTTTTAGCAATCAAAATGAAAATCTGAACCGCAGTGTTGGCGCAAGTGTTAGCGCCCCTGACACATTTTCTGGGGATAAAAAAACTACTCCCAAGACTTGGGCTTCATTCCAATCCCCTCGGATTTTGAAGAACAAATCCAGAGAGGAGGATTCAACTTGCCATGGTGGATCGGTATGAACATAGATCTGGGGATGTGTAGTTGAGTTAGTCTACAAGGTTTTTGTTCCTAATAGCGTCAGAAAGAAGAGAAGGGTGGAGAGCAGAAATGATAGCAGACCTCCATGGCCTTAACGACAATTGCTTTTGCAACTGCACTATATAGGATATAGTATTAAGAAATATTCAATAGGAAAATCACATGGTAGTTACATTCTACACTACTAAAGGATAAACTCTCATTTTAATGCATGCTGACCATTGTTTACAGGAAAACCAAGATGAAGATGGCGAGACGAAAACTGAAACAGTAAGATCCAACTCAAGCAGGAGAGTTCGAGCAGCCGCTATTCACAATCAGTCTGAGAGGGTAATTTGTGGTTCTAGGACTCTTTGCATAAGATTCAAGTTCTATATCAAGCTATGCTCTTTTCATATGACCCAATGGAAGGTTGGCATTATTGGCAGAGAAGAAGGAACAGAATCAATCAGAAGATGAAAGCACTCCAGAAACTGGTACCTAATGCAAGTAAGGTAAGAAGGTCAATCCATATTAGAAGTGACACTTTTTGAAGAAATGAAAAAATATACCTATAATCGATGATACAGAAAAACAGGTAAGTAGATTCATATTCGGAAAAGAAGTTTCTGAAATCGATTCTCAATTGAAAAGCTGCAGACGGATAAAGCTTCAATGCTGGACGAGGTGATACAGTACTTAAAACAGCTTCAGACACAAGTTCAGGTAATGAATGACAGGAACATGCCTCAGATGCTGGTCCCTTTAGGAATGCAACAACATCTTCAACAACTGTCTGGCCTTGCACGTATGGGAATGGGGGCTGGTCCTGGGATGGGACTTGGAATGCTTGACATGAGCACAATGGGTAGTATACCCCAAACTCTAACTCCTTTCATCCACCCTAACCCACCACCATCAGTGGCTGCCGCCACACCGGCGTTTATTCATCCAGGATCCTTTGTAGTTCACCATCCTTTGTTCCCAATACAAGGCCCTGGAACCGTGGCAGAGCGAGCAAATCCATACCTTGACAGCAAGAGTTCAGCGCCTCCGACAGATCCATATAGCGCCTTTGTAGCACAAGTATGTGATACAAGTAACTTTGATATGTCCACAGTTTTCACAGATTTTTTTGCAGATTTACAAGCATTCTTTGTTTCACGAACCAAAAATAATCAACGTAAAATTTCATGTTTTGAGCTATTAACTTCAGTTGGTTCCTTTTTTTTTTTTTGGTGCTGTTTTCCATGTGGAGTCGATGAACACGGAAATGTACAACAAGATGGTATCGCTCTATCTGCAACAAGTCAGTCAGTCTCGGATTACACAGCTAAATGCAACTAATCACAGCCTTGTTCAGGGTGAATGAGAAAATACAGAGAAAAGCAGAGAGGAGACATTTAAGGAACAGAATCTAGGAATTGACGTATAATAAATGTCTCGGAAAATTATGTACTTTCTCGTAAAATTTGACAACTATCAATTATATTATTTTAGTTTTTAATAACTTATCATTTAAGTTACGTAATTTTATTTAAATAAAGATAATAAAATGATCCAATAAATGATTTAAATTAATGGGTCGAAGTCCGTGTAAAAATTAGATCCCAAATCAG
>JANVCL010000006.1:26503745-26515494 GCA_026546855.1 Erythroxylum incrassatum
GAGCCTCAGGCTCAATGTTTAATGCGCCCTATATGGGATAGTTATAAATGAGCCCTATATGGAACAGTTATCAATGAGCCCGGTATCCAATGGATACGAGACAGTTTAGGCAGTCGGTCACAACAAAGTAATAAATGGAAAGTGAGTCTCATGTGCATTGAATACACATAACAGAAATGATTTAAATGTATTGAATGCGAAGTGTGAAAATGATTTTGAAATGTGAATGATAAAAATTATGTGTTATGTGATTGGGTGAGCCATCGATGATGGTCACTCACTGAGTTCGCAAAACTCACCAAAAATTTGCAATTATTTTTCAGGCTTTGAAGAATACCCCGTTAGGAAAACAGGAGTATCCCTACTGCACGTGAGTGAAGGAAGAGGTCGGGATCAGTTTGCGTCTGCATTCTATATTTTATTATTGTGTACAAATTTGTATTTTACAATTTTTGTATCAATGATGGATTCCAAAAGTTTTGCACCATGTGTATACAAATGGATTTTTGTGTAATGTAATGTCTTTATAACTGAGATGTTTTATCTCTATAATGGGCCCGAAATGGCAATTTAAATCTTGTTGAGTGTATTGTTATGATTGCAAATAGTTATGAATGAAAATGGGTCCAAATTGATTATTGATTTCCGCTTACTAAGTTGTGATTGTGGTTTCAAAAAAAATTGTACTAAGTTTCGACTAATCGAGCACAGTAGCATGCCACCCTTACGGGGTACGGATTCGGATATCACCTACGATGTCGGGTTTAGGTCCTACTGGAGTGGAGTGTTACACTATGAGACTGTGCATTCAGATTTTTGCATTTATTGATGTTACATTGTCATATACCATATGCCCATAAAGAATGTGAGGATAACATAAAGATGTATCCCTTGTGTTTGTGGACTTTTTGAGTGTTGATAAGGATGTAGTCACCAAAGTAGCCTTTTAAGTCAATATTTTGAATTGTTCTGCTTACATGTTGGGGGATGTCTCTGATTTTATGTTTGGTTATTCTGCCCAAAGATGTTGACCGTACATAAAATTTTAAGATGTGCATAAAGGCATTAGAAGGAGGAAATTTGTTGCTCAAGTGATCTATTCACCCAAAGGTGGTAGTGTAATGAGAGTTGATGGTTTGTATGCTGATCGCTTTTATGTAGAAGTCTAATTGTATATATTATGTATTCAACCCAAAGATGTTTCATAATATATGTAATCGTATTTTTAGAAAAGATACTATTTAATGACTTTGAGTATCGCAGTTGTCCTACATTTGCGTTGATCTAATCAATGTTATTTTTCAGTCACCTTTTCAATCAACAAAATCAGTGTCACCATTGAAACCCTGACCAGTTTTAATACAAAGAAGTGGACGGAGGATGTATTAAATGCTATGGAGATAGCTGAGGATGATATGACCACACGGACGGATAGGTCATCTCTACCTACATCCATGAGCTCGAGAGTTCACAAAGCAGTTTATGAAGCCTAAGATCGATCTAACAGATTATGTCTTATGAACATTAAGAGATCCATACCTAACCATCTACTTAGTGAACTTCCGGACACAGACATAGTGAAGGAGTTTCTTGTAAATGTCTCCTAGAGGTACATAGTCTCACCTAATGTTGAGATAAGTGCCATGATGAAAGAATTATTCTCCATAAAGTGTATGAGAGAAGGGAGAGGAATGGAGTACATTTCAAGAATGATCCATCTTCATAGTAGACTGAAGATGTTAAACATTCCTCTTCTTGATGTCTTCATTGTTCACCAGACTTTGAACACACTCTCTCCAAAGTTTAGTAATCTAGTGATGACATATTACTTGCTGATTGAGGAATGAGACTTCAACACTTTGATAGCATATTGCATTGCTGAGGTGGAGAAACTCAAGTTTGCTATTCCTATAGCCCTCAAAGCAACTAAAAGGAAGGCAAAGATGAAGCCCGCTAAGTTCAATGGTAGAAAGTTCAAATCTTCTCCACATACTAATGTTGGTCAAACCAGTGCTAGTAAAGGTTCGCATGACATAAAGAAGCCAGTAGTATAAGGCCTAGAAGGAAAGAATGTGACCATCAAGTAACTCCTTGGCTTATTAATTTATAAATCTAATTTGCGATAGTCACATTAAGTATTTAGTGGCTATATAGTGGAGTATCTGATCAAAGTGCTTCCATGATGCTGGGGTTCATATCCAAGATAAAGCCAAATAAAGGGAAAGAGAAACTAATGGTTCACAGCAATGAAGAAGTAGAAGTAATATCTATGGAGAATGTATGTACTGAACCTTGTTGTAAAGTTCATTTGGGTTTTACACGACACATTTTATATGTGATCTTTTGATCAATTTTGTACAAAGAGGGTAATGTTTCGTATCTAATGCTTATATTTTACAGTTGTTGTTTAATGTAAAACATAATGGTACAACTTTCTTATCATATGGTTTGTATAGAATGTGTCTTACCCCGAATTAGATACATGCTTCTTCGTATCTTGCTAAACAAGTTATGAAATGAAGAACCCTGATGAATGAAAAGTCATACATGGTGTGGCATAAAAGTTTAAGCCACATTTCCAGAGTTAGGGTTGGAAGATAGCATTTCTCAATTCTAGATTATGATGATCTAAGAACATGTGCTGACTATTACAGGCGTAAGTTAACTAATAAGGATAATAAGGTCAGCTCATGCTTTTGACTTATTGAGTTTGATATATAAAGATATCAGCAGACCATATACAGTTGCATCGTGCAATTCTAAATGTGTTTTTGACATTTATTGATGATTATTCCCATTACAGTTATATGTTCTTGCTTAAAGACTGAAAGTTAAGAACCATTTGGGAAAATTCATCAAGATAGTCAGATTTGACTATGGAGGAGAATATCATGGCAGACATGGTGTTTCAGGACTTTAAAAGGTCCATTTGCCAAATATTTGGAATCAATTGGAATAGTGACCTAATTCACTATGCCGAGTACTTTTGAGCAAAATGGTGTGTTATCAAAAGCCATAACTGCACCCTAAAGGACTTAAAGAATTCGATGTAGAACAAGACTATTCTACCTGATTATCTAGAAGTTTGGAAACCCAGCCTTGCACACATTCGTGTATGGGACTGGAATAGATTTGTCCACAGATTTGCCCGTTTTGTTCATTTAGGAAGATATTTCGACCACTTTAAGGCTACATATTTTACTGTAGAAAAAAGAGGGACTGGAATAGTGGAATCACAAACAACTAAGTTTCTAAAATACAATGTTTATGATGATGGTGGGCTCTTTGACCCTTCGGATGATACGAGGGCTGATACTACAGTTATCATGTACCTACTACTCATACAGTTATATTCAGTGAATCTAGGTCTTTGTACCATTTCTGTACAGGAATAAGAATCCATATATGCACGCACAGAGGTTCCTGGGGGCAAGATCTAATGCAGTTAAGTAAATTCACTAGAATGAGACAACCTGTTATCCTATCTGATAACATAGTCTATTAGGTGAACAGAATTATGATATTAGACATGTTTCGAATCCAGTTACTTTTACTGAAACTATTTCTGAACCCAATGCGGATGGGATGTAATGAATGACGAGATGTAATCCATGAAGCATAGTAAGATTTGGGAGCCTGTTGATTTACAACAGAATTGCAAACTCGTCAGTTGTAAATGAAGATTAGACCTAAAGGATTTCAGGATAGAGTTAAGTAGTTTATAGGATGGCTCAGTTGCGTAATGGTTCACTCAGGGAGAAAGGTTAACTTTAATGTTATCATTTTGCTCGTATCCTCGTAGGATACATTTTGAGTGATTAAGGCCATTGTGGCTCATGATGATATAGAGTTACATAAAACCTTCTGAAAGTAATACCTTACAGTTGATGAGGTTATGACCTCTTTCGGCTTCATGAAAAATAAAGTTAAAAGATGTTTGTACTATAAGGTTAGGGGGAGCGAAGTTATCTTCCTATTACTGCATGTGGATAATATATTGCTCACATCAAGTTACTTGACCATATTGTATAAGGTGAAGAAACTTTTGGTCAAGAGCTTTGACATGAAGGACCTTGGCATAACATCTTTTGTCCTAAGCATTCAGATTCACTAGGACAGATCTCAATACTCATTAGGCCGCTCACAGGGTCTTAGCATTTAAAGGTCAATTATTTGGCCCTAAAGATGTTAATACGAAAAGGTGACATTAAGATTTGGAGTATTTAAGGACTGAGGAAATGTTAGTTGATCCTTTAACTAAAGGACTTCGCCCACTTGTATTTATGACACAAGTATATAGTACGGGTGTTTTGACGTCCTTAGATAATGTTAGTTAGGAGATCGTTATGTTTGCTCCATATACATTTGTATATTTTGATGTATTATGATAGTATGACGGTTCATCGATAAAGATGATCATCATTTATCCTTGGTAATATGTGTTATTATACATTGTCATAATACATATAAAAGTCTTAAGATTTGTGTTGATCTTAAGCATTTAAAGGTATATACAGATTGACCTTATGCCTATGTCATTTAGATGCATGTAACTTTATACGGATATCCATGAAGTTTGACATAACATAGGGTGATATAAGTTTTTAATCATATAAAACTTCTCTAATGTAGTTTAGAATTCAGTTGGAGAACATAAAAGTTTTCTCTAATGCAGTTTAGCATTTGGTGAGAGGAAAACTATTAATTGCATTTTTTATTTTTTAATCACTTATTGGTTAAGTTATGTAATTTGACCTAGATAAAAATAATAAAGTGTCCCAATAAATGATCTAAATCAATAGGTCAAAGTTCGTGTGAGAAATGGATTCTGAATCAATGTCGACCAGACTCATATCGAGTTTGTGATGGGGAAGCTCGATATGGAAGCTATATATAAAGGTTAAGATCTCCTGCAGTTACTCATATTAATTGTAAACATAAGGATTCTCTGACCAGTTAAGAGAGCTTACGTTTTGAGAAAAATATAGAAAGACCTTACCCGCGTCCTGGAGAGCAATTCTCGTGAAGTGGTGGATTCACGCTAGTTTTAGCTTCGGAAAGCTCGTTTGAAGTTATGGAGACTGAAATAAGGTATTTTTCGCATTTCTTCTTTTCATTCCCTTTTACGTTCGATCCAGGATACGTAACTAAGGTGTCGTTACGTATTACATCTATTTCTCTATAATAGAATTATTCGTGTGAAAAACAAAAAGACCAACTTTTAATTTCCTTTGATTGACCGATAGTTTATTTTCTAATTAATTGAACTGTTTGCTCATTTAACACATCATTTTTCCTATAACTCTCTCCTTTCTGTTTATTAATCTACTATAGATTGGTTTAATTCTTTTGTAAACAACATTAACTCTTTTTTATGTATTAAAACAATATATTGTGGCATATCTCTGTTAGAGTTAAGAGGTAAAAATAAGTTGATGAGATTATTCGTATATGTGAAAGTTTTCCCTTGTATTTAATTTCCATTAACCTTTGCAGATTGCTGAGCTTTGGGATCCAAATTATTATAGTTAAAAGAAATTACTTTCTTCCTTCTCCCACCTATCCAAAACTTCTACATGGCTAGCTTGCCTCATTTACTCAAAATCCTGACAAAATATGGATCCCATAACTTGGAAACTATCGTACATAATCTCATTCGAAGTGAATTACTGACCTATTCTAGGATGGAATGGAAGAACTAATCCGTACTCACAATTTGCATTAGGTTTTAATTAGAGCTTATAAATTCTCATACATCTTAGATAGTATAAATGGTAAAGAGTTGACTCCGGTCAATCTCAAACCCAAGTCCTATATGGCCTGAGTGACTAAAAATAATTTTTAGTTTAAAATTTGGGAGTCTAAATTATTTAGCTTGAACTTAAGACCAACTAAGTTATGAGTACTTTAAAACAAACTTGAAGCATTCAACTCAAACTTGATCATGAATACACCAAAAACTAACTGTTCATCATTTTACAAAATGACGTCGATTTTTTTGATAATATAAAAGGCAAAACGCCACCAACTGCTGATTACAGCGAACACATTTTAGGGGTGGTCGTACCGAAGCGATCCTTGTCTAAAGTGGTGATGATCCTTGAAGAAGGGGTAATGAAAACATGGTAACTGAATGGGAAGGCTTAAGGCAAAATTTGCCATCCAATCTGCTGCACAGTTTCCTTCACGATAAGTGTGTGCCAGGCAGATTTCCCAATCTTTGGAGAGAAAAGTTTTGATGTCGTTTTACTATAAACAAATGATGACATCTTGTATGTGAAAGAAGTTGAGGCTTTAAAATTAAACCTAACTTAAAACCTTAAAAAAGGACTCAAATTGGTTCAAAACTCAAAATTAAAAAATGTTTAAATTTAATCCAAAACTGGATTAAGTCGAGTTGATTTTGTTAACTTCAGGTTAGGTGAAATTGAACTCGAACCTTTTTACTATACCTATTGGATATGTGTTCCAATTTGGAAACCAATTGTGACATACATTTCTGCTAGTAAGTCAACAAATAAAGAAACCAAAGCCATTTTTGTTAACTAACCAGATGGAGCGTGTTATCAATCTTTGAGTCACTGATTACTTAAAGGACATGACTATATGGTTGACTGATGGTGCTCATCTATAGCCACCCTCTTGCCACTTAAGCAATTTAAATTGAAATATAATACAAATGGTAAACGAATTTACTTTTTAAAGGATAAAATAACAACATTATATTGTTGAACAATCTTCATGAAATTTCTTTTCTTCTTCTTGCTCATCATGTTTCATGTTTTTCTATAAATTATCAACCTTAAAAGAGAATTGAAGGAGTTTTTATTTCTTTTTTACTTTTCAAGTTTCTTGTTGTGATTTTTAAAAATAGTTTATAAAAATGTATTTTTCTTGACGTCCTTAATATTTCTTGTTTTTGATAATTAAAACATTCACAACATTTTAACAGAGCCACTAATTTTTTTTACAAGAATTACACATTTAAGTTAACCAGAGAGATGACAAGGATGAAACAATGACTTGTCTTACCTTTAGCTTCAAGATTGAATTTGAGAACTTGGTCTTTTATGAATAAGCTCATAAAAACCTTAGAAAGCTTAATTAGCAAGCCTTAAATACAATTTTAGAAAGAAAATCATGAAATGTATTTAAAAGCCATACTACCACCCCATGAAAACAATAACATGCCTACGTAGGCAAAAAAACTACCACCTTTAATAGATAACTCACATCTTCACTTCAATATGGGAATATTATGATCGAGTACAAAGAATATCATTTCTCAATAAAAAACTAATTTAGGACTCTACAAATCCGATACCACATCTCTAACAAATAAGTCATGTATTCACATCATGAAAAATCTCCATACATTTAATACCACTTCTCTATATACAAAATACCAACACTCCTTATAAATAAATAACACCTTCATTTTAATATGAGAATCTATATTTGAGTATTAAGAATACAGTTTTCCAATACAAACTATACTAGGACTTTACACATCTAATACTATGCCTTGTAAAAAGATACCACCACTCATAACAAATAATTCACACTTTTAAATCAATTAGGATACCATCACTGAGTAAAAGAATATCATACTTGAGTGCAAACTATAACATGATTTTATACATCTAATACCGCATATATATAGGTAAAAAAACCATCAACCATAATAGATAAATTACATCTTCATTTTAATATAAGAATATCATTACCGAATACAAAGACCACCATGTCTTAATAAAAATAATATTAGGACTCCATACACTTAATATCACATCTATATACAAAAAAATACCACCACCCGTAATAGATAAGTCATCCCTTCACCTTAATATGAGACTACCATCATTCAGTATGAAGAATACTGTGTATAACTTTCATATATTCAATACCACTTTTGGGGAAAAAACGCATTACAAATAAATAACACTTGTACTATAATATGAGAATCTATGTCTGACCATCAAAAATACAATCCTTTATTAGACACTATACTAGGACTTTTTACATCTAATACAAAAGATACTGGTTCTTATAACAGACAGTTACACTTTCAATTAAAAATGAGAATATCATCACTAAGTAAAAAAGAATATCATGACTTCTACATCCAATATCATATGTATGTATGTAAAAAACCATCACTTATAACAAATAAGTCACACATTCATTTAAATATGAAAATATCATCATTGAGTTCAAAGAATACCATGCCTTAATAAAAACTATACCAAGACTTCATACACCTAATATCATGTCTATACACAAAAAATATTACCACCCATAATAGATAAGTAACATCTTCACCTCGGTATGAGAATGCCATCACTTTAATATTAGAATTCCATGCTTTGATACAAACTACACTAGTCGTGATTACATTTTATACCATATTTATATAAAAAAATTTCCATGACACATGAAGGCTAAGTAACAACTATAAAAATTAGTTGCCCTTTTTTATATCACTAACGGTGCATCCATCTTTGTTGAAGTATAAATCATAATCCTTTTCTAACAATTGTCCAATGCTTGATAGATTATGGCAAAGAGTAGGAGCATAGTACACATCAGAAATATAATTTAAGGGCTTGTTTTTCAATTTTATAGCAATCTTTCCTCTTCCCAAAACTAGAATCTAGTAATTATCGAAAGCTTTATTGAAGAATGAAAGGATTCATCTAATTCCCAAAAAACTTTCTTCCTTCCACTTAAGTGATTGTTGCAACACGAGTCTAACAACCATTGACAGTTATCACTATTACTAGTTTCATCAACTGCCATAAATAAGGTCTCTGGGTTATTATTCTCAGCGACTTTAGCTCAATTATCTTTATGCTTTTGCTTTCGACCATGAAATTCTCTATTATAGTGACCATATTTTTGACAATTTGACACTAAATATCTTACTTTCACTCAGATTGATAGTGACCCAACTTTTTTCACTTGTGAAATTGAATATTTGATTTATCCCGAGAAGATTCATCTTTGCCTTGCTCCATCAACTTGTATTGCTTTTTCAAACCTTGTAGTATTGTGCGTTTAACTATGTATACTCCTTCATACGTTTTAAGCAAAATGTTCCAAGCCTCCCTTGTTGTTTTAGCATGGAATATTTTTTCAAGAATTGGCAACTCAATAGATTGACAAATTAAAGACAAGGCTTTTTTATTTAATGAACGATCATGAACCAATTGTTGTGATTCTTCAGCCATCAGTTTTCCTTTTTCTACTAAGTCTTTCTCCAAAATTTCACTATACACATTGCTTCTCAAATATAACTTCGTCAAATGTTTTCATATTGCAAAATTGTTTTTGCAGTCAAACTTGAAAACTGATAATTGCATTGGTTGGACTTGTTAAACTTTAGTTTGTTGAATGTGAAACCATCTTGATCTATTTGAGCATTTTAACCAAGCTTTGATACCAAATGTTGGCAATTATAATTGCCTAACAATAAACTTGTTAATAAAATACACACTCAAAATTTTATTAATACTTCACACTACACAACTCGTTGAAGTTGGGCATCTTATAAAGCTTTCACACCTTTTTTCACTCACTTTTCTTTTGATTTAAAAAAACCCATATAATGACCATATTTATAGAAACAAAGTCAGTTATTACTGACTATAATTTCCAGCTTTAGCGACCTATTTAAAGGAATTCAAATATAATACTTTACAACTCATAATCTATAAGCGTGTGTAAAACCAAGTTTAATTTCTAACATATATAACATCTTTAAAGTCGAAAAGAAAAGGAAAACAAGGAAATCTCTGCAAAGGAGAATGTAGTTTAACCTATCAAGAGGCATTGGTTTAGGCACAACATACTATCGTTATTTTAGTTCTACATGTTAGATTATTAATGTCTCATGTAATAAATGTTTATAACACTTAATACCAACATAATGGGTGTGGTAGTTAAAAGGTGGTTTTCTCAAAAACCACTTATAAACGTCGCCTCTTTTGGTCCAATTCTTGCCTATTAAGTTGCTTATGTCAATAACCATCAAATAAGAGACAAAAGTGAGAAAGCGAGGAAAAGAATAGAAACATAGAAGAGAATCTGAAGAGTCTGATTTTCATACCGACATCAAATGACTTTATGGATCAAGGTACAACTACTTTATTTGTGAGAATTATATATGTTTAAGATTATGCATAATTGTATAATGAAGTGAGAGTTTACATGTGGTATTAGAGCATCTAGTTGTGAACTGTATGATTCTCCGTTATGTTTTTGGGTTCTGAAAATCTTCATGCTTTTCTATTTGGACAAATTTACAACGAATTTTTCAAGTATGTGAGAAATCTTTGTGTTTTTCTCAGTGGTGTCACATCGTTGAGGATGATGCGTAACCAACGTCACTGACGACAGACGCGTGTTCACTATTTGTGCTCGTCATTGGGAATGTTTTAGCGTCGAGGATGATGGTGAATTCACTAGGTCTATGATAACTTGCCTCGGTGATGATCCAGACGCTACCGGTGACTGTGGCATATGTCAATGTTGGTGATGCCAGACTAGATATGTAAAAAAGGGCCCAATCTACCCGACCTGGCCCAATTTTGGCCTAGGTTGACTGGGCCACGGGGCGACCATGGTCCGCCGGGCCCAGTCTAACCATTTATTCCAAAACGACATCGTTTTGGAAGTTTTTCTTAAAAAAATTGGCAGCTCGGGCCCGACCTAGCTTATTGACATCTCTATGCCAGACGTTGTTGGTTGTGATGTTACAACGTCCGTGTCGTATGTTTACTGTCTGCTTCCTTCCTCGATGTCACTGATTGTTTTTGATAATGATGAACAGTTATGTTAGTGTACATGAAACAATGTTAATAGTATTAAACAATAAAAGATAAATGAACGTGAACAGTATAATTATGTATGCATGAACAATTATGTTAGTGTACGTGAAACAATGTTAATAGTATTAAACAATAAAAGATGAATGGACGTGAACAATGTAATTATGCATGCATGAATAGTTATGTTAGTGTAAGTGAATTATAGAATTAATTATAATTATCAGCAGTACAATATATGCATGATAACGTGAATAGTTAAAAAAAGAGAGGATGAAGTATATGCATGTTAACTTGTTTAAGGATTTTGACAGCATCATTCTTATCAAGATTAATAATAATAATGTATTGTTTTTTGTATGCATGTACATTAATAATAATGATTGGCAGTATGTTTTGTTTATGACATGATAATTGAATATTTAATATTTTACGCATTTATCAAATTTTGAACAATATTATTTTAGATTTGTGAATCACCGAAGTGATCAAATCTTTAGGATAATTAGTACTAAATTAACTAGAATTTTTCAATCACTCACTCATAAAATTGATGCTATAAATGATGTTTATCTATGAGTAGATTAAAATTCAATATTATAAGAAATTTATGAATTACTCAAAGGTTAATTAGTTGTTCTTATAATTAATGAATATGATTGTTTGGTAATGAAAATGTACCATTAGTTTTACTTATTTATCCAAAGATAATAAATATTTCTAAGTAGTGTATGCATCTTTACCTAATAATGTTAAATATTATTGGCATCATTATGATTATTTTGTGAATTGATGTATCACCTAAAGGAGAACATTAATGTACATTAATTGTTAACATAATCTTTCATCTGAATCTTTATAATATGTTAGTTTATGACTCAAAGCATTAATGTTAGGCGTGTATTTATTGTAATTTATGTCCC
>JANVCL010000006.1:26524307-26535458 GCA_026546855.1 Erythroxylum incrassatum
AATTTAGGGACTATTTTATAAATTTAAAAAATATCCCGAAACAGTACCCGGTATCGACCGGTATCGGTACAGTTCCGTTCCAGAGCCCAATCCGGTACTGAGGCCGGTACGGTATTCATAACATTGGTACAAAGCCTAAGAAATAGAATTAATATAATAAGAGTAATCACCAATAAAATAAATAAAAAGCGCCCCACCGGTCGAGAAAAGCTACCGGGGAGGAAGTTTTACATTAGCTACTTAATATTGCATTTCTTCTTTCTTGTCAAGTCAATCTCAAGAGTTCAGTTTCACCACTAACGTATTGTGGTTATTGTACCATGTCTGCTATTATTCAGTTCAAAAGTCAGATTCCTTCTTCATGTTATGTAAAAGAACATGTGACAATAAAGCACAAATAAATACAAGCAGATTGAGATAGTAAGGTCATAATATTGAAAACTCCGGTAGGTGCACTTAATCAAGTGAAAAACTATGATGTTTAACAGTATAAACAAGACTTAGCGTAGAAATGCCTCCTTACTTAGCGTAGAAATACCTCCTCTGAAGGTTGTCCTCATATGTACACAAGCAGAATATAACATTGCACTTTTAAGAGATCCTCAACTGCCACAAACTCTCACGAGCTTATTTATCAGTTTCCTTGTTTTGAGACCCGTAAGCTGGTAATCTGGGAAAGTCGTCTAATTGTGCCCTTCTTTTTTTGTGGCTAGAATGGCGTAGCAAGTAACTCAGGTTACTATCAGGTAATATCAGTATGTAAAGTCATGGTAACTCAGGTGACGATTTCTCTCATTAACCAGTCCAGGCTAGGGAAGGCGAAGGACAGGATAAGAAAAGATGGGATGGCAAACAAAATAGTGATAATGATGTAAAGGGCTAATATAGCAGCACTAGCAGGTATTGCATACAAAACAGTCAGAAGAAATATCACGATCAAAGGGAACTTTGCCGTCAAATGAGCAAAGAAAACCAAGGACTTAAGAAGGGAAAAATGAAGTCTCTCTGTATTCAAGTATCTAATATTAGGGTGTTCTTGATCATGATGAAATGCCAATTGTTCCTGGGATTGAGCACTAGATCGCCTGTTGGTTACTGGGATAGATTGACCTTCGACAGCTGAACTCATGTGTGAAGGGCAGGCTGAATGCTGATCCCCACGAAATGAGAATTGTGGCTTTGACCTATCTCCATTCATGCTTTCAACCATCCAGAGTAGGAAATAGTTCTTACGAGGAAACCTGAGACTTCCGTTGTAAACCAGTCTAAAAGATAACAAATTGCACCACGGACAAGAGATGAAGAACGGAAGTTCAATCGGCAAAGTAGGGAGTTTGACCACAGCCCTCTGTAGCCCTAACACACAATTCTTACAGAGGGTGTGACCACACCATAAGACATGAGGCACATTCTCGACAATATTGAAGGATTCCCAGCATATAGGGCATTCCAATCCCTCGTCTCTGTTGCTGCTTAAAGACGGTTCATCATCAGAGCAGTCTGAAGGAGTTTGACTTTGCTTCGAAAGATCATTCCTCGAGGCAACCTTTCTGTTGATAGCTTTCGAAGCAAAACTCCACATTGGGCAGTTCAAGAGTACTCGCTTATCAACACTAACATGAGATAACAAATGACAACAACGGAGATAATTATTTTCAAAAGAAAGGCATCTGGCAAAAGTAATGAATATCCTAAACACTAAAAACTGCACAAAAATTGATCCCTAACCCACAACATCGCTCTTTGGCACCTTTCATGTGACTAAAAGTTGAAGAAATCTGGCTATGTAGGGCATTAATCTAAGTGTTGAGCGTTAAAACACTACCAACTTTATTTATAATACTCCTCAGGGGAAATGAGTGAGCAAGCATCCATCTCAATTAACCAACTGAAACCAAAGTTCAGGGGAAAGAGAAGAAAAAGATGCAATACTTTCAGAAACAACAATAACACGTGGAATCACAGTAGACAGATGAAACTCCAAAAGATATCTAACTTGAAAAGATTAGAAAAGAAAGACATATTCCTCGGACCCTCTGATTCCTTATTCATAGATAGTAGTGTCTGCAAAATTTCCAAAGCCCTAACTATTCGCACACCCAATGCTTAAAATATGAGTGAAATCCACACATATAGATTCTGGAACTATGCGATTGTGTCTTTTTTTTTCTTTCCATTTTCCCCTTTTCTGGTTGAAAGATCACAACATTTGAAACCTGAAATCATCTCCCAGCACGAAGAGACAATTATTCAAAAAAAGAAAGGTTCCCAATAAAACATCATTCAATTCCCATTATAAAGAAGAAGAAGAAGAAGAAGAAGAAGCGAAATTTTAACATATTACTGAAAAAGAAGAAATCCCATCAAACGAGCTACTCAAAGCTCCAAAAGTACCCAAATAAAAATATTTATACAAAAGAACCAGTTGGCCCAAATAGAAGAAGAAGAGAAAAAAGGGAAGGTGAACTTACCATGAGGGGAAGGAGGCTGCTACGCCTCTCTACTATTAAAGTCTGAATCTGAACAAACTCTACTTACGATACGTAACTTTGTGCAAGGACACGCAGGCAGAAGGGAACAGTGTGTCTGTCCGTTTTGAGTTGCAAGTGTTATACCAAGACACACCCGTGCCCTCGTTGCAACTCTCTTCGACGCCGTTCTGGTGTTCGTTTTGTTTCGTCACCTTTTTACAAACCTAAAGAAATCTACTTCCTAGGTACGTTTGATTTCATTTTTATTTTTTGTTGTTATTTTTTATTTTTTTATTTTATTTTTTTAAAACGAAAATTTATTTAGTTGAGATTTGCAATATAAAAATTGAAAACAAAAATTTGTTTAATCAAGATTTTTAATAAAAATTGAAAATAAAAATATGTTTAGTTTTTTTAATTATTAATTTCATTTATTTATTTATTTATTATTATTATTATTATTAAGTTATTCTTATTATTATTAATTTTATTATTATTATTATTATTATTAATTTTTAATAAGTTATTCTTATTATTATTATTTATTGTTAATAATAATATTATTAATTATTATTATTATTTATTGTTAATAATAATAATAATATTATTATTAATTATTGTTATAAATTTTCTACTTACTATTTTTAATATTATTATTTTTATTATACCAAATTAATTATCTTAATAATAATAATAATAATAATTATTATTAATTATTATAAAATTTGTTCTTTTATTATTATTATTACTAATCGAGATAGGAAATAGGGATATATTGTTTTTTGTCGAAGAAAACATGTTGTCAAAATTGAGAGAAACGATGTTTTCTGATTTTTGTAAAACTATTATAGTTTTTTATTTTCAAAAATAAAAAATCACATTAGAATAAATTAAATACATTTTACTTACTTTTTTTTTATAGAATGACAACAAAAACGGAAAATAAAAATAAAAATAAACAGTCCCTTAAGTTTGATTGTTACTAAAAATTTACCTACGAACGACGCCCCATCACCAATGACAAGACTGTCCATTCTGGATCCTGATGTCGCTGCGGATAATACCGCGAGTACAGGCCAACTACCTTAGAATGCTTTGGGCCCTTGAGTGGCACTGGTCTTTGCTTTAATAGAAAGTTGCAATTTGGATCAAATTCTTGAAGCTAGTCGTTTGTGTAAAGGGATTCTCTCTTGATCTCAAAAGGCAGAACTATGTGATGTACGTAGGAAGTTATAAACTATCGTTAAACGACTTATAGGAGATTCTAATATTTGTAAAACGGAGTTTACAACTCTCTTTAATTTCCCTCTAGTTCCCAAATTTACAGAAATTGCTGCAATTTCTGATTTAGGTGGTCTTATGCTCTACTATGTCTTCTTCTTCGCTTCTTCACTTTCCCTCCAAAGCACAAAACGATCCCTACAAAATAGCGAAGAGAATGTAAAGAAACATACGTGAGGGAAGTCAGTCCAGGGTCGAAAGCTTGATGTAGAAGAACGAAAACATAAGGGGTCTTTTATTTTACTTGGGAAGTAGAAGGCGGAAAGAAGGACAGATGGTCCCCGAGTGGTCGGGTCCAGGCAACTCCTAGTGTCGGGGCCCGGGGGTCCCAGTGTCTGACAAGATTTAGTTTGCATTTGCTCTTGATTAGTTTTTATGGGCTCCCACAGTCTTTATTACAATGCCCATAAAATATCGCCCGTCTCTCTCTCTCGAAGACCTTCTCGATTCCTTTATGATTTTGTTTCTAGATCATGAGTCAAGCTCTGAACTTGCGCTTATTAAATAAACTGTTAAGCCCATTTCTCCATTTAAACTAAACTCTTTGGTGGGAAGGGGAAAAAAAGGGACGAAAATGTTTATGAGATAGGAGGTATAGAGGGGCGAGGAGAGGATTGATTTTGAGTTGAACTTTGGTTGATTGGTCTCTTACTCTGTTCCCCTTTCTGGGGGAGATTCTTCTCTTCTCCCCGTGTATTTGAAAGTAACCTTTTTGGGGTTTGAGCTTTGTTTCTTAGCTTTCTTTGGTCTCAGGCTCAGCTTTCACTCTCTCTATACCCACGTGGGGTTCCTTTACTTTTGCGTTAAAAGGACTTGTGAACATTAAAATCTCTGAGTTTTGATCACCGGGCCTGATTCTTGAGATGTGGTTAGTAGCAGGACACTGCACAGAGCATGTCTTGTTTTACTTCTCCGCTTGTTTGTCAGCTTATCCACTCAACACTGTAAATAAGCTCTTCAATACTTTGTCTTTGTGAGTGAGCTTATGATTTGTGTTTCTATTGGGGTTGTGTAGAAAAGGTCGACGTATAGTGCAGATGCTAAATTCTGTCCTTTGAAAATATGGAATCTGGGAGTGGATTTTACTCAGTTGATGATTTTAGATTAGATGCCAGATGGTTAGTTGATCCCAAACTTCTTTTCGTTGGCCCGGAGATTGGTGAGGGAGCTCATGCCAAAGTGTATGAGGGCAAGTAAGTTTATTCCCTTATCAAGACTTTCGCTTCATGTCCTTGTTTTGCACATCAAAACCTTAAATCTAGGCTTCTGCCATTGTAATCTGTTGTCAGAGCACCTCTGCTTACTTGCTTGTGGGCCGTTTTTGGTGTGTGAATTAAGCTCGTCTATGATGTAGGTTAAATTTTCTTTATAGTTTAAGAGCTTAGGAGAAATGATCCAGACGGGAAGAAGAACAAACAGAAGAAAAATAGGGAAAGACTAAAGAGAGAGAGGGGAGAAAAATCATAGAAGGAAATTCTTACTGTTATCCAAATTGATGCAAAGAATTTTCCTTGATAGTATTTGCGTTTGCTTATGTTACTGTATCTTAATCAACTTTGTTGGATTCCTTTGCAGATATAAGAACCAGACCGTCGCCATTAAGATTGTTCATAAGGGACAGACTCTGGAGGAGATCGCTAAGAGGGAAGCACGATTTGCTAGGGAAGTTGCAATGTTGTCTAGGGTCCAACATAAGAACTTAGTGAAGGTTGAGCTCTCGGATGTTATTATAAGTTTGCTTCATTAGACATACTATAAGTTGGATGCTATTAAACAGTTTTCAGTGAATAACAAATGATTGTTACTAAAACTGGGTGTTGGAAATTTGTGTGTCAACAGTTCATTGGTGCCTGCAGAGAGCCAGAGATGGTTATAGTCACCGAACTTTTGCTGGGAGGGACCCTGCGGAAATACCTACTCAGTATGCGGCCAAGGTGCTTGGACAAACATGTAGCTATCGGTTTTGCACTTGATATTGCTCGAGCCATGGAATGCTTGCACTCTCATGGGATTATCCATCGTGACCTGAAACCTGGTAATATTTTTATAACCCTACCGATTAATAGAGAACTCACTATGTACAAACTTTAAGCCACTATTTTGACAAGGTCGTTTGCTAACTAATGTTCCAAGAGGTCATTCACTAATTCTATGTCCAATGGGACCTTTTTGAACGTTAACGTCATCTGCTAATGATGCCTGCTGATTAGTGACATCATACAAATCTTTCTGGCCTTTCACCTATAATGCATTGTTATGAAAGCTTCTTTGTGACTGCTTAAGATTTGGCAATTCTGCTTTCACCTTATTGATGAGTCATGAACCCATTGATATGATAATTTTCTTAAATTCTGTTGTCACTACAAGTTTGTCATAAAAGGCTTATAGAACTGATTAGCTTGTACAGATATTCCTTATGCCCAAAATAAGAAATGAAATCTTCCGTCTTATGGCTATTTCAGTTTTGAGAGAATTTGACAATTTCACTTCCCATGATCCTCAGAAGTCAGAAGTAATTGGTATCATTAGGTAGTATAAATGTTATGTCAGCCAAATGGTACTTGTGTCCGTGTAGAGTGAGGTCATATGGCTTGAAAAGGTCGTCCCTTTATTTTTATATGTTTACTGGTTAGGATGGGACTTCAAATTTGTTAAAACGCTCACAACTTAAGTCACCTTTTTACTTTTCAGAGAACTTGCTCTTGACTGAGGATCACAAAACTGTGAAACTAGCTGATTTTGGACTAGCAAGAGAAGAGTCATTGACAGAAATGATGACTGCTGAGACAGGAACATACCGTTGGATGGCTCCCGAGGTACTGAACTAAAGGAAGGCGAATGGTTGTTTGAAAAAAAAATGGATTTTTTTATAATTTACCTTCTCTCTTAAGTGCTTCCCGTAATACTCGTTACTTTCTTGGCAGTTATATAGCACTGTCACCTTAAGGCAGGGAGAGAAAAAGCACTACAATCATAAGGTGGATGCTTATAGCTTTGCAATTGTGTTGTGGGAGCTTTTACACAACAAGTTACCATTTGAAGGCATGTCAAATCTTCAGGCTGCATATGCAGCTGCCTTTAAGGTAGTGACCTCTGGTCTATTCACTCCAAAATTATGTTGTGCCAACTAAAATTTTGATTAAATTCTCCCTGAAAGCATTGAAGACTTGTAACTACGATGGTGTATATTAACTTTTCAGAACGTGAGACCTAGTGCTGAAAACTTGCCGGAAGAATTGGCCATCATTCTGACTTCATGCTGGACAGAAGATGCAAATGCTCGGCCTAATTTCACTCAAATAATTCACATGATACTGAATTATCTATCCACCATTGCTCCTCCTGAACCAGCTATTCCTCCTCGTCTTTTGACATCAGAGAACACCATCTTGCCACCAGAATCTCCGGGTACAAGTTCCTTAATGACAGTGCGTGATGACTGTGAGGAAACCCCGAAAGCAGAGATGGAAAACAAGCCAAAAAGCTTCTTCTTCTGCTTCAACCAATGTTATTAAACCACCCTACTTGTAAAAGAAAATGACAACCTTGGTGTGTTTCCCAGGGATAAGAGGCTGAAGGTAGCTCAGTCGGGAACAGGCTCTTAGCCCAGGAACACATTTTGACGACATTTTTTGATCAATAAAATTCGTCTTTTTGCTGTCCATACGAGCTAGTGAACACTTCCTGATGGTAGCCGCCAGATACCGCCCCTCGCCCACCAAAATTATAAGGGATCCTGGAGCAACCCTATAACATTTCCATGCACCAAAAGTTCCATGATGTGGGTAGATTTGGTTATGGTTTGTGAGAAAAAAAATAGTGAGAAAGAAACATCTCTGAAGGTGATGTTTAACTGTTCCTAAGACGAGAGAGATTGCATGGCAATCTGATCACTGGCCTTGAAAATCAACATCAAATTTTCGGTAGGAGGGAAACATAACCCAGTATATACCATTAATTCCCAGGAGAAGCAACTTTGGATGCATTCATTCTGAAAGAATTCTCTGAAAATGAGAGAAAACGGAAAAAATAAAAGAGAGAGAGAGATAGAAGACATTTTTTTGTTTAAAGAAGGCTCTGCATCGAAACAATTCGATTCCGGAGCAGACTTTGAATAATTCTGGGATTAGTTTGTTGACCTAAATCATCTGTTCTTATTACATTATTTTATGAGCATCTATTTATTCAATAAATAGGAATTATATTTAACAAATGGGTGTATTTATCATAAACAGGACAAGAACAAATTAATAGAATAAGAACAAAAGTAATAGTAACATATAATCTGAATCCGGCCTAATAATGGTTCATCCCCTAGCAAACAGGGAGAGTCATGAACTAGTGGTCCCATCAGACGGGCGCTGATGAAATTCTGACTCTTACTGTTAATTTGCTTGTAATGTATCTCGAGGCAATAGAATATCCTTTATTCCATTATCCGTGGATGGGCTCTACTGGTGATTGAAAACGAATAAACTTCGCTTTTTGGAAAAAGTCAATAAGCTGAATGCTTGTAGAAAAACATCCTAAAGCACACGGCAGATGAAATAATAAGAACGTATGATGGAAATTGATTGAAACCAAGTGAAATTAACAGAACTGGGAAAACGGAATAGACCTTTCTTTACATTATACATAGCCTTGAATCTGGCCGCAATGCTACCAACAGTCGTTGCAGGAACAGCATCCCTCTTTAATGTGGTGAAAACGATTCCTATCACGAAGTACAATTTCTCTATCATGTACCCTTGATATTATTTTTGCCGCATTATGGCAATCTGTACAAACTCTAAGATTCTTGGAAATTCTAATTGTGGTTCCAGGAGGAGTTTTAGAAAGACCAAATGCTAAAGCGAGCTTCTCGCTGTGATGTGACACTGCAGATTCCCTGTCCTCCTCCTCTGCGTCGAATCTTGCATCTGATATATTGGGCACATAGCCAGCTGTCTTGATTCGTCGAATCATGTCTTCAGTTGCGTTATAAATTGCCTTATACGGATGTACTTTAGCTTCAGCTAGAAATTCATAAATCTGTCCTTCCAATTCAATCAAACTACAGCCAGGCATTTTCTTGATTCCTCACTCTTTCATCTCACTTCTCGTTCTCATGGCGTCCGACGACCTCCCAACTGATGCATAAATGTTAGACAAGCGTATGTAATCCCCACTATGCAAGGGCTCCAGTTCAACCAGGTGCTTCAATGATTCTTCTGCTATCTCAACATTCTTATGCACCTTGCATGAAGCCAACAATGTTCTCCAGTTCACAGCACTGGGTTGGATGGGCATTTCCTTTACAAAACCATAAGCCTCTTCAATCAACCCGGCCCTACCACGAATGTCTACCATGCACCCATAGGGTTCCAAACTTGGCTCAATTCCAAAGTCTCTACTCATGCTGATAAAGAATTCACGACCCTCATTGACCAGACCTGCATGACTGCAGGCAGAAAGAACCCCAATAAAAGTCACATTGTTCGTTCGATGTCACTTTCCCTCATTTTCTGATACAACTCAAGTGCCTTCCTTCCTTGTCCATTATTAACAAAACCTTGAATCAGTGCTGTCCATGTGTACACGTTTTTCTGAGGCATATTTTGGAAGACTTCAGTTGCACCATCCATTAATCCACATTTTCCATAGAAGTCTATAAGTGCAGTTCCAAGAGTGAGGGTAATCCTAATCTTTAGCCTCTCAATATACACATGAACCCATTTACCAGTCTCCAAAGCTCCAAGTACAGCACAACAAGATAGCACACTGACCATAGTAACCTCATTAGCATCTACATTTGCCCTTTGCATCTCATTAAAAAGATCAAGTGCATCTTTACACCTCCTTGACTGAGTATAACCAGAGATCATTGCACTCCAATTAATGACATTCTTCCGATCCAGTCCATCAAACAAGTTTCGTGCTTTATCCATCTCACCGCATTTTGAATACATGTCAACAAGAGCAGTGATTAAGATACCATTCCCTTCCAGACCATTTCTCCTTACAAACTCATGAATCCACTCTCCCAGCTCTACGTCACCCAATCTACCACAAGCTGGCAAATCACTGAGCAATGTTATATAGTTAAATCCAACACCCAATTCCCTCATTTCAAAGAATAAACTAATGACATCCTCATAGTACCCGTTCTTAACATACCCCGACAACATTGAATTCCAAGTAAAAATATCCCTTTCACACATTCCATCAAACAGTTTCCTGGCAAGATTAATGTCACCGGAATTTCCATACATATGGATCAGAGTGTTCAAACAAAGCCCATCAGAACCAAACCCACATTTCACAACCTGGGCATGAACCTGTTTCCCTTCTCTCATTCCAAGTAATTGAGAACAAGCTTTAAGAGTACAAGGCAAAGTGAACTCATCAAACAGAACCACATTTTCGAGCATTTGCTTGAACAAGATTACAGCTTTTTGCGGGGATTGGTTCTCTGCGAAGGCTCTTATCATGACATTGTTTGCCCCCGAATCGGGACTAACCATGTTTGCGAAAATTGAAACGGCATAGTCCATGCCGGTGGTTGGTAGTAGTCAGGCGGCTGATTCGAGGAGGGTTGCGGCGACCAAAGGGTCGAAGTGACACAGGGAATATGACCACTGGTTAACCCTCACTAGGCTAACTCATTTCTTCTAAAACCACTCACTGGTTGAAGACATCGACTAAACAAAGTCGGATTGGAAGTGTGTATCACAACGTAGTTGTCCGGTTATCGGAGACTTACACCCCTTCATGCCTCTCCCTAGGCTCACACGGGACTTACTGCTCTCGCCTCTTAGGACCAACCTACTTCACTCATACACTCTTACTCTTCATTCCCCGTTAATGCTTCTATTTCAAGGCAGCGGAATGTTTAGAAGCGACAGAATCTTTATCAGATTGTCATAAGATGTTCTGATACACAAGATCCTTATACAAGGCAAGTGTAGAGTATACTTATCTCTGCAATCTTTCACTCAAGGGTATATAAGAACCGTAAGAGTTAAAGGTTTCAGAGAAAAGAAACTATTTTTGCGAAGAAAGATTCTTCATTTTCTCATTTATCAAAAAATTGAAGATAACTTGAAAGATCACTCCCAAGATAACTTGGTTACAAACTAAGACGAACCCTGCTTTTATAGACGAAGCGAGGGATAGGAAAGGAAATCTATCATAAAGACAACATTATTACAACTTTAGAAAAAGTTAACTTAACCTTATACTAAAAGAATCTATTTTTACAAAAGTAGGACAATAATTCACCAACTTTTTTTAAAAAAAGTAGAAGACAAACTACTTTATCAAAAGGTGAATGATGAAGATGATAAGGTGGAATTTTCATGATGTTGAAGTGATGTGTGGAACCCATCTCTTATCATGTCAGTTGTTGTCACATCTTGTC
>JANVCL010000006.1:26554575-26580124 GCA_026546855.1 Erythroxylum incrassatum
GTTGAGGATATGCTTCGGGCTTGTGTATTGGAGTTTAGAGGAGCATGGGATCAGTATATAGCTCTGATTGAGTTTGCATACAACAATCACTATCACAGTAGCATCGGGATGGCACCTTATGAGGCACTGTATGGGAGACCGTGTAGATCGCCGTTGTATTGGGATGAAGAGGGTGTCAGGATGATTGAGGGTCCAGAGCTGATTCAAGACACAGTGAATAAGGTGATTCAAGACAAGCAAGGAGCTGTGTACCGAAGAGTCTTGCGATGGCATAGTTTGTTTTTAAGCTTCTAGCGTTTTTCTTTGTAATCAAATAATAATAATAATAATAATAATATTATTATTTTATATTAAAAATAAAATATGTGATGCTCACCTCACGTGTTTTCGGTTCCTTAATTAAATAGGAAGTCCCATCAATTAATTGCATGTTAATCTCCCTGCACTGCACCTATTTTGATTCTTAATAAATGACTCTTAGCTCCGTGGATAGAGGAAAAGGTTTTCAACGACACAATGTATGGGCTTGCTTTTTTGGTTTTCTTGGACCAAAGAAAAAAAAAAGAATTGCTTTTTTGGTTTTCTTGGACCAAACAATTGCTTTTTTGGTTTTCAATTGTTTAATTTTTGGAAGGGTATAGGCATGCTTTAGCCATATTTCATCTTAATGTTCAGTAACATGGCCTCCCAAGCTCAGCCTTATAAGTAATGCTATAAATTTCGTATTATATGGCCTGACACTATTAATTGAAAAATAATATAAAATATTTAAAATATTTTACTGAGTTATATTGAAAATGTTAGATTTATAACCGGTGCATTAAAATATAAAAATTATCATGATAAATTTATAAATTAAAAAATTGAAGGATTAAATTAAAAATATTTTTGTCTAAATATTTTCAATAAAATAAATTTAAAAGTATTTATTATTTATTGTACCTACAAAAAAAATATTTTTATCTTAATTTTAATAAATACAGTTATTAAACAAAACTAATTATAATTATAATAAAAAATAATTTAATTATATACAAAAATGAAGAATTATTTTTTATAATTTTAAAAATTATTAAAAAAAAGTATCCTACGGTAATCATCATCTCATAGTTATTATTATAAGTATAATTTACACAAAATCTGTTTAGGGAAGATTTGGAACCCTGGTGTGCTTGTGTTACGATTCAGGAAGTTATTACGTAAATCATTAAGTCACTGTCAAATCATGGGGAATCTTTGATTATCGTCACCTTAATTGCTAGATACATAGATAGAATAGGACAAATTAGGAGCACCACTTGAATAACGTCATGCATTACGAGATGATGTAGATATTGCAATTAGTTAACCATCTCTTGAATCAAACTCATACGGTAATTATAGAAATAGACCACCAAACCTACTAATTAAAAAGAGTCGATGGTGAGTTCCACCAGCAAAAAAAGAAAACTTCATTATTCCCCATGACATGATTTACTAACAGAAAAGGCAGTACTACCACCAAACCATTTTGAAATACTTTTTTAAACAGAAAATCACTTGAAATTAAGTTTCCAAGTAAATAACAAAGTTAAACAAAAATATTAAGCGAAAAGCCTTGATCTTGTGCAACAACTAAACCAACAGTTTCGACAAGTATAGATATCTTTTGATTAGCCATACTCTTCATCCCTATATGCTGATTGTTATTAATTTAAACATATTGGAGATGATCTTCAACAAATTAAAGAACAATTTATTAACGCGTCTGAATATAAAGGAAAAAGTAGAAGTGAAGTTAAAGATTTGAGAGGGTGCCGTATCTGAATTATATATATTTGACAATGAGCTCTCTTTTAACCTTTTCTGATGGCATCCCCTACCCTATAAAGAAGCAAAGATATTATCCTTGTTCCAAACACTCGAGTGAGGGGCATGCATCTCAATTCTGATTATCAAGTACATGCATGCCGGTCATGGCCTCCTATTTTGGAACGAGTCTTGATCTTCTTCTTTCTTTTTTTTCAATTGTTTCAATTCCAGAATGTCTAAATACCTTTTGTATACTTTAACTAATTTACTTTGCTGAACAGTTTGGCAGGCAGGGGGCTCGAAACATTTCATTCAACCTTTTTCCTTTTTATCTTGACATGAAACGAGAAAGCAGCAGGGATTGTGGCTCACTTGACTAGTCAAAGATGGTAACATCAAATCCAAGCAAATTGCAATTAAGTATTGACAATGATTAATATTGATTTCATTATTAGCAGTGTTCCCTTGGCTTGAAGAAGGGGCATTTCAACATTGGACCCACAACATCCTCAAGAGGCTGAGAACCCCATCATTCTGTCTGTTCTGCTCTTTTCATGAAACGACCAATTAACCTATGCCACTACTATTATGACGTTCTTCATAATTTAATCGTCCTGAAGCAATTAAAAGGGGTTTAGATCAACTGTTAATTATGTATGATCAAGTTCTTAATCTCTGCGCGATCATTACTTAGACTGAGAAACATTGCTAGCTAGACAATGGATTACGTAAACCCCGGTATATCACGATTAACAAGTTTCTAAACCATGCTAGTCAAAAAGTAATTAATTAGCCAGAAACAAGTAGGGTTGGTTCAGATGCATAGGGGAATCTATTACATTTAGGCGGATTATTTCATCCTCCTCTCGAAGAGATCAATTAAACATTAAAGTTGATATCCAAGATCACATTAAATCAATTATCAAGCTAAATCACTTGGTGAAATTTTACCTATTCTTTACGCAAGAATTCCCTCTTTTATTATGAAAAAGTAAAAGCCATGCAGAGGCCAACCAATACGAAGGAAAAGGCTCAATTTATCAATAATGAACATTTCAACATTTCAGAGGATCGAGGTGATTTTGTTATGAAATATTCTGTTGCTTTACTTGTAATTCAAGCTATAGCAAGTTAGCATAATGATTTTACAATTCGACTGAATACTCTAGGGCTTTTACCGTCGTGTTTTTTAATGGTGAGAAAGTGTAAAAGTGGAAAATGGAAAGAACTTTCTTGCTTTATGCATCGGTTTTTCATTGTGGAAAGCAACGTAAGGAATGAATGAGTTTATGCTTTGTTAGTCCTATCAAACTTTTAAGTGGGGTGGTAAAGTTAGGTTATCTGGACCAATATGTATTGACTTCTACTAATGTTACGACTTACAACAATCTCTTAGTGCTGATAAACGAAAATAAAGCATCATGAATCTGAAATTTCACGGCTATTTTAAAGTTTTATCATGTAACAAAATAACTGTGAAGGAAGCGCAAAGCAATAACAGTTTCAAGATTTTATAAGTTTTGAACGTAAAGAAACTTGATTCAAATTTAAATTCTATTTTCAATAAACTACATATTATAGGTGTAATCATCATTACATAAAGTGGATATCAAGTTTTTCAAATTTGTTGCTTTCATCAACGTCCATCATAAACAGTTGCACGCATCCATTGCTTGAAAGCTTATCCTAAATCAGGTTTCTTGAACAGAAAGTTCAATGATTAGCAAGATGATTTAGGAGTAACATCCAGAATGTTCAAGAAATTAGCAAGATGATTTAGGAGTAACATCTCTGGGTTAACATTCATCTTAAACATTCATAAACACTATACATGGCTATTCTCTTTCTAATAAGGACCTTTGTCAACTCAATATTGAGAAAACTTTATTAATGTAATTCCAATCACAACAACAAGCTAGACTAGAGGTAGTAATTAAAAATGTAACCAATTTGTCAAAAACTGTTGAACATTATTATTTGTCACATTTTCAATTCGTCGTTTGAAATGTTGCCAATTCTTGGTTGCAAAAATTTTTGGGTGACATTTCATAAAATCGTATACACTATTCTTTGGCTATGTTTCCCAAAATGTAGCCAATATTTTTTTTCAACATTTTTTCCTATCGTAATTCTATATATTTTGCTTCGTTCTTGTAATTTCATAGATATAGTCTTTCAACTATGTTTTTATAATGTGATTTATATAGTCTTTTAATTACAAGCATGTGGAGATGTTACCAATAATTTTTTCAACTTTTTGAGTAATTCGTAGTATTGAGAAATTTGCAAAGTTTTCTATGTAATGTTTGATCATATTTTTTGCTGTGGAGATGTAGAGAAACATTATTAATTCATAATGTCGAGCATTATATAATTAACATTATATAAGTATTTTCAAATTATATTAACAAAAGTAATATAGCGTTGATGGGTAATTCTTTGTAACTAGTGTAAAAATACAACAAATAATAAAAATCAAATGATAAAACGTGTAATGAATAAAGAAAGATGCCCTCTTAACATGTTTCTAACAATCTAACTATGCCAATATGTGTCATTAAATTTCAAATAGAAGAATGCTCGCTTTGGCTATGTGAGAAGAACAATTTGTGCTGAACTTATTAAAAATATACATGTACATATATTTCCAAAGCAATTTAGTTATATAGTATTCAAATATAAAGTGACATTGACACCATACATGTGCCCTTATTGCAAATACAAACTTTGGAAAAGAAGAGTAAAACTAAATCTCAAAAGTTGAAGCAAGAACATTTTACAATTACGCTTATGAGAAGAACATGTATTATCTACATCATTCTATAGAGAAAATTATAAGCAGAATCTACCTATGGTTTTGTCACTATCAAGATCATTATCTGATCAAGGTTTTCACCCTTATCTTTCAATCTTAACTCTACTCACTATTTTAATTTACCATATTTAATAAATGGCATTTATTGCATTACTTGTAAAAGGATAGGACACCCTAACAATTCTTAAACATATATTCTTAATGATTAATAGAAAGGAATTTAGATTGAAAAACAATTCAAATTTCTAATTTTTGTCAATTTATTCATTTTTTTCTATTGTGATTTAATCTTTCTTGTCATTCCCAATCAAACTTTTGTATATCAAATTATCTTAGCATAAACTCCAATAGTTCATTAAAAATGACACACTTAGTCTAAGATTGTGGTTATATTAGTGCTCTTCAAATCAAGATTTAGGTTTCTGTAATTTGGATGTCTATTATACCATGAAACAAATTCTCTTCCTGGGTGTATGCATGGAAAATCCTTAAAAAGGAAAAAAGTTAGGTAAGAGCAACCATAATCTCTTTGCAACTTTCATTGTTACACAATCAAAACCATAACAGTTAGAGAACAGAAATTACAACTAAAAAACAAAGATAAGCTGAGAGAGTAGATGAAAATAACATAATAAACAAATTAATTAAAGAACAAAAGTAGGACTATTAAAATTGGTCATGATATCATATTTCAGTCGCAGAAGCACTTATAATATCAATGCAGTAAATTTGTTTAATAGAAACCACACATAGACATCCATAATGAAAATGAGGCAAAGAAAATGAAAATATATACCTATAATAACTTGTTGTGTTCCTTCATAATAAGAACTAGATAATGTTTTAAATCTCTTCTGTTAAGCTTCATAAAAATTTCGAATTCAATCTTCAACAAGAAAAAAAAGAAGGGCAAGCTAAAACCATGTAGTTAAGAAATCATACTATTGATAGGAAAAAGAAGACAAAAAACTTTAGAATAAAGATAAAATTTTATATTCAAATAACAACATTTTCTGTTTGTTACAAATGTATTTTACAATGAAATATAGTTGTTTAATCTAAATGATCCCTTCTTGGTCATAGAAAAAATCAATTTTAATTGAATTAGTTAGTTAGGCATCACCCAACTAGATATTATAGAATAATCACTATACAAACTAGAATCAATTGGTGAGTAAGACCAAGAAAGAAAGATGATATTAGAGTCCACTTCATTAATGAGATAGGTAATGTAATCATAAACCAAGAAAGTCTTACAAATGTCCCAAATAGCAAGTTGAAGCTTTTTTCCACCAATAGTGACATGCTTTACTTTAAAGCCCCTAAAAGGTGAGGATAGTTAGCATCTACACACATGTCATTGGAACACATTTAAACAATGACTGGCTGAAAATAAAATAATAAAGACTGCTTTTGCCTATGAAATTTCAAATCAAGATTGATTCCAACCTTAAAAGGAAATTAAGATAAAGGAGCACATAAAGCATGAGTTTTCACATAGTAGAAAGTATATTCATTCATTAGTAAAGCAATTTTGTGCATATGTTCATTCATCCATGAAAAAACACTTTTATGAATTATATATTTGAAATATGAATGAAACCTATTTCACATTGCATAAGGAAAAGTCAAATTACAAAACAACCTTAAGAAATCTAGCCATTCATAAAAAAAATTGAAATGTTTAAAACCAATTCGCATTATTAAAAAAATTAAACAAGAAGAACATCTCAATCAAACCAAGTTTACAATTGTTGATCAAAATGGGTCACTTAATCAAACATTAGAAAGAAGGAAGAAAAATATGTGAATGCCAAAATGGTGATCGATAGCTCACTGAAGGTGGGAGAGATATCGTTGAAATTGTGAAAAGTAAAAATCAGGATTAGAGTACTCTTATCAACATTAGATTCTCTAATTAACAATGACTTGAATAAGTAACTAAACTTCTGTTGGCTTGAAGAAGCCTCCATTTTCATTTTAATTGGTTTGGAAAAATTATGCACCAAGAAATCCCAAACAAAAAACCTCCTAAATCCAATAAATAAACACAAAACCTAATGTTTATATGTATGTGTGTGTGTGTGTGTGTGCACACAAAAAATCAAAAGCTTATAATAACAAAAATAAAATGAATATAGATATAGCATAAATAAAGGCTCATGGCAATGGCATAGAATCAAAATGGGCATCAGCTAGTTGACAAAAAAAGATTGAGGATACCTAAGATAAATATGAAAGCAAAAGACAAATGAAATCTACAACCCTAAAATAAATACTTCTACATCTTGTAAGAAAAAGAAAATAAATAAGTGTAATAGGTTTCTAAGACCTGTCGCCAATGGAGTTAGAAATAGAGAAAAAGGCATTCTCATGAGAACGCTTCAATCTTATAATGCTCTACTATATTGGGATTAGGGGGAAATGGACGAGTCTCAATTGAGGAACAAATAAATGGATTAGGGAAAATAGGGAGATAAAGGATGGGGAAGAGTATTTATGTTCTTGTAATAGGGGAAACATTATCAAATGGAGAGTGTTTTGTCTCTTACATATTTCACCTTGTTTGTGAAAATGCATCTAATAGTTTTAGCTAACAAATAGTAACTCATTTATCAAAATTGATTTAGCTACAAAAAATAATTCTAAGTTCAAACAAATATAGCTAATAATTTCTGGCTATAAAAAACTAATGTAGCCTATTCACTAAAATTATTTTGGTTATGAAAAATAATTCGTAGTTAAAATAAAAGTAGCTAATAGTCTTCAAAGAAGCTCACAAAATATTTTTTTAGGGTGTTGCTTCATTAGGGTATGATTTAGAAAATTCGCAGTGATATACTTACTTTTGACTACAAATTCTAAAAAGTGGGAAAAATGTAGCCAATAGACATATTTCTTGTAGTGAATTAAGGACAATGTCAAATTTATTTAATTAATCGAGTGATCAATTTCCAAGAGTCCTTTTTTGGTAATGATTCATCAAGCAATTTTAAAGACAAAAAGTCCTATACTAACTTGTAACATTCAAGATTTCACTTTCAAAATATTTTATATATGAATCATATCCTAGTTAAGGAGGAAGGCAGACTCTCCCCTTTTTAAGTAAGTTATATAATGACATACTAAACTAAAGAGTATATGCTACTATATATTTCATTATAAACTTGGAATTTTTGTCTACTTTGATTTACCCACTAACATGACTTTTATTTATTTATTTCATCTCTACACATTCTAATATCTACACTTTTATTATAACATATATGAAAGCATATCTTTCAAAAAATTAAAGTTAAATTAATTAACAAAAAATAATATAGTGTATCTACTTAAGAGCTAGTATTTTATTTATCAGTCAACCACATCTTAACAAAAATCCTCTCATCTAGATAGAACTCGGGCAATAGTATCTAATTAAAAGAAGCCTCGAATTGTGTTAATAACAGGTTTTTGACTCCACCTCTTTCTTCAACCTCATGTATTATCCTTTGTATACGTGTATGTTGATCCTTTTCAAATATGAAGGTTTAATTGTTCACTCTGGGAGATCAATATAATGGAGGTTACCAACAAATCCTTTTTGTAGTCGTCTCATCATTCAACTTTAAATTCCTTTGGGAGTTATGTTCCTTCTATTTGGACATATGTCCCTGTAGCTTCTTCCCTTTTTCTTATTTGCATAATAATCTTTGCATCCAAGATGCCCCTTTAATATATTTTCGCCACCAATGTTGTAAATTGCTTAACCTTAGTTGATCATGTTTGTTTTATGAACAATGCCTATGAACCTAGATCCTTTTGGTTTTAAGGCTCCAATTTAAAGTCATTCCTTAACTGCATTTAGTGTGTAGTTGATGCGCAATTATTTATTCCCTGATTCTGCTTATAAGTTCATGCAGCCATCTATGCTCTTGTGTTGCAGAGTTTTGAAATATCATATGATTCCTCTCACACCAAATTGCATGAATTGTGCTCCTATAGCAATTTTGCATATAAATTTGTTAGTTTCCTATTAAAATGTGGTCGTATGTTCCATCTTTCTAATTCCATAAGATTGCTTTCAACATTTCTCATATTGCATAACTCCTTTATCCTCTTCCGTGCACAATTTAAGAACTTAAAATTGAAGAATAGATGATTCATCGATTTCATTTCTTGCTAACATCAAATACGAGAATTAGGAACACCTAAGAACTTTCTTAGTTTATCCTTCATGTTTAATATGTTTTTTTTATGCTAACCACATTAAGCCCAAGGCCCCTAGCTTGACATGCTTATCCCATAAGATGAAAAACCAATCCACCTTTCCATAATGCTCTTTTAGAAAATTCCTACGTAAGGCATTGGTAAAGCATCCCTTAGACTTCCCTTACCAGACTAGCTTATCTTTTTTTACTACTTTTAAGATTATAATTAAGGATAGAATAAATGATAGTGGATCTGACATATTACTCTAACTATTGTCTATAAACTATTAATCCCTCTTTAACCAATGCCTTATATAATATAATGACCTGCAATTCATTAATATTAGTAAATGGTCCCCATTGGGTCTATTTATCATGCCAGAAATATAGATGGAAAATAGAGCTGGGTTTACTCTGGTTGGATCTGAATCGAAGTTAATGTGGCTTCAACCTTTTTATTTGAAAAATCAAGCCTCTAGTTGGGATTAAACTCAGGCCCAAACTGCTTAGGCTCAGACCAACCCAAAGCTCGTAAGTTATAGGCAAAATGATGCCTATTTTTAATTTAAAAAATAAAAAATTTCAAGTTAGGTCAGGTTTCAAAATATAGTGGCCTAATCTAGCTCAAGTTTGGGTGTCTTGAACCCAATTGAGCCTCCAATTAGGCACTAGCTAAGGATGACAATGGGTTGGACCGACCGGGCCCTTAGTTAGAAATATGTTTCTTCTTCGTCTCCTAAGGTTATTAAGAACTGATTACTTATTTCCTTTCTTAGCCTAAGTATATTCAGTGAGGCATAGTTACTATCAGTTCTTTATGTAGAACGAAATTTTAGTCATATCATGACAAAATTAGTGTTGATCTTATTAAAGATGTCTTATAAATTAAGTTTTTAAGAAAGCCATAGTAATTTGAATTTAGTTATAGAAGTTTCTATATTTTATTACCAATCAAATATACCTTTTATTTATATATGTTTAGTAGTTAAATTATAATTTTAAATAATTGTATTTAAATAAATTTTGGTAATTATCATTTATTTTAGACTATAATAATTTTTTTAAAATTGACAACAAATTGATTAAAAACTTAAAGAGGAAAGTACAATAAGCCAAAGACAAAGCCCAAAATAAGAGTTCATAAGGCTATTGTAGAACCTCTACAAAACTAACACAAGTGTAATACATGGCTTTGAATTAGATAGCATAAGAATTTTATTATTGACAAATGTATACAAGGCTCTAAACAAGAACACTGCTGCAAAACCAAGATTAGTCAAGTAATCTAGGTTTTGTTAGGCAAGCTCCAATCCATTAAGGTTCCCTAAATTCAAACAAGCTCTATCTAGCTACCAATTCAGCATTGGAAACCTAAGATTTAAGAAAATAAAGGAAGGATTAAGGGACATTCTATTTAGTTGTCATGTATTTATGTGTATTTGTATGGATAAAATAAATAAATGAAGGCTAGATTTAAGATTTTTTTAGTCTCCTTTACGTTAGAATCTGACTCTTTCAAACTAATCCACCATCTTTAGCTAAATAACCTTTTTATTGTAAAGTTTAAATAAGCCCTAATTTTGGTTCCAAAGTGGTAACGAATAGTGGTAATTAAAGAGCAAGTGGTTCAAAGTCTTAGGTTTCTAGCCACATAACTTGCAACACAAAGTTAGAGGGAGGAATCACATTTGAGTCTATCCATAGTTCTTAGCCTATGATTAATAACTAACCATAAAGTAAATAAGGCCTTAAGTAAGCTATTACTGAATCATACTAGGTTTTTTAAAGAAAATTTTTGTAAAGGGGATTAAATAATGTGAGTTATGATTTTTAGTAAAGCTTTTGGAGTTACACTTTTCTAGGTGGTGGTGTACTCAACATTTGTCTTAGGTTTATAGGTAGGTCTTGATGTTACAATAGATGTAAAATCTTTATGCTTACATAGTTAATCTTTCGTTAAGATGATCTTTTTGACCTTTGCCTACTCTAATATTGTATGCTTACATATATTGAATATAAGTTTGTGGAGAGGACTTTGGTTATTACAAACATTTAAAAAAAAGTCATATTCCATTTTCTTTTCATAAAAGATAATATTTATTAATTTTAGCTTATGATTGAGAGTCCAAAAAGTTTCTGATTTTTCTTTACTTTATCAAAAATTGTTACCTTTAAGAAATTGAGTATATGTTTATTCAACCCAAAATGACTCTTGTTTTGAGAATAGTTTCCAAACTTTCTCAAAAAGTGGCACTTTGTTTTTGCTTTAATGAAGGTAATGCCAAGTCCCCCTTTCCCTTTAGGCATAAAAATTTTAGCTTTTCGACTTATGCTTCAGTAGCATTGTTCACATCCCTTATCCATAGGAAATTCTTTAGAATATCCTCTATACGTTTAACTAGGTTTTGAGGGATAAGTAGGTGTGAAATCTAGTACATATGGAGATTATTAAGCATTGAAATGATTAATTATAATCTACTATAAAGGAAAATAATTTGTTATTATAGTTCTTTATTATTATGTGTATATAAAATAAAAAAGGTTGAAAATCCTTAAAAATTAGTCTTTTCGTAGTAATAAGGATAACAAGGTATGTAAATTAATGTTCTTAATGCTTGAGGTCTGAAATTGATGAGAGTTGGTCAATCCAACCGAATGATCTAGCTGATACATATAGATTGCTTTTATTCTAATTGACTAAGTGTCATGATAGCTTATTCAAAATAAATAAGGAGTCCAAGATTGTCTTAATAGATTATATGTTAGCTCCACATATCAGTAATAGATCATTAACAAATAAAAGGTTGAATAATCTCATTTTCTAGCACTTGTAGCTATATTTAAATTTATTGACTTAGTTCAATATTGTGAGTTTTGGAAATAGCCTCTCTACTAGTTAAAAGTAATGTTGTGTATTACTAAACTTCCCTAACCCCGCGCCTTAGCGAGATTTATACTAAGTATTGTTATCGTTGTTGTTCAATATTGTGAGTTATAAGTATTGTCAACACTTCAATGTAGATTATGAAGAGGTAGGGAGTAAAGGTTCCTTTATCTTAGGCCTTTAGCTCTATTATGATGGATTGCTTCAAACACATGGTGATTAGGAGCAAAACCAAAGGCTTTTAAGGATTCAATAAAGAACTTCCAGCTTATAGAATTAAAAGCTCATTGAAAGTCAATTTTCATAAAACAACTTTTGACTGTTTTCTTCTTAAGATAGCTCTTGAAAAATTATTGTACCACAAGTACATTGTCATCTATAGTTATCACTTATGTGAAGGTGCTCTGAGTAGGATTGACAATGATATTCAAGATTGCTTTGAATATGATATCCATTAATTTAGAAACTATTTTTATAAGATATTACAATAAGAAATATAAAAATAACCTTACGTAGAAAATAGAATTTTTAGGAATGAGATAACAAAGATTTTGTTCATTTCTCTAAACATTTCTCCTTTTAGTAATAATTTTTAGAATAACCTTTGTTACTTTATTGCCAATCAAATTCCATGATTTCTAGTAAAAAGAGTAATAAGCCCATCACAGCTTAGTGTCTTACTAACATTCATATTAAAAAGAGCCTTTTCAATATTAGATTTAGTGAAAGGCTTATTAAGGAGCTCAATCTATTATTGGATAGAGATGGAGATATAAAAGATTTGATTATCAACATAGAAGAGAAAGTGTTAGAAGAGTTACCAAGTGTACTTTTGAAATAGTTATATGCCATGGTTCGCATATCGCATACTTCCAGATGGATACACCATTTGAATATGCCAAATTTAATATTTTGTTGGCATTTCTTCTAGGTATTATAGCATTGCAGAAGTCCTTCGAGTTTGTTCTCCATTATTGAGTCATTAGTCCTAGATTTCTACTTTAAAAGATAATTGTGAGCCTCTAGAGCTTGAATATATTATGTTAAGTCTATTTTTCTTTTAACTTTAAGGAATAATCTCCTAGTTTGTAGTAGAGATCATTATGAGAGAAGTGTAAAGCATTCTTTGCTTTAAAAACTATCGTTCTAGTGTTGCTCAAATGTTTGCTGTTAAGATTCTTTAATCCATCTTTCAAAGCTTATAGTTTTCTTATACATTTAAAAGCCTTAAAGCTTTCAAAAATTTTAAAATTCCTTTTAAAACTATATGCTCAAAATCTTCTAGGTTGGTCAAGTAGTTGTTGAATTTGAAAGTAGTTTTTAAAGAACCCTAGCAGTTTGAAGAAGGATCCCTATTAGGCAATGATCTAAGTTGAGGGGATTATCGAAGTGGGCTTTTTTTATGAAAGCTAGAAATATAGATGGAGTTCACTAATGCTCTATCAAGGTTTTTTTTTCCTTGTAATCGATTTACCATCTTATATATTGCTCCAAGTATAGAGATGACTATCATAACTTATACATGATAATCTCATGTTATTCAAAAAATTGATAAAATCCTCAATAAAATGTTTGAGGTTAATATTGGTTCCCTCTAACTCTTGGATAAAGAGTATGCTATTAGGATCACCTAACACTAACTAGAGAGTATGGATAGTGGGTTGGAGCTTCTTTTGATCTTCACAAAAAGTGATTCTTTGAAAAGCTAGGTTAATATCATGCACAAATGTAATTTTATTACATATGGGATCATGAAATATGTTGACAATCAAGTGAACATAATGGTCAGTAAGGCTTGTTTGAAGCTGTTTCACCATAAAAAAATCTCATTATTCTTCCACTATCGTATATATGATGATTAGAGATGGCAGTATAATTCTTTCCAAAAACCAAGTACCTTTATTTAGGATGTTGGACTTAATTCTAGTCTTTAAAAGCCAATGATGGTCATGATGAAGAAGTTGGCAAAAGGGACCCCTTTTCTTAGGTTTTTCAATAAGTCTCTTTTTGGTTGTCAAAACAAAGTCTTCAACTTAGGTTAAGGCTTTTGCAACACTTTCTTTCTTATTAGTAATGGTAATCTTTTGGCTATAAACCTCCATATTGTTTAAATTACTAGAGTTAGACTAATGGCTTCACAGGTTGAGTCTTATTTCTTTAAGGAATGAGTTTTTAGTGTTAGTTATTTAGGCACATCCTAAGGAATATGATCCATGACTTCTAACATCTTGAATGTATCAAAGTTCATCTAAAAAGTGTTGGATGCTTATCGAGCTATCAGCTGGAGTTGCTACAACCTCTATATGGGAACCACTGTCAACCTAGTGTCCTCATAAGCCTAAAGATTTTGTACAATTAGTGCTATTACTTCATTGCAGTAACTAATAACAAACACCTTTCCAACTAGTTTCTATAACTTCTTTTTGAGATTCAAATGATTAGCGTCAATAACTAAATGAGATTCTAGATTCAATCAGTTCCCCTATCTTCATTTACCCTTTTAATCTTGAAAGTTTCGAGCAAATCTATATACAACTCAAACTTAAGATATACCATTACACAATATATTCTTCTAAGGCCAGTAGGGTTCTTATCTAAGCATAATGATTTGCCTAGAGAATTTGTTAAATAGCTCTGGTCAATGATCAACTAATATTCTAAAGGATACTATGAAAGTTGATACAAATTGGAATGTGTTTCATGCGTTGCTTATTAAGGGTCATACCTGATTTCTATCTTAGGAGAAGTGGAGGTTTCCTATTGATATACCATGGCCCTAACTCTAAAACCCTCATCATTCTTGTGTCACAACTGAATTTAAATAAGAAGTCCTCTTCACTTACAAGGGTCCTCTCAAGCCCCTTTTTAACCATCTAAATTTAGTTTGGGCTTGTATTTGAGGGAAATATGGTCTTTTGTCAATAAAATAAATAATAAGAGTGGTTGACCACCTAATTGTACAGTTTTCAATATCTCAACTAGAGAAGAAATGAAAAAAAAAGTTATATTCTTGAAGTTTAAGGGGTGAACCTAGGCTTTTCAAGAGGAGAATAATCTTTTACACCTTAGTCCCATGATCTCTTAGGAGTTGATTAACAAAGATCATATCTTAGTAAGCAAAAAAAGAAGATCTAGAGGAGCCAACAAAAGTTATAGTCAAAGAAGAAGAGAGGAAAAGAAGAAAAATTGTAGAAGTAGAAAAATCAGGAATAAAAGATGTGAAAGGAGCTCGACAAAAGAGCAGTAATAGTTGCCTACGCCATTACTAAAGGAGTAGCAACATCTAAGGAAAGAGAAAATAAGGATACAAGGATTGCAAAGAGATTAGGAGGATATTGTATGGTTGAAGATGAAACTTTTAATTGTTAAAGAAATGGAAGAAAATTAGGGAGAGAGATTAGAAACAAAGAAAAAGCTTTAAATGAGTTGTTGAAAGGTAAAGGAAAACAAACTCAAAAACTTTAAGAATAAGAGTACTAAGTTCTATTTCAAAAGAAAAAAAGAAAAATCAGAAAATAATCTTAAATAGAAAAGGTCCTATCTATAAACATTAATCAACTAAAATTAGTAAAACAAAAATTTGACCAAAAGAGAAAATATGGAAAAGAAAAAGATAAGTGCATCTAGACAAAATTAGGGAGAATGAAGAAATTCTTTCATCAATTCATAAAATTACATGCTCAAAAAATGAAAAAGTGATTTATTTTGATAATTATTAACTTTTATTGTTTAAATTCAATTACAAAGTTTTTTTTATAAAGGCACGTGTTAATTGTGATATTAACCCAGAGATTAATATCCAATTACGTAACGAAATATAACAAAATATGGTAAATTTTACTGGTTTTCGCCTTCTAGTCATTAATCTGACGCCTCATGATTACTTTCATAACGTGTATTTGGTTCATTGTTTGATGTAATCACCAAGACGAGAGTTAGAATAAGTATTTCTAGTGAATGAACTCTTCTCTTTTTCAGCAATCTCTGAGATGAACTTATTACAGGCTTCTTCCACATCCGAAATTCTTGTGACGGATCTGGAATACAAATTGTGGAAGATTAATTGGGATTATCAGATTATATATGTCTCTTGTAGTCTTAATCAGCCATTTACCTCGCTCTACTACTGCACAAGATCACTTACTATATGTCTAACTACAATGATGGATGAGTCATCATACACATGGTCCAAACTTGAAAGTATAGGCAAAGCTAAAGACTCATCATTCTAATTCTTTCACATGTGTCTCCCAAAGAGCAAGCCCTCACTTTTATTCATCATTATTATTTCTTTTCTTCGATTTCTGGACAATTTTGGTAGTTCTATACTATAAATACCCACATTTCCTACACATCTCCAACCATTACTTAAAAGTTTCAAACAGCAATTCACAACCTCCACCAACCAACTCCTTCATAGATTGTTTTCTTTACCTTTTCCACCGATCCGATGGTCTGTACCACAATGGTCTCGGAGTTGAACTTATCGAAAAACGTGTGCGTGATTGGTGCAGGGCCGTCGGGTCTGGTGGCAGCAAGAGAACTGAGGAAAGAAGGTCATAGCGTGGTGGTCTTGGAGCAAAAACATGATGTTGGTGGGCAATGGTTGTATGACCCTAATGTGGAGGAAGAAGATCCTTTAGGAAAAAACAAGTTTCTGGAAGTGCATAGTAGTATTTATGAATCTCTTAGGTTGGTGTCTCCAAGAGAGATCATGGGTTACACTGATTTTCCGTTTTTGGTCAAGAAAGGAAGAGACATGAGGAGGTTTCCTGGTCATACGGAGCTCTGGTTGTACCTCAAGGACTTCACCGATCACTTTGGTCTAAGAGAGATGATTAGGTTTAATACAAGGGTTGAGTATGTGGGAATGCTGGACTATGAGGAGTTTGGTAATGGATTGAAATGGGTTGTGAAGAGTCAAGAGAAGAAGCATGAAAAGATGGTGGAAGAGGTGTTTGATGCTGTGGTTGTTGCTACTGGTCATTACTCACATCCTAGGTTGCCCTCCATTAAAGGTGTGTGTGAAAAAGAAAATTGCTTTATGAATGTCAGGTCAAAAGAGATTCTGTCAAAAGTGGTTTTTGACACTGAAAAGGAAAAGAAAGTCTATTCATTAATTTTCTTCACGCCTGTGTCATATCAAGTTACAGTGGAAATAGAAGATCTCACCAATTAAGAATACACATTTATAAGTTATAACCATATTACAAGTACTACATTTTCCTGATTTGTTTCGTCATATTGTTTCATGTATCTTCTTAAGGAATGAGTACATGGAAGAGGAAGCAAATGCATAGCCATGTTTACAGAGTTCCAGAGCCATTTCGGGACGAGGTAGTACCAAGGTTTTCAATAGTTAATGTATAGAACCTTCAGTTTTGTTCATTTACTTATATTTTGAGTCTGCCTACATGTCTATGCTAACAAACTTTAATCTGGAAAATACTTGCTTAGCTTCCCTTTGAATGTTATAGCAACTCAGCTATGATTTTTTTATTTATTTCATGCATGCTTTGAAATGGTTGCTTAAAATATACGTTTTCTTAATTAATAATCATCCAACAATGGAGATATATAACCTTAATTATGTGCTTAGGTAAATAAAATATGATCCCTACTGTCTAGATTTTTGATTAACATGCAACCTGGTTATTGATTCCGCAGGTTGTTGTGATTGTTGGGAACTCAATGAGTGGGCAAGATATATCAATGGAGCTGATGGAAGTGGCAAAGGAAGTCCACCTGAGTACTAAATCCATCGACAATATTAGTGTGGGTTTATCTAAGGTCATTTCAAAACATAACAACTTATATCTTCATGCTCAGGTATTGCCATCGTCATTTCAATATTCAGAAATTGTTACTGTTTGAATCGGTACAGAAGGCTTTATAGAAGAAGAACTAAATTACTAACAATTTCAGCTAGTTCTGTTGGACTACGACCATCATACAAAAGAGTTGTGTTTTTCTTGACCTTCAAACTTGGGTCATGGACCACAAAGCATTCCTGACCAATCACCTTCTGTTTTTGTGGCAATGTCCAGATAGATTTCCTTGAAGAAGATGGACGGGTTATTTTCGTGGATGGTTGTTGGGTTGATGCTGACACCATCTTGTACTGCACAGGGTAATTATTATCTGAACCCATTTAGTCAAAGGAAATTGTCTATTCTAACTAAAAGATTTATGGCCAAATGAACAAGAAACAATGTAGATAAAGTGACAAATACTATTCACTTTGCTTTGTATCACTCATTTCCAATCCCAAAAAGTTGTTTGATTGGTTTATCATGACTTTTTCACTGTGTCAGGCTTTTTGGGCCGTCGTACTTCCATTCGAGCTTGAAGAATATAGCAATGATAGTTTCTTTCGTAATTTCAATCGTTTTGTGTTGTAGGTATTCATACACATTCCCATTTCTTGACACCAAAGGAATAGTGGATGTGGATGATGATAGAGTGGGACCATTGTATGAGCACACATTCCCTCCAACTCTTGCTCCCTCCCTTTCTTTTGTAGGCATACCTAGAAAGGTAATTAGAGATATCATATGATTCTCTTCTATTCTACGTCATAAACATATGCCTGTACATACCTTCCATTTTAAATTGTTAGTTTGGTGGATGTTTCAGACATGTTCATAAAATTGACAATTAACTAAAAAAATTTCCATTGTTTTTGACTTGTGTGACTCATTTCTTAATAACATGTGGCCAATTATGCCATGCAGCTTATAGGGTTCCCTTTCTTTGAATCACAAGCAAAATGGATTGCTCAGCTTCTGTCTGGGAAAAGAAGTTTGCCGCCAAGAGATGAGCTGATGCAGTGGATTAAGGAGTTTTATAAGTCAAGGGATGCTGCTGGCATTCCAAAGCACAATACTCATGATATCGCCAATTTTGAGGTAAATATGAAATTGATAATGTACAATAACTCCTACCATTGGAAAGACTTCAAGTTATCTCCACTGCAATGTTAAGCAAAACTAAAGTCTGAGCACAATGGAATTGAATGCATAAACAAGAATTTGTTTGGAAATATGTGTGCAGTATTGTGACAGATACGGAGACCACGTCGGATTCCCGCACTTGGAAGAGTGGAGAAAGCAGCTGTGCTTGTCGGCTTTAGTGAATGCAGATGCCAACTTGGAGACTTATCGAGATTCTTGGGATGATGATGAGCTGCTTCAGGAGGCTCTTAAGAGTCCACATTTCACTCAACTTGGTGTTCAAGCCTTCCCCATCTAAAACTAACCCTCTCTTTTAATTTAGTCTTATTGGGGCCCGTTGCCTTTTGATTTGTTCTGTTTTTTCTGTTCGAATTTAGTAACATCGTCAATTTTTTTTCTACAAGAAGAGAAAGAAAGAATCTCCATATTGTAAAATGATCAAGGAAACAGAGATTAAGTCATGTTTTCTTGTTTGTTTTTCCCCCCGGTTCATTTTGACAAGCAAGCTGAAATGCGTTTAGCAAAGCAAAACCTCTTTTAAGCATTAGTAAGCCCTTTCTGGCTGACTGCCGTCTGAAAGAAAATCAGATCTTCTGTCTAATTTTATTCTGTCTTATTCTATCTTATAAAATTTCAGCCATTTATTTTGCGAATCATACGTGGGTCTCATGTATAAATGACTGAGATTTATTGAACACAATAAAATACCATAATATTGAACAGGAGACCTGGACACACCCGAAAGAGCTCTAAATAGCTTCCAAAACCTCAAACTATTGCATTAAACATAAATAAATATAACTTAACCCAAAGCTAACAACGAATTAACTTGGCACTTACATTACGATCAGCTTTAAATAAAATCCTTCCCTTCATTAGTAATTAAACTTCGAAAAATTGAATTGGTTTTCTAACTTTATAGTCATAAGTATGAAGGGCCAAATCAATCACTATTACAGTGATGTGAATCCTCCCAATCTTATGTATCAGCAATAGTACGTGGGACTTGTTACAGATGACAGGTTTGAATTAAGGATCTAGTTGGTATTTCTTTTTGAAAATTGTTGATAATTAAAAGGGATGTGAATATAATTATTTTTGATAACATGTTTAATAGAAACCATATCTAATAATTATCAATTTAGAATTTCAGATATGAGGAAGAATGGGAGGGAGAAAATAGCCTTAATATATTAAAAGCACAAAGTATTATTTGGGAGTATAAAAAGTCTCACCGGTACACTAATTTAGTTCATGCAGGAAGGGGGCCATTGTGGGTGAGCCTGTACTCTTAAGTAATACCAGGGTACAATTTAATACTAACCGTGGCCCATCAAATACTTTAAAATATTATTATAATATTTAACAAATATTTTTATATAAATCTATTGAAATCTGAAATATTAATATCATAAAATTTATTTGATCGATTTAAGACAGTAGGATTATTAAAAAAATTTATAAATCAAACAAAAATAAATATTTTATGACAAAAAGCACGTAAGATATATTTAAAACAAATAATATTAAAAAATAGTAATATAATTAGATATGACACTATTAAAATTTACCAAAGATATGACCTGTAATAAAAAAAACTTTGGCTTATTATGATATAGATAAAGAATTTCTTATAAAAAGATACTTGTAGTTCTCATAGGCCTTTTAACATTTTCCTCTTATAGTTAATCTAAACTTTTAAATATGTATTACTTATATTTTAGGATTTTAGCCTAAGTTTTTTTCCCCTATGTAACTTGATTATGATTATGATTATGATTACGAGTACAATTATGATTATGACTATGACTATAATTATGATTATAATTGTGATTATGATATTTATTATTATTATTTGTATTTATATTATTTTTATTCTTTTTCATATTATTTAGTTTATTACTTATTTCATATTTTATTTTCTAAGTGTTATTTTTAAATTTATTTATTCACGTGAGTTATTTAGAAACAATCACTCTATTAATTAGAAGTAAGGTTACGTACTATTGAACCTTTTTAAACCCTACATATCAGCAAAATTTTATTAGATTGTTGTTGTCGTTGCTGTAATATTAAATTATTTAAAGTATTATTATAACATTTTAAAATAAGTTTCAAATATAATTGAATGGTTGACTTATATCGAACCAACACTCACATGGAAGCGCCTAAAAAGTATTCATAAACTACCTTTAGTCACTAAAATAGATGAAGTCAACTATCATTAATGACATTTATTATACTAGTTTAGCAAAAGTAATTGGCCATATTGTCAAGTTGTTTTTAATTTTTTCCTTTTAATGTCTTTTAAGTGAAGTTTATTAATAAAACTAAAACAGATAAGTACATATTAAATTCTGAAAATTAAAAAAATCATATTACAAAAGAAGAATATATCAATTTACATTTTAAAAGTAATAAAATTTAAATTATTGAATAAAAATGGCTAAGAAATTGGCAAACAATGTCTTGATAATATGCTTAAATAGCTCAAAATTCCCCACTCCTCAATCACTAATCAATCCATACGCCAAACGCATTAATAAACTCAGCGTGTCAAATGTACAAGACAATGAATTCCTTACTTCATTACCCGATTTAGTGTTAAATAAATTTGATAAACTGGGTGTGCTTCAGATTTCATAGGTCAAACACAAACATCAAGGCCAATAAGGACAGCTTCGATTATTGCAAGGATCTTTCCGAATCTATGTCAGGCTTGTTGTGGCCAAAACTAGGAAGTGCAGTAGGCAGCCTCCGAGTTGCGCATCTACTTGTGAGAATATAAGAACGAAATGTCAGGAAGTTTGGTTTTAATAAAAGGCGTTACAATGATATATGAACTTCCCAAGACATTTTAGTATGGCTAGTGTCTAAAAGAATTTAAGACAAGAGGTGAGTGGAGAGGGTAATGCTTGTAAATGTGTTTCTAGGATTGGTTTGTAATTGGTAAAAGTGAATTCATTCTAGTTGCTTGAAGCATAAGATCGTTACAAAGTGTCTTCCTGTAAGATATTTGTCACTTACCAAACTAGAAATTGTTAGAAAAATTGAGTAATTTTTTCCTCTAAAGTAAACAACAAGTGAAGTGAACCGATTCGGCAATATCCAGGAAAGATTACAATGACCTCCTAGACAGTATTACCATTTCATGTAAAGTCTCAGGAAAGGGCGGAGGGGTCACAAATGATCCTACTTAAAATCCGGCCTCCTAGACAGAAATTACGTGCACGTTGTATTTATCACAGCCTAACCCGTGTACACACACGTATAATAAATACACCCAAATAAATTGAACATAATGCTACAAATATACCTAAAAAATAATATTGAATAATATACTACAACTTGAAAGAAACAAGACAATAAATGTGGAATAAAAGAAATAAGAAAAGAACGCACTCAAAAAATTTGATAATGGAGTTCAGCCAATTATACCTACGTCTCCAGAGCATCACTCAAATAGCCCGCTTTTCTTTAATGGGGAGAAGAGATACAAATTTGGGATGATTACAATAGGAGGGGAGAGCTCCTTTTTATAACTACTAACCTCGTAAACTCACGATGTGGGATAGATGAAAAAGGTATCAAATAGTAACAAATCTCCACCTTGGCACAATTTCTTATCCCACTAAATATAAATCTCTCGATCAAACAAATAATAAAAGCAGTCTTCATGGTGCTTCCAATTTTATGCTGTTAGGCGCTGACTCAAATGTGCAGGATATTGAACAAGTCTAAACAATTTTCAAACTTGGCTCTTATAACCACCTTGGTCAGCATATCTGCAGGATTCTCTATAGCCTAAATCTTCTAAATAAGTATCTTCTCTTCTTCCAGAATTTTCCGCACAAAGTGATAGCAAAAATTAATGTGCTTCGGCCTTGCATGAAAGACTTGATTCTTTGCTAAATGAATAGCACTCTGATTGTTAGAATATACCTCAAGTTGTTTCTGACCAACTCCCAAGTCTTTAAGCAACCCATAAAGCCAAATTGCCTCTTCCACAGCTTCTGTAATAGTCATATACTCTGCCTCTGTTATAGACAAAGTCACCGTTGACTGCAAAGTAAACTTTCAACTAACTGGCACCTTCACTAAAGTGAACAAATAGCTAGTTATAGACTGTCGCTTTTTCCAAGTCACCTGCATAGTCAGAATCACAATATTCAACTACGCATTGACCAAATAATTCATTTTGCTCAAATGTCAAACCAACATCTACGATATCTTGGATATACCGTAGAAGCCATTTCACAGGTTGCCAATAAACCTTACCCAGATCATGCATATACAACTTACAACACTAACAATATGTGAAATATCGGGTCTTGTATACACCATTGCTGACATCAAGCTTCCTACTGCATTAGCATTTGAAACTTTTTCCATGTATTCTCGCTCTTCATATAACTTTAGAGATAGTTAGCTACTTAGTTTCAAATGAGGAGCAAGTGGGGTACTAACAGGTTTTGAGTCTTCATATATACCAAAACGTTGTAATACCTTTTTCAAATACTACTTCTGTGACAACCAAAGCTTACCTCTCTCTCTGTCATTACTTATCTCCATGCCAAGAATCTTCTTGGCTTCCCCCAAATCCTTCATTTCGAACTCTTTACTGAACTGAGCCTTTAATATGTCAATTTCACTTTGGCTCTTTGCCACAATCAGCATATCATCAACATATAAGAGTAGGTAGATGTAGGACCCATCTTGAAGTCTACACAAATATACACAATGATCGTATTTACTTCTTGTGTATTTCTGACCCTTCATAAACTTTTCAAATCGTTTGTACTACTGCCTTGGAGATTGCTTCAGTCCATACAATGATTTGTTCAGTTTGCAAACCCAGTTTTCTTTACCAGCAACTTTCTATCCATCTAGCTGAGACATATAGACTTCCTCCTTCAAGTCACCGTGTAAGAATGCGGTCTTCATATCAAGTTGAGCTAGCTCCAAATTCAACTGTACTACCAAGGCCAATAAAATTCTAATGGAAGAGTGTCTAACACTCGAAGAAAATACCTCATTATAATCAATTCCTTCCTTCTGAGCGTAGCCTTTAGCCACCAACCTTGCCTTGTAACAAATATCATCTTTGTCAGAAAATCCTACTTTCTTTTCAAATACCTATTTACATCCAATTGCCTTTTTTCCCTTCGGTAGTTGTGTTAGCTTCCATATCTTGTTCTTCTCAAGAGTTTACATTTCCTCTTCCATTGCACCTGCCCATCTGCCACTTTCTGAACTTCGGATTGCTTCTAGGAAGGTAGATGAAACATCATCGACAATTGGGAGTGCATAAGCTACCATGTCAGTAAAACGAGCAGTTTTTTAATTTCTCATCTCGTCCTTCTAGCGGCAATTGACTCTGATTGTTGTGGGGGTTCTTGGGTTGGAATCTCTTCCTCATCTGACTCTTCTTCTGCTATAGGAGAGTCATTAGTAGTGCTTTTTACTGGGATCACTACTATCTGTTCAAACTCTACCTGCTTTGGCACACACTCCACCTGCTGCGAAGTACCATCAACCCCTTTTGGAGTTACCTTATTTAACATAACAGATTCATCAAAGCTAGCATTCCTGCTAATAATTATCTTCTTTGACTCTAGACACCATAAACGGTATCTTTTAACTCCAGCATTGAAGCCTATAAATAAAGCCTTCTTTGCTTATGGGTCCAAATTTGATTCATTCACATGATAATATGCGGTAGAACCAAAAATACGCAAAGAATCGTAATCTGTTGCAGGTTTCTCAGACCATACTTCTAAAGGAGTTTTGCCACCTATAGCAGATGAAGGCAAGCGATTGACGAGATGTTGAGCGTATGCCACCAAGGATATGAGATCCGTTCCATTCCGGTCGGGATCCAGAACGGAAAGGAAAACCATCGGTGCTGACCAAAAATACCGGTCAGTATTGGTGGTTTTCGGTCGATACTGCTCAATACCGACAGTACCAGACCGTACCGGCCAGTACCATAAAGTTAAAAAAGCCTAGGAACTAAATTGCAAATTTTAAAAGTTTTAACCTAAAAATTTCTATCCCCCCCCTGACACTTGGTCTTTCTTCTCTCCGCCCACGTAGACTATCTCCTCTCCTTCTCATCTCTGTGCCACGCCGCTCCTCCTTCCCGCCACCGGTCGCCTCTGCTCTTCCCACCGCCACCGTTGGTCGCCTCCTTGTCTACGCTCGCCTCCTTCTCTGCTTCTCGCCGGCTTCGCTTCATCATTCCTTCACGCAGACCTGATGCCACCACCACCTTCTCTGGTCCTTGCTGCCGCACCATAACACTGCAACACCGTAAGGAAGCCACCTGAGATACAACTGAAGCCACTGGAGACGGGTCAACACTCTGACCCGTGACAAAACCTGAAGACCCGCCAAGAGACCCAAAGTCGGTTTTATAAAAAAAATTATTTCTAAAATTTCACGCTTAATTAAATTTTTTGTTGTGTTGGATTGGATACTTGGATAGTTGGAATGTTGGATTGTGAATTTTTGGTAGATTTGGTATTTTGGTTGGATAGGTGTTGGAGACTTGAATAGTTGGATGATTTTTTTGTGTTGATGGCTTGTTGCGTGACTGATCTGGGTTTTGGAATTTTCATGGATGATGCATGGTGTTAGTTGGATGATGCACAGTGTTAGTTGGAATTTTGGTTGGAGACTTGGAGTTGGAAATGTGAACTGAAATATTGAATCTTAAATAAATGTCATTTGTGTTGTTTTGGTTCATGGATGTTTGGTTTGCAATTTGGTATTGATTATATAAAGTTGCAAATTATAAATTAAGGGCATAAATTTATAACATAATGAAACATGTTAACGGTTTACCTTGAAAGTTGACAAGAAAAAATTGTAATTTAAGGCACAAAATTAGAATATAATGAAAAATCCTTTTTAA
>JANVCL010000006.1:26581670-26592181 GCA_026546855.1 Erythroxylum incrassatum
ACCGTCGTGCTTAAGCACTACGGTGCTTTCCAACCAATTTCAACAATGTCACCCTCGTGCTTAAGCACTAGGGTGAATTTCCAACCCACCAAGCAATGTCACCATTGTGCTTAAGAACTATGGCGACTTCTACTCAACTACAAATTGCGTCTTCTTCCTCTGTTCCATTTTCTCCAGCTCTTTCCAAAATAGATTTTCAGGTCACTTTTACCCGATCATTTTGACAATGAAAACGAAGGATTTGGGCCAAACTTTCTTCTACAACATTATTTCTTTATGTCTTAAATTGCAAAAGAAACCAATTTCAAGCAATTTGGTTCGATATTCTGCAAGTTATACCCAATTAATTACAAACTGTTCCAAACCACGATAGAATCCACAAACTCAACTTCCAAACTCTATTACTCTTGATTCAGAGCTCCAAAATTTACAAACTTTATATCAATGAAAAGATAAAAGAAGGATATACAACTCTTATGAAGACTATTTTATGAAAATCTCTCTAGATCAGTACAGAAAAATCACAGAAGTTTTATATCGAAAATCTAACTCTCCATTGTTCTTCCTCTCTCTCTCTACTGTAACTTTTTCATAAACTCAATCTCCATCAATTAACTCCAATAACTTGCAAACCATTACTATACCTCATTTTTAGCTCATCAGTACTCACAAAATTCCAAAAAAATCCAAGATTCACTTTAAACATCAGAATCCGACCATCATATATGCAACTTTAAATTTCCAGCATTTTTTCCACACTCACAATTTCAAATCCTCATCTGAGTCATGTAGGACGCTGCTAGACCTTCACATGCATACAATCATCTCTAACTCCAGCCATCATCAAAATCATGGTTCAACAAAATTTTCAGCACATTTAAACGACTCTTCAGATTCACGCATGTCAACAGTGAATCCAACATTCAAGTTTTCTCCAAAACAAAACAGAGTATCTCAATCCAATGCATGCAGTATCAAAATACCATTAAAACATCATCAAAATCACTTACTTGGTTCAGTTCAAATTCTAGCCAAATTTCCAGCAGTGATATTAAAGACCAAATTTCGGTGGATGAGCAAAGAAAACAATAGACGAAGGAAAGAAAGCTACAACTAATTTCCTTCTCTAAAACACTTACTATGTGTCCACTTTGCATGTATTTCACGTGTCATCCAATTAAGACCATCACATGTCACCACACATGCAAGCCATTTGTCAAAGTTCAATCAGTCCACGTGTCACTATATAATTGGCCCATAAATCAATATTATTCTAATTTCACCAAAAATTCCAAAATATCCTAAATAATACCAAAATTGTCAAAAACACATTTTAATCACATTTACTAACTCAATTTTACCCGGAAATGTGAATGAATGTATGTACAATTATATTAATGTGCATGTCATATTTAGCATAAGCATGAATTGTACTTTCTAATTTCTCAATAATTTCGCATATTACACAATTCTAGCCTTAACATAGGTAACAGGATGTTACACATGTAGGATTCAATTATGAGTAATAGATGAAATTTATGAAATGGTCATCCTTGTAGCCTATTCACTTCTACTCAATCTCTTCCTAATATTGTAATGCATTGAATTTATGAAATAGTCATCCTTGTAGCCTATGTACTTCTAATTAATCTCTTCCTAACATTATAATGTATGGAATTTATGAAATGGCCACCCCCACTTGTTGAATGATTACACTAAGCCTCTTTAATAAATGAGAAGTTAAATATGTCAAGTATAGGATCTTTGTTACCATCACCCTCTTTTATAGATAAAATAAGATATATAATATGATTACTAGTGTATGAAGTTGGACTAATATTGATAGAATGACTCTTGTAGAAAATTTGAGTTTGTTTACTTTAAAGCATCAAAATTCATACAAACTTCAATAACTTAATAAGTATGGACACACATACGTTAAATTTCTTTCTCTATAAACAGGTATAAGGTACTTTATGAGATCCCACATCAGTTGGAGAGGAGAACGAAGTACGCCTTCTAAGGGCATGGATACTTCTTCCCTATAGATGTGTTTTTTTGGCTGCAAGAAGAGCAAAACCATGAGAGCCTTAGCTCGATGGGTAATCCAAAGCGAGCAATATCTGTGGGCAGCTGATCTGGGATGTTACATACTTTATGATATCATACGAATGCATCTACTCACATTCTATTAGGAAGGGTGTGACAATATGATAGAACATACATCCATGATTGATTCTATAATAGGTACATCTTTACAAAAGCTAATAATTAAGTTACTCTTACATTCTTAATACCAAAAAAGGTATATGAAAACCAATTAAGATTAAAAAGAGACAATGAAGTGAGGACAGTAAGAGAGTTTAGGTCATGAAAAGAAATACAGTAAGACCAAGAATTCTAAAGAAAATGAGTGATAAAAAAATAGGCCAAGAGGGGTTTAAAAAAGAAAAGGAGTCAGTATCAAAGGAAATAAAAAAACAAGAAAAATATTTGCAAAGGAAGTGGTATTTAGAGTGCTTGTAATGGTAATGAACATGATTCTTCTTTTTCAAGAATGTGAAATTTTTTATTGCTTGAGAATGATAAATATGCTACGAAGCCCATCAATATGATGAGAAATTTTTCCTTCACAACAAAAAATTATTTGTAAGATCATTTTGAAATGTGAAGGCTTACTTGCAAATTTATAGTAATACCAATATAAGTGAATTGAACTTTTTAGTAGTTATTATAACATTACTCTTTCTACTTAAATTAACTTAGTTAAACGATCTCTTTTTTATTCTTTAAACTAAGTAATTTAATAAGAGTATTAGAAATAACTTAGTAATCATGACTTGAGAGTTTATCAAACAAGTTAATGATAAAATTTTGATATAAGAATGCACTAGAATTTTCTTTACATTAAAATACTAATTGTGTAATAGTCGGTTTCCAAACCTACTGAAAGATTAGAGTGTTAAATTACCTAATCACATGAATTACATTATATTAGAATGAATTTGGTGCATTTAAAAAATGATGTTTATAATTTCATTCACATGCATAATATGGGTATACACACATGAATGTTGATTTAGAAAAAAAATTGCACTCAATCAACATGTTTTGGGATATGAAAGTTTCAAAATAATTGTGACATGATTGTGTATTTCTAATTTCTTGTATTTTGATTTGCTAATAAAAGGAATTGATGGATTATAATTAGTAATTTGGAGTTATTTTTCATAACTGGAAAATTGATGGATTAATATGTACATTTAGACTAGGAAAAATTTCAAGTAGCAAGACAATTGGGATGTGGAAATTTAGGATGACTAAGCCTAAAAATTTAGTGACATATGATAGTAGAATTACAAGTGGCCTAGGAACTAAGTGACATTTGGCAGCCTAAAGAGAGGACATGTAGCTGGCCTAGACACTTGACAAGTGTCCTCTCCACTCACACCACACAACACACACATGGTAGAATTTCTTCATTTGTTGTTTCTGCTGAAACTCTCTCCTTCTCCTTCTTCTCACTACTGAAATGGACTTCTTCTGCACATCTCTGTGTTTTGCCTAAATTTTGTTCAATTGCCACACCAAAATCCATGCAAAAATCCTTCATAAAGATAGTTTTAGAAGTAGAACATTGTTGAATTTGTTGTCATCTTCTTGTCTTCAGTGAAACCATCCTAATCCCACCTTTTTCTTGAGATGATCTTGCATGTATGTGAGATAAAGTAGGCTTAATACATTAAGGTGGCATTTGAGCTATACAAGTAAGTGAAATACTGATCTTTATGGCATGTGATATGACAACTAATTAGGGATGGATTGAATGCGGTGTTGATGTTGAAGTTGTAGCACAATCATGGCCTATTTCACTAGCTTTTGTCACAATCGTGGCAAGATCCTCTACGATCGTAGGCCTAGTTTTGATAAGATAATTTCTACTTTATGTATATGTTGAACTAGTTGAGGAAAAGTCACTCTAAATTGGTGTATTTGGTCTTGATTAAGGCTTGGAATGAACCTAGATTGTTGCTTGATTAATTGGTTAAAAGCTTAACAAGTTTAAGTTGTTAATTGATGTCATAACTTAAAAAATGGATTGTTTTGATATCTATGTATCCAAATTTGGAAATTATGAGTTGTCAAAGGAATAAAGGTGTTCTTATGAATGCAAACATGATCATAAGGACATGAGTAATGTGTATTAGGCATGAATGAACAAGCAACGATCATAAGGTAATTTTGAATAAGAATTAGGTAATTGCATGAATATATATTGCTAGAAAAGTTTGGTGAATGTATGATTGATGAAATTTGGAGTAAATCAAGATATAATGCTTGAATGATTAAGATATTTGTATAAGAATACATGCCTAGAAAGTTATTTGAGCATGCATTAAAACATGACACATATACATGTCCATGATTATATATTCATATGATCAAACAAATTAGTGATTTGTGAACTATCTGTGTATTGCATGACGATAGATGCGCAAAGTGATCATCAATATCCAAACGTTGCCGGAACATCAAGGCAAAAACTTTTCTGGAGCATACTGTGAGTTAACTTATATGTGTAAACTTAATTATATATGCTTATGTATGAATTGAATGTTACTTTAAGATGTGCGTACAATTGATTGATAAATGTCAGACTTAGATCCGAGGATCGTGATATAAGGCATGAGTATATTGAAATGAAAGCATGGCATGTGAAATGATACATCCCATCACATTGAAATGCATGATCAGATAAAAGAGTTATGACCAAAGTGATTGAAGTGGAAAAAGAGCTTTAAGCTCAAGATTGTGAAAAAGAGCCTCAGGCTCAGATGACACAGACTCGGTATCCACAATGGATACGGGCCAAAAATGATCTCGGTGTCTGCAATGGATACGGGACAGTCAAATTGGGTTAATAGGCACTTAGTCACAACAAAGCAAAAATGAAAATGGAGACACTTGTGCATTTTCATGTACATCCCTACATGAATGAAATGATTGAAATGAATTGTGTTATTGAATTATTTTGAAATAGTGAAATACAATTGAAATAAATGGAGGATGTGTTGTGATATGCAATGCCAGCTTATATGATGTACTTATTGAAGTATGATGAAATGTGATGTGGTATTCAATACTAGATAGTTTGATATACTTGTTGAATTAGGTTATAACTTGTTTTGTGATCGGACTTGAGTGAATACATCGATGATGGTTCACTTACTGAGTTTCCAAACTCATCAAAATTGTAATGTTGTTTTTTAAGTTCAAGGGAGTTCTAGCTACTAAGGTGATATAGTAGAAGTCTAGTACTTGCATTCTGGGGACAAGTATGGCTCAAAGGTCTTATCAATTGAATATGAGAAGTCTAGGTAGATGTCTTGTGTATTAGCATCCCATTTCATGTTATATTTTTGGTACTGAGATTGAACTCAAACGAATGTTGTGTAATGTATATATGGGTTGTGAATTGTAATGACTTGTGACTTTATGTTTGTGAATGAAATGGGAAGAATTGAACACTTTGATTATCTTAATGTATCATTTTCATAGAGTTTTCGAATATCCTCTATATATTCGAACATATGCTCTGTGGGAGTGGTATGTTACAAATTGAACTCTAAAATTTTGATATGAGTTTTTGTTATGCTTATTTATGGGCCATGATTATAACAATATAGTTTATTAACCAAATATTATATGTTAATGTAGAAACATATAATTTCATTATAAGATGATTGTTTCGTAAATGTGATTGCATCCATATATTTTCTTCAAAATAAAGAATAATACAATAGAAAAAAAACCAAGTGTAAAAACATTATATAAGGTACAAACTAAAATTGATCTATGTATAAAACAATATCTTTGTTGGCTATTCAAATTTTCAAAAAGTGTACAGGTGTTATGATTCTCTAACTCTAAAACTGCATATAACTTTCAATGCCTTCTTTTATGAATATAAGCTATATTATTTAGAGAGAATTCCAAATACCTTCCTTAGGGATAATTCTAGTTATATGAATATATTGGAAAAGGTGATAAGATTTTAAAACTAAAAGGAATTGAAAAGTTAATTTAGAATAGACAAAAAACTTTTTGATAACATCCATACAATCTTAGTTCATCTAAAAATGAGCCAAAATCATTATTAACTACAAACTTGCCTATTTTAATACCATTAAGTGAAATAATCATATATGAATTTTGATTCTTAGGTACTCTCATACCTTATATATGATGATTCTCCTTAGACAAATACTATATGCAATAATTCTTCTATTCTTTACGAAAATTTAACTTTAATATATCCAGGCCTAATCTTAAGGTTAATTTCAAATATCTAACCAATAATTCTATCTCTATTTATAGATTATCTAAATGATATGCATTTATTATTACAATAATTAAATGTAGTTGGATGTTCACTTCATACTTCAAATTAGATGGAAGCATTTAAAGACATAAGGCAATGTTAGTTACAAAGGGGTATACAAAAAGTTATAAGGTGGATTTTCAAGAGAATATTATAGCTAAACTCGACATAATTTACATTCTCGTATCTATAATAGCAAACTGAAGATAGCATAGCAATATTTTGATGTTTAAAACACATCCTTTATTATGAAATTAGAACAAGAAATATAGTTCTTCAATATACAAAAACAAAGCATGATAAATTTAAGAAATCATCGTATCATCGTATGGATTTAATAATCACACAATGCATGGTTTGGAAGGTTACGTTCAATTATAAAGACATTTATTATAAGTAAAGTAAGTTCAGATCATAAATTATTTATAAAACATAAAGAAGGGAAGGTAATAACTTTAAATGTGTATGCTAGTGATATGGTCTTAATAGGAGATGAAGTTGTTACAAGAATATTTGGCTACACGTTTAAAATAAAGAGTATAGGACAACTTAATTGAATTTTTTGTAAGTTAGTTCAAGCATGTAACGAGTGAAGAACATGTAGATGCATAATCGAGTGTTTGTTGTGTGTAAGTTTTAATATTAAACCCTCGATAATCCGCAAGTGCACGATTCATTAGCATAGTACCAAAGGTGTCGATCCCATGAGGAGGGAGTTAATTTAATCCTAAAATCTAAGGCTAGAAACAAAAACATAAATCTAAGACGCAACAAAACAAATTCAATTCAATCAATCAAATTAAGAATCAAAGATGAATATACTAATTATTAAGCAATTGCAATACACCAAGAATCAACCAAATTAATTTGCTAATTGAGAGAAAGGGAATTTTACCTATCCTTAATGCTAACCTAACTAATTATGAATTATCAGATTGTTGGTTCTAGACTATCCTAGGGTTGAACTCTCTCTTGAGTTATAACCATTAACCCAAAATCATAAGCCTAAAAACATTATGGGAGCTGCAATCTCTCAATTTACAGCCTATCCAAAACCATAATTAGTTTTGAATTTTTCTAATAAAATATTGGAAACCTATGCAAGATCTCCTTTCGCATAATTTCTCAATCTGATTCAATTTTTATCTTTGTTAAATCATATAACTCTCGTTAGTCGAATTTAATCATTTTTCATTCGATTCACCCTCTCAGTTTATTACTAAATTATGAAATTGTAGAGTCATACCACAACAAATCCAAATAACATATAACAATCAGATTTTCATTAATTCAAGAATAAAACTCCGAAGGTGAGTTTAGAACATTCTCAACATTCCTGATCCTAACATCACTATTTAATCCAATTCTATACAATGATAAAACTGAAAATAACAAGAAATACATTCAAATGGAGGACAGGAGGCAACGATGTCAGGAAACCTCCTGATTCAGGAAGTACGTTGAGTTAGCTTCTTCTCCTTTTCTCTCTTCCTTCGTCTCTTCCTCAATCTCCCAATGAATTCTCTTTAGGATTTCTCAAAGTAGTAGATGCAAAAGCTCCTTTTCTCTGCCTCTTTACGTTCTTTTTATACTTTTTTATGTTTTGGGTAACCCTGGGGTTTTTTTAGAGTTCAAAAGGTCCAAAAAATCCCTCAAAACATGAAGTTCGTGAGTGTCTATGCATTTACCCAATGCAAGCCATGATCGTGGCCTGCACTTACATCTAAGCCTTTTGTCACAATTAGGCCATGAGCATGGGCCGTTGTTTTGACCCGAATATCTTCCGAAACTCCTCCATTCTTTGATATTGACCCTGAAACACTCATAAACACATCAAGGTACCTCAAAAACATAATATTTAAGCTCAAAAGCTTGTGCTAACCTATAAAACACTTAAAACACAACATAATATTTAAACTCAAAAGCTTGTACTAACCTATAAAACACTTAAAACACAAATAATTAACAAACTAACGCAATTCTAACCTAAACACATACTAAATGATGGGATTAATGGATAAACATATACCAAACTATGCCCTAAAACATGATGTAATTTACACTTATCAATGCAACATACCAAATATTAAGATACTTAAAAGTGGCTCCAAAAAATGTAATATTATTTATAAAGTATATGTTTTCAATTACTAGTACTAAATATCTTTATATTATCAAATCTAACAGAGAGAGAATGATATATTTAAAGGTATAGTTAACTAAACTAAAATTACCTAACTAAAATAACAAAGTAAAGCAATAAAGAAACTCAAGCAACCCATTGATAAACAAGACACAGATGTAAACTTGGCTGATACAAATTTCTAAGTTTTAAAACCAATTCATCGTACTTTCATCCCTAATAGAACTCTCATCGAACAGTTGGTATGTTACAAAAATTCATCCCTAGTTTGCTTCAAAACTATTGTTTTTTTTTCATTATTCACTAACATTAACACAGGACAACAAACAACGACCCATTAACAACCAAATCAACCCTGATAACTTAATCCACACAAACAAAACCAACGAACATAAAACCATTTAACAACACAAAATGAAGCAAAAAAATAAACCCAATAGCATAGATGACCAACCTTGACAATGGAAGCAAAGATGACAGGCGAACAATGAACAATGGGCGTACGAACAAGTCAGACCAGTCAGAGATGGACAAATTAAGAAGAAACAAAAATGAAAAATAAAGATGATGAAGAAGAAAAGAAGAAGGAGGAGGATTCTATCGATTTAATTGGAAGGAAAATGATGTTGTTTAAATTGGAAACAACATCATTTTTTGTCTAATTTAAACGACAATGACCTTAGTTTTAAGTTAGCGATGGAAAATTTTTTCCGTAGGTAAATTCTATTGGGAATTTTAGTCGAGAATTATTGGCGCTTATTTCCGTCAACAAAGTTGGCTATAAAATTTCCTCCTCTTTTAACGAAAGATTTTTTCTTTTGTCGCTAATTTATTACGAAATTTTTTCCGTCGCTAATATACTAAGAATTTTTTGTCGATATTTTTTAATTTTCTTGTAGTGAATTACACCATATATTCAAATTTATGAATTATATATTTCAACACAATTAAAGCGAAAAACTCTTAAAAGTTACAACATAAATGTGATGTGCGTAGATAAAAATGTGGAGCCAATATTACTATTGCATGCCTGCGATTTCTATAATTGAAAAGATGGTAAGTACGAGTTGTGAGCTAAAAAATTTTTGGGAGAGAAAACTAGTTATTAAAAATTGATTATGATATCTTAAATATAGGAGATTTGTTATTATGTAATTATGTATGTTGAATACTAACATTGTTAGTTTTTGGCTTATGGTGAATTGTGTTGGATGAAATTGAATTATATATGATGTAATCATACAAAATGAGTTATCTTATATAAGATGGATATGTGTATTGTGTAATTATATATGTTGAATACTTAAAATGTTGGTTTTTGACTTATTGGTAAATTATGTTGGATGAAATTGAATTGTGAATGAAATTGAATTGTGTTGGATGAAATTGAAGTGTGTATGATGTAATTATACAAAATGAGTTATATAATATGGAGATGCATATTGTGTAATGAAATTATGTGTTCTCTATTTTGAAATATGTCTTCATTTATTTTTATAGATAAATGGAAGGAAGTTTTGTTGGATCCCGTTTTCGGAACCCAACCTCAGAATCAAAATCAAAAAACAACAAAAAGGGGTGAAAGTGAAAGAATGAATCACAAAGCGAAAGTCAAAGTGAATGAAATCTGAAGAAAATCAAATCGGATCAAAAAGCGAAGGAATAAAAAATGCTTGCGAAAACCAAAGAAATCGAAAGGTTCGGAATCAAAGAAAACAAAAATGCTTAAGGGCAACTCTTAACTCCGATATCTGAAAACGCATACTTTAGAAGAAAAAAAAACAAACACGTTTGAAAACTATAAGATGATCCTGATCTAAACCAATCCAAATCGGTATAATTCTTTTTCATTCAATATCATTCAAAACAATTCAATGTCCCAATTGAAATTCATCAATTCCCCAACCTTAAATCATTTAATTCTTCATATACAAATCATAACCATCAATTCATACACAAAAAGCACTTCAATAATTCAGACCAACC
>JANVCL010000006.1:26592645-26607717 GCA_026546855.1 Erythroxylum incrassatum
CTTTTAAGCTCACAAATGGAGCTTTACAAGTTGTCTTATGGGGATTTTTGAATGTTGATTGCTATTCGATAAAGAGGAAAACTTTCTCCAGGTATTAGTTATTTCCTTTTTCTTATTTGTTGAAAATTAATTATCACTTTATATTGTTTATAACACTACATTTGTTATCTTATAACTTATATTTTCTTAGTGGGATCAATTCAGAAATGGTGTTCTAGAATTAAAAAGGTTTGCAATTCGGATTTTAAATCAATGTGTGAATGCAACTGACTGTGAACGAAACTAGAGCACATTTGAATTTATCCACTCAAAGAAAAAGAATAGATTGGAGCATAAGAGATTAAATGACTTAGTTTTTGTTCGTTACAATTTAAAGCTTCGGGAAAGGTATGATATTTTCATTATTAATTTTGATATAATTTCTTATAATTTTATAATAATTAAATTTAATTATTTACTAGGAGTCTTAGTAGTACAAGTTGTTCAAATGATCCAATTGTCATTGATAATATTGATGCTTTGGCAGATTGGGTTTATGAAGAACCCAATTTGGTTAATGTGAGTGATTTGAATTTGAAAGATAATCTTGGATGAAAGAGCATTGACATGTCATTTGGTGCATTGAATTTGAATGATAATGATGATAAAGCTCCTCTCAATGATGAAGATTTTGTACCAAATGATCATTGGGGTCAGTGCACTTCTAGCGGATTTCCTCCCATTGACGATTGAATTCCAGGTTTTTGTTTTTCCTCTTCTTTGAATTCTAATTGTGTTTGATGTTTATGTTAAATTCTATATATGTAATGTAATTGTAATGTTTTTGTTTCAAGTTTAACCGTTACTTGATTGTTTCTTCGTCATTAACTCTTTTTGTAATGTTTATTATTCTTTTTATTGAATGTTTTGAATCTTTTGATGTAATATTATTGATTAAAATGGCGAAATTATATTATTATAATATTTTAAATACTTTATTTATTCTTAATTTTATATTTGAATGATGATGATTAGCTTTTTAAATATTAATTATAGTTATTATTTATATGTGAAATATTAAAAATTATTGTTATTTCATATTAATTGTCATTATTATTTATTATTAAGATTTTTGAAAACATGGTTGCTGTAAACAGTAAACTAGCAAAGTGTACGGTACGACTGTATAATATACCAATATGAACTATTTTGCAATTTTTAAAAATTTTAGAGACTATTTTATAAATTAAAAAAAATTTCCAAAACGGTATCCGGTATTGGTACAGTTCCGCTCCATAGCTCAATCCAGTACCGAACCCGGTATGGTATTCATAACTTTGTATACCACAGCCTCATCCTAAAAGTTTTCTGCCTAACCCAGCATTAGACAACATGCAACGAACTTTCTCCACTAGTGTCTTATTCATATACTCCAACACCCCATTCTGTTATGGTGTTTTTCTAACTGTGAATTGTGAAGTGCTGAGCTATGCCACACTCTTGGCATATTTCCAGAAAAGGATCACTCTTGTATTCTCCACCGTTGTCTATTTGGAGAACTTTGATCTTACTTCTCGTCTGGTTTTCAACCTGAGCTTTCCATCCAAGGAAAACCCCAAGCACATCATCTTTGTTCTTCATAATAAACACCCACACTCTTTTGAAAAAATCATCAACAAAAGTGACAAAATAATGCCTACCTCCAAGTGACGGAGTCATGAAAGGTCCCCATACATCTGAGTGCACATAATCCAGAATTCCCTTGGTATTATGGATAGTAGTGCCAAATTTCAATCTTCATTGTTTTCCCAGAACACAATGCTCACAAAATTCCAATTTGCAAGTCTTCGTACCTTTCAACAATTCTTGCTTGGCAAGGGATTGTAAGCATTTTTCACCAGTATGTCCCAAACGCATAAGTCATAGCTTTATTACCTCTACGTCCTTCTTACTGCTTGAAGTTGTTGCGGCTACCATCACAATCACTGTACTACCTTGGTAATAATACAGACTGTCCTTCCTAACGCCTTTCAACATTACCAGTGCTCTTGAAGTTGCTTTAAGAATTCCATCTCGCATCATTACAACTAGGCCTTTTGATTCTAAAGTCCCCAAAGAGATGAGATTCTTTTTTAATTTCGGCATGTATCGCACATCCCTCAAAATTTTGGTGGATCCATCATGATTATGCAGCTTGTTCGAACCTATGCCGGCTGTTTTACATGGATTATCATTACCCATGTAAATAACCCCACCATCGAGTTCTTCAAAATCAAAGAACCACTCCCAGATGGGAGACATATGGTAGGAGCAACTTGAATCCAAAATCCACTCGTCTAGATGCGATGCTGAAGGTGAAACCACTAAAGAGATATTTGATTCCGCGTACTTTTACACTCGCAAAGTTCATGGACAAGCTAAAAAATGGCAAATTTACTTGTCTTTAGAGGAAGCGTTGAAACATAGGCTCAAGAACACGAAGTTCCTTAAAGACATATTATCTGACAGTCGGACTTAGGAAGATGACCAGAGCCATAACAGAAACTTGTAGTTCCTTAATTACCAACCATATGCCCTCAAAGTTGAAAGATTCAAGGAGCCTTACGATACCCTATGTAGTTGGTAATTTAGAGATTTTGAAATATTTATGCGACTTAAGTACAAGTATAAACCTTATGCCTTTGTCGATTTTTAAGAAATTGGGAGCTAAAAAATATGAAGCCAACTTTTATGCTTATTCAATTGGTACACCAATCGATAAGGAAACCATTAGGCTTGGTGGAGGACATGCTTATAAAAGTAGACAAGTTTATAATTCCTGTGGATTTTATTGTGCTAGACTTTAAAGAGGCTTGAAACTGTCTGTTAATACTTGGTATACCATTTTTGAACATTAGAAAAGCTTTTGGTAGATGTCCATGAAGACAACATTGTCCTTCAAATTGGTGATGAACAAATAAAATTCAATATAAATAAGGTATTAAATAATGCAAAGGAGGGTAACTCATTCAAGAGAATTGAAGAAGTCAAATCTTTAAAGGAGCAAGAGGAATTAAGAAGAACAAATGAGAACGAGAATTAGGTTTAAAGAATATAAGGAAGTCTTTGTTTAAGAAGTTGATGAAGAAGAGAATGACAAATAGATGATAACGAAGATAAACGTTGAAGAAGATACAAACATCTCTGTTCACAAAGTGAAAGAAAAAGAGGAGACAAAGGTGATTGAGGAAGAAAAAGAACAGTTCACCTTCTTAAAAGTCAAGCTGTTGAATTCGATAAATGATTTAGGGAGTTTTATTATTTCCTATTTTATTAATAGTTTGTTACTTAAAAGGGCATTATTGAACTTACGTATTTTTCTTGATTTGAGTAATTATATCCTTTTGATTATCTCAAAACATATGGCTTATTTACAAGCTAATAAACTGATGTTGACCAAAATGGGTGGAAGCAAGCCACTTATAATTGATCGCGACTAAGTTTTAAAAAATACAAAGTCAAGCTAATGACCATAACTTAGCATGTTTGTATTTAGATTGAAATTGTTATGTAGTTAGACTTATTTTAAATTATAAAAATAAATTTTTAATGATTTGGAATGGTTTGGATTTCTAATTTTCTTCTTATTTTTGAAGCAATTATAAGATAGAGAAGCAAGCTCGGGGGGTTAAGTGAATTCGGTTTCAATAACAAACTATTGAAAGAGATGGCATAAGAATGACAACGACAGCACTGTGACATCAAAAGGATCTATAAATACTTCGTTGCTCAAGGCATTCAGATCCTTCTCCAATACCATCACCACCTTAATCACTGTAACAGGTTTCATGCTTTAACCTTTTTCTTTTTATTTTTATTTTTCTTGCCATTTTTAGTTTCCTTTATGTGTTGTTGGTTCTCCTTACATTTAGGACAATGTATTGTCTAAGTTTGATGAGGTTTGTATTTTTATTGTCATCATGAGTGTGAATATTGCATGTCATATTATTAGTTTTTAATTAGGTTGACATGGTGCGAGCATTAATGTGAATTGTGTAAATGTGTCAATGTCTATAACTTAATGGGAAGTATTTTAGCTTCAAACATAGTCATTGAAGTTATAAAGGCATATTAGTTTGTGGAATTTGTGTTCTAAGTATCTTTGGTTAAATATGCATGTTAATTAGGCATAATGTTAGTTTATTCACCTTAGGAAATTGTCATACACATTTATAATTATAATTTAATTGAATAAATAGCATCATTAGTAATCTTTCATGAGGACGATTAGCTAAAAGAAATGAGGTAGGCTATATGAAATGTGAAAACAAAATATGTATCTATAATAAATAATTATTCCACTAGCCTTCGGGTTATGAATAGAGCTAGTAATCAGTAGAGAATGTAATATAGCTGAGTAACTGGGGACTTTCACGACAAAAATTTTGTCTTTACACCAAAAGGTTGGAATGACATTCCAACTAAGCTAATTAATAAAGCGTGACCTAGTTGAGTAACCAAGGGACATTCACGACAAAATGTTTACCTTCTCGTTAAAAACTAGGTCAATGTTAAAGAAAATTAAAAACAAAAGTGTTGTTTCGATAAATAAATCCTATTGATATTTGAAAATAGCAAGAATTTTCATAAAAATTACTTAATGATAGTTGCAATTTTGATTGACTAGTAATAATCAATGTATATGTAGAAGTGCTTTAGGTAAATGACTATGATGTTAATGTCATGTTCAGTATGTATATTCAATCCAAAGTGCTTAGTCATAAATTGCATATGTTAATATGTTGGAACAACTTGAATAATTGTTGTTTGATGTTAAATTGGTTTCGTGAAGTTAAATGCCATTATATCATTAGTACATGAGGTTAAATTAGTTTCGTGAAGTTAAATGTCATTGTATCATTAGTATATATGCATGAATGTATATGTTATTGTTTGGTGTGTTTGAGTTTTTTTTTTTTTGCTTGAGGACAAGCAAAAGTTTAAGTGTGAGAATGTTAATAGTTGCAGTTTATATTATATTTTGGTTGATGTTTTAGTATGTTTATAGGTGTTGATTAGATGATTATTGCATGTTTAGGCTTAGAATTATGTTAATATGATTGTTTGTTTGTGTTTTTAAGTGTTATGTGGTTTAGGGCATGATGTTGGACTTAATCTTGTGTTCTTGAGATATTTTGATGTGTTTGTTAGTGAATAAAACTAGATAAATAAAGAATGAATACATGAGTGTGACAGTCGTTACAAAAGGTTCTTCCCAGTGTCATGATCATGACACCCTATGTCACAATCTTAACAAAAGAAAATTTAATAGTGTCATGATCGTGACACCCTCTGTCATGGTCGTGATAGACAATTTCCAGACATGACCTATTTCATATATTTTGACATTTTGGGGCTAGTTTTGGAACAAAATGACCCGAGTAAGCCCAAAAATTAACCCTAAGATATTAAAGAACAAAGGAGACCAAGACAAGCAGGCACCATCTTACCAAACTGGGATTAATCCAAGGAAGATTAAGAGGAGCATTAGTTGTCCATCATTTTGCAGATTTAGCTCCAAATCAAGTTCTTTCTTCTTTCCTTTGTTTATTTTCATTAAACTTGATATGTAAACTGGATTGGAAGATGTTATACACATTGATGATGTTTTAATTTCATATTAAGATTTGTTCTTGACTCATTTTGTGACTTGATCATTTTTTATTTCAATGAAATGTTTTTGGTGGTGTAATATTTGTGTTTGCCTATACTTCGATAATAAATCAAGAGAGTGAGTCGATAGTAATCCAATTAGGTTAGTTAATGAGAGTTAACAACTCAATAATTCACGCAAATATCAAATCAATAATCATACGAAAAGAGATCATATGTGAGAACTCGATTATCCGATATATATTGCTTAAGAACTTGTTGAAAATGATATATTGTTTTTGTTAATCGAGAGATTGCAAATCAGGAATTTCAGAATCAATTAGGGATTATTAATTGAGGTTAAATGATTAGGTCTTGAGAGAGTAATCAACCCTTAGAAAATCTAGGATCGACACCAAATTTAATAAAAAATGGTTAAAAGAGCAAAATGACGATAGAACGAATCCTATACTTTCATACTTGATCATCCTTATTTTATTGTGATAGCTCAATTGTTAAGTGGTTTAGTGCCCTTTTTTATTTGATTGTTTAATTTTTGAATTTTATTTTCTCTCAAACCATATTTTACAACCTTGAACAAAGTTAGGTTCATTTAGTTTTAGCTAATTCCTCGTGTGTTTGATACCTCAATTACTACAAGTTTACGATCCGTTTACTTACGAAGATTGAGAGTTTTATATTAGGTAAAACTTGCTCAACATTGGCCATAGTTAGAAGTTTGATGCATTTTCGAATCCTGTGTTTTCCTTATCACTATCACTTAAAAGTGTTTGCTTCTCTTCCCTTGACACTTCCTCAGAAGCCTTAATGTCAAACTATTCTTTCTAGAAGTCACCTCTTTTGTCTTGAGTTTCTTTTAAGTCTCGATGTCCTAAGTGAGAGAGCTCCTCCAATGATAGTTCATTCAAATCTTTGATTTCTTGTATGACTATTACTTTTATCTTCCCAAATCTTTAAGGAGACTTGGGAAGTTTTCTCATCAACTGAACATTAGTATGGGATATAAATAGGCATTTAAAACCATTTACAATGTCAATAAATCTAGTTTGCATACTTAAATCTAGTTTGCATCATATTTCATTTGAAATGATTCATATTTATTTGTACAGTTAAAAATAGAGACAAATTTTATTGATAATTAATCATTAAATTATTTTTAAAAAAAGCTAAAACTGATTGATGCCTGACCATTTGTTTGAAAGTAAAGACAAAATTGATTGTTGATTTAATAACCAAATGGAGAGTAAAGGTAAAAATAGCTGACCATATTTAACTATGAATGAAAAAATGAGAACATATCTTCAACTTACTATTCAAAACTTCTTCATTGTTTTTGGTTCACTACTGAACTCTCCGTAGGTAGTCTTAAATCTAAAAGGGAATTGTCCAACTTAGAGAACAAAATTGAATGAATTCTTCGTGAAATCCATGAATGTAATTCTATGTACATAGAGATTGAGAAAAAGGCAAAAACCTGTGGATGTGTAAGGTAGTGTAAATAATTTGACATCCTAGACTAGACTTATGGACAATTATCTTCTTGCAACTCATCCATTTGAACATTACATTATATCACAATGATGGGGGAGAAGATTTATAAATAAAATCATCTCTACTGCCTGATATCCTTATTAGCATGGCTAGTACCTCCTTCATGTTTGGTCTTGCTTGCGGTGTCTCAGCTGTGCATCTTATACCAATTTGCAATAACTCACACATCTCCTCCGCACCCTCGGCCAAACCAGATCCCAGAAGTACAACCGGTATCATAGCTCTACCAAATCCACCCAAGACCCGTTTTGCCCACTCCACCAGACACTCTTCCCCGCCATCCACAGCTCGCCTCGCTGTTGCCAACTCCATTGCCAGGACGCCAAAGCTATACACATCACCTTTCGTAGTGGCTTGGCAAGTCTGTCCATACTCTGGTGCCACATAGCCCACCGTACCAGCAACCATTGTGCTCACATGGGTATACCCAACCTCAACAAATCTAGAAAGCCCAAAGTCTGTGACTCTTGCCTTGCCATTTTTGTCAAGCAGGACATTGCTAGCCTTGACGTCACGGTGAACGATGGCAGGGTAGCACTCGTGGTGCAGAAACACTAATGCCCTGGCCACATCAATTGCTACATCTAATCGTCTCCTCCAGGTTAGCCTCATTCTATCCGAGACAAGGTCCTCCAAACTTCCACCGTCCATGTACTCGTATACCAATATTTTCTCTGAACCATCAAGGCACCATCCATAAAGTGTTACAAGATTCGGGTGTGGCCATCCTAAGCCATTTCCACTTAATGCTTCCATCTCAGCTCTAAACTCCTTTTCACCTTCTGTTCCTTCCCTTAGTAGCTTCTTCACTGCCACTTCTCTCCCATCAGGCAATACTCCTCGGTACACAGTCCCAAACCCTCCTTTCCCGATGATTCTACCATCTGAAAATTTTCCTGTTGCCTTCAAGATGTCAGCATGAGTGAATGCTGTTTTATCTAACTGGAACACATTAATTGCATCTGACATCCATGTGGATGAGCTGCCAGAACTCGTTGCTTGATCGTAGCGATACTTGGTATCCTCCAGGAGGCATCCGGGTGCAGCTGATGGACCTTTGGCTAACATTCGCACTATAAGTGACAGAACTCCACAGATCAAGAAAGCCAGAACCAGGGTAACACAAATCAGAAAGTTGGCCCATTTTCTGTGCTCTCTTCTTTCCTTATCAAAATTTGGATATTTGGGAGGGCCATTTGTGGAGTTGCTGATAAAATTTGGTAGATGTAACAGCGGATCACCAAGGTAGGAATCTTTGTCAAACGTAGCCAATTGCCCAGTTTCTGGGATAGTGCCAGAAATGAGCGGATTGTATGAGATGTTGAATTTATTCAACTCAGATATCATGCTCAGGCTTGTAGGAAAGGTCCCAGAAAAATTGTTATACGACAAATCAAGATTTTGCAAGCATTTTATGCTTCCAATTTCATTCGGGATGTCACCAGAAAACATGTTTCTTGTGAGGTTCAGGACCACAAGTTGCAACTGTCCAATTTGCTGAGGGAGCTGCCCAGAAAAATTGTTGAAACCCAAATTCAACATACTGAATTTCTGGATTTTATCAATATCCCGAGGAATCGTCCCGGAGAGCAGGTTTTCAGAGAGCTGGATATACCCTGATATTTGCAAGGTTCGAACTGTAGAACCTGCACTACACACTGAGAAAAGGCCAGTCCCTGTAAGTATCCTAGCCCAAATGCTTCTGCAGGTCTTATGAGTAAGGATATTATTTACAAAACTGAAGGGAGGATAATCTGCAGGAATCCATCTCTTTAATGCCATACACTCTCCAGAACCAGCAATGGTACGTCGGTGTTGCCGGTTCAACTCAAATGGTGCTGTAGCATTTCTGCCTATATTCATCAATTCGGGTGGGAAGCTCCCAGACAACCTGTTGTTGGCGAGGTTTAACCACAACAAGCTATTGCAGTTCCCAAGTTCAGGTGGAATTTCACCTGTTAGCATATTATTTGCAAGCATTAACCACAGGACTGAGCTCAAGTTCCCGAATGTCTTCGGTATTGACCCAGATAGCCGATTGAAGGAAAGATCAAGAGCTTGAAGACCTGCTAGATTTCCATACTCTGGTGGTATAGTTCCGTTGAATTGATTATGAGCAAGGATCAATAGCTTCAAACTTGACATTTGAGAAATCTCAGTCGGTAACGCACCTGAAAAATTGTTGAAGCTAAGGTCTAACCGGAAAAGATTAGGTAGTTTGAGAATCCCAGAAGCATATAGACCACCAGTAAATGAATTTTCATGCAACATAAGATACTTCACCTGAGTAAATTTCCCAAAGATATCCTGAATGTCAGCTCCAAACTTATTTTGGCTTAAATCCAAGAAGATTAAATTGCTCAAACTCAAAAGAGAATCTGGTATAACCCGATCAAAACTGTTGTTTCCTAGGTTCAGGACTTGAAGACCAGAAATTGACCCTATCTCAGAAGGGATCTTCCCATTGAATTTATTCCCGTACAGATTGAAGTTGGTCAAATTCTTGCATTTCAAAATCTCTACTGGAACCCTACCTCCAAAATTGTTCACTGAGAAGTCCAAAAATTCAAGGCTACAATTTTCTGGAAATAGGGACCCTGAAACTTCACCACTAATGAAATTTTCAGAGACTGAAAACTCTTTAAGCCTAGAAAATCCCGTCCACATGCTCCCACTGAAACGGTTGGAGCTCAAATCAAGGTGCTTTAAGTTTGAACATCTATCAAAGGCGTTACGAATACCACCGGTGAAATTATTATCAGAAATATTTGCAACTACCAACTTGTCACATACTGTAGGAAAACTGAACTGAATTTCCCCCGATATCCTGTTCAAGGTCAAGTCAAGGACTTCCAAGTTATTCAAACCCGTCAAGTTGAGGTTACCGTGGAGGATGTTGTGCGACAGATTGAGGTAAACAAGGTTGTGACAATTGTTGAGGTCATTTGGAATCGAACCACCAAACGAGTTTTTCGATAGATCAAGGTGAGATAAGGCTGTCAGGGAAGAGAATTTGTCGTATAGCTCACCAGAAAGGTAGTTTTCTGTAAGATTGATGCCAATTACTCTTGAGCCATCAGAAGTGCATATGATTCCAGACCAGTTGCAGGGGTTTGAGCTCTGACGGTTCCAGTCAGACCAGTGTCCTCTGTTCACTTTATTTACCTTTTCGAGAAATGATTTCAGGTCTAGTAGGACATCTCTGTCTGTGTCGAGAGAATCTCCGGCTACTAATAGTGTTCCTGCAATTAATTCATAGAAACATAAAAAATCAATCTTTATCGAAAAGGGAGACAGATTCATACAAGCTTCTGGGAGTTTTAGATTCTTGAACTAAACTTATAGTAAAATAATCTATCATCCCCGAAAACTGCAAAACTGACAATACACATGAAGAAACTGAAAAGGAGGACAAAAAGACTAGAACTTTTAAAGCCAATGCATGTGTTTACATGTTCCACGGTCAGCTACAGAATTCTCATTAGATATAATTCTCAGAAAACTAAACTCGAAGAACAATTCTTCAATCATGTAATTTGAACCAGACTTTGAGCATTTTTACCAAAGAATCAATCCAGAGTCAGAAAGAACACGATCACCATGTAAATGGAAAGATAACTGCCTCATATCGTACCTGTAATCAATAGAAAGAGTGCAAATAACAGAAGTCGCCATAAATCGTTATCGTCCTCTGTCATGATCAGTCCTGCACCGCCTTCTTCTCCTCTTCGTCCTACTTCTTCTATACACACCTTTGTTGTTTCTTGGTGGAAATTCAGGGTTATAATAACTTGTCTACAATTCCACCAAAGTAAATTTCGTAGAACACAAGCAAATGGGATATAGACATTCGTTAGTATGCTAAAGTTGAAGATTTTGGAATGTCGTTGAAGCTCGAGGCCTGCAGGTAGACCAAACCAAACTTGGAAGAAATGCTTGCCACTTTTATATCTTTTATTAATAGTAACCCTTATTAGTTAAACAAAAAAAATTGTACTAGTTATATTAACCATACAATAGTCTCAGTTGATGTTTTGATGTGTGGAATAATGTAAGTTATCATATGGGGTGTTGTCTGCTTTAAGTTACTTTTTTCTTTTTCTGATGGAGAGGACTGACCTTTCCGATTACACATGGAAAATTCTATTCAAAATGAAATTTATGATATGATCAAATACTAACGCCTACAAAAGTTCTGCAGATTAAATTAAAAAAAATGTCCGCTTTTAGAACACGGTTTAAGGCTGTTGTGTGGTGTGTTCCGTGGGTTGGAACTTTAAAGAAGAGTCATAGAAGCAAGCAAGCAAGGGGCTGGGTAAGCCACCAAAGTTGACGGGTTCGCGTATTTTTGCCGGGATTTTGACTCGAGATTCTCAAGTGTTGATTTTGCTTCTTAATCTGTACGCTTTGGCATTTGTACAAGTTTGAACAAGGGGTGGAAGTTACATACTAAAAATGTGAACTTTCTTGGTTGGTAGGCATGTTTTTGATCAACCAAGAATCTGCATTTAACCGGGAGGCGTCAAATAACAGAAATGCACGCAAATTAAACCTAATAAATTAAGAAATATGAACTAATAAACCCACATATTTGCAGCAACAGTAATCCATAGTTTACTGCAAATCCGACTTCTGTTTCTCATGAGTATATAGCAACGACTTTTCTCACGAAAGGCATGAGAGGCTATGAGTTGCCATAATTACGTACATGAAATGCCTGGAAACTACAGTGAATTAACTTATGAAGTTCTTAATGGTGTTTGAGATACATTTCAGACTAATCCTAAATAATTAAAACCAAATCAATCAAGATATGTAGCACGTGTTATGATTATTTCTTTGGGAAACCCCTTATATATAGTTTGCATTTAGAATGCCTCTTCAAAGACAATTTATATATTACAGAATTATTGAGTCGTCGCAATAAAAGACAATTTATAGGTCATCAGATATTAAAGTTTGTTTACCAAAAAAACTGAGTAACAAAACACATCAATCATGGTTCTAGATCGTTGGACATGTAGTACTTATGTACCACAGATGGATATTTATCCCAAAGAAACTTTAACAAGCTTCTGGTTCGCGGATGGTGCCTAGAAATTTCGTGGAAAGAACATGAAAAAAAGCCTGGCTTCCAAAGGTAGCCAACTACTTTGTGTTAGGTAACTTTGAAAGCTTTGAGTATAAACTTCAGACTTACACCTTGACTTCATTAGTAAATTCTTCTTATTGAAATTATCATAAGAAATGATTAATTATTATTTATGGTATGAAATCGACATTTTTGGTAAGCACTCAAAAGTGGTAAGGAAAACTTGTACATACTTTTAAAATTTTTAGAAGAGTGATTAATTTTTAAAAATTTTAATAATTAAGTTCAAAACGACATGTTTTACTTAAGTGATCAAAGGAAAGGGATGTTTAATTTCATGAATATTTGTTAGACTTTATTAAATTTGAAAACGAAAAGAATAAATTTAAAAAAATAAGAATGAAATTAGACGGGCCTAAGATATACGCCACTTTCATCTTTTGTTTTATTTATTAAGGAACACGTGTCAGTAAGCCACCCCGTGATGAAGTAAGATTATACTAGGATTTAACTTGACGGCTAAGGGAAAGACAGTTCCACGCCCGTGGGGTTTGTAGCCTTGAATGAAAGACGAAATAAGACAAGACAATGGTAATAATGAATGCGAAATCAAAGTCAACATGAGGCCCCTCCTATTTGTCAACCTTTTAGTCATCAAAGAGGGTGAAGATAGATATAGTTTTAGTTGTGACGTTCCTTTCACTTCTCCTACCACATCACATTTCCAATCCTATTTAGGAATAATATAATTTCATACATTAAAAAAAAACAGTTAAAGCAAATAAAAGGAAAAGCTTTTTCTATCGCATCATTGTCTCCTGGGAGAATCGGGAGGGATGTGATCTTTGTCTATGTTTTTGTATATTTATCCTATTTTATTAGACTCAAGTTATTTATTTATATGGGATATTTTATTTTATTGAATTTATATAAGTCCCACATAAATAAATAGTTTGGATTTAATAAAACAGGATAGGTACTCAAAAATAGAAACAAAAGATTTCACGGCGAATCGAAAAGATCTTTTGTGTATTTACCCTATTTTATTAGACTCAAGTTATTTATTTATATGGGACATTTTATTTTATTAAATTTATATAAGTCCTACATAAATAAATGGTTTGAATATAATAAGACAAGATAGGTACTAAAAAATAGAAACAAAAGATTTCACGGCGAATCGAAAAGATCTCTAAATAAGAAGCCCGGTGTAATGATCTTGTTGTAAGTGTAGAGAGTTAAACTTCTGATTTGAAAAGTGCTGGATTTTGTATTTCAATATACATAACACTGCCTCGTTTATTTATAAGCCTACATCTAAATTAAAGTAGAATCTTAGAGATCAACACAAAGGGAATAAACTAATAATTAAATAGTCGAATAGTAAGATGCCCCTTGTAGATCATTCAAGTTGACACACTAATATTTATCAGGCATTCAGCATATTCTTCTAGTTGATAAAGCACCAAAAAGTGAGGAAAAAAGTTGTAAATTGATTCTTTAACATAAATCTTGAAGTCCTTATAAATCATATCGGAACCAATAGTGTGACAAACTACATTTCAACATATTATTAATCACCACGTCATAAACCAACAACAAGAACAAAATTCTTTGGAATTATCTTAACACATCATTCATGTTTTTTTTATATAAATGTTAAAGATAATGTCACTATAGCTCTCAGCCACCCTTTCCACATTTTCCAATTTCCTTATCTTCAACTTAACGCACTAATATTAAATTTAACATTAATTACCTCTTGGTATACTTTATCGGAAAGCTGTTAAACAAGCAGAGCTTCGTCAAGTCAAAGTTGTTAAACAAATAAACTCAGCACCTATAGGTTTTAATTAGATTTTATCTTAAAACTAATTGATAATAAAATGAGTAACTCACAAAGTTTATAAGCATGTTCAAGATGATATATTCTTTTCATATAAAACAAATTCTCACTTATATTTCAATAAAAGCCAACCTTACCTCAACCTTCAACGCTTTGGTCCGGTACTTGGTAGAAATAATTTTTAATGTAGAAGGATAGAAATTTGAAATGAAATGTAGGTTTTTTACTCTTGTTAAACATTTACTTTTACCCTGGCATGTTATTTTATCTTATTTTGGGATTATCTAACAAGAACCCTTCTTCCATATGAATAGGTTGTGAAATTTACAATAGTTTACGGATCCACATGAGAAGGAAAGTTAGATTACACACAAGTTTAAGTGAGGTTCTATTCTAAAATTAATTGGCAATAGGTGGACTGTCTCACTAGGCTTATATGTTAGTCTTCTTTTTTCTCTTTTTTTTAATATGAGACATTCACATGTAGGTATTATTAACACTCCCGCTCAAGTATAACTGGGACTGGACATCCAGTTGTCACTTGAAATAAACACAGTGGTAACCGGACCGACCCACTGGGACTGGACATCCAGATGGACAATCGAGAAATTAACAATTCGGACTAAACCTACTCTGATACCATGTAAAATTTGCAATGAACCTACAGGCCCACACGAGAAGAAAAGTTAGAACACACACTAGTTCAGGTGAGGTTTCATTCTAAAACTAATTGACAATTGGTGGAGTAGTCCACTAAATTTATATGTTAATCTTCTTTTTCTTCTTTTTTTAATATGGGACACTCGTATGTAAAATATTATCTAACATAAGTAAATAGCTAACAAGTTATATTAGAAGAATATTGTAATGATATATTTCAAGGAGTCATAAAAATTGGGCACACGTGTTATTACTAACTGAGGCTTATTTTTCCAAGTCAACATTTCAAACT
>JANVCL010000006.1:26639455-26650924 GCA_026546855.1 Erythroxylum incrassatum
TGGGGCGGGTACGGGGGATGGCATACCCACCCCGTTGCCATCCCTAAATGAGAGGAAGAGTAACATGGAGAAGCCCAGAAATAGCATGTGTTTCATTCTCAGGAATAGACGGACTAAAAAGAATGCCAAACTTAGTGAGATTAATAGACTGACCTAAAGCTGCCTCATAAGTGCCCAGAATAACCTTTATGGCGGAGGCCTCCTGAATATTACCCTAAAAAAAAGAAGCGAGTCATCCGCAAAGAAAAGATGAGAAATCTGTGGACACCCCTGACCATCCCGAACACCATGAATCAAACCCCGGCGCTCGGCATCTTTAAGTAGAAGGGAAAGGCCCTCGGCCACAAACAGAAACAGATATGGGGAAAGAGGATCCCCTTGTCGTAAACCCCTAGAAGGAACAGGGGGCCCCACATGTGTATCATTGACACAAATTTTGTAGTCAATGTCCATAAAGCACATTTTCATCCAAGTCAGCCAAACCGGATCAAAGCCCATAGCAACAAGCATATCACACAAATAGTCCCAATTAACACGATTATAAGCTTTAGCAATATCAATTTTCAAAGCACAGGCACCATTGTGACCCCTAGCTCGACGCTTTAAACTGTGAATAGTCTCATAGGCCACCAGAAAATTATCCGTAATCAGACGACCCGGAATAAAAGCAGATTGATTCTTAGAGATCAGCTTATGAAGAACATGTTTCAATCGATTGGCAAGAGACTTGGACATAATTTTATACAACAGATTGCAGAGAGCTATAGGTCGAAAATCCTTAACTGAGGCATGACTCTCACACTTAGGAATGAGAACAATCAAAGTTTCAGTTAAAGAGTGGGGAAGGGTACCTTGGGAAAGCCATAAGCGACAGTTATCGGAAATATCCTTGCCCATTAAGGGCCAGTTTTTCTAAAAGAAATCCGGATTCAACCCATCCGGTCCTGGCGCTTTATCGGGGTGCATTTGAAAAAGAGCAGTCCGAAATTCATCATCCGAAAACGGCCTCATGAGGGTTACATTATCAGCCGGACTAACCAATGGTGATACCAAGTCAATAATGGGACGACGATGAGAGGCGACAGTGCTTTGGAAAAGGTCACCAAAATAATCCCTTACTAAAGTTAGAATCCCATCTTCACTGTGAACCTAAGAACCTGAGGCATCTTGAAGTTTGTCAATCCGGTTGCCACGCCTTCTGGCCTTGATGCTATTATGAAAATACTTCGAATTATTGTCCCCATTTTGTAGCCAAAAAACTTTAGCTTGTTGCTTCAATCTGATTTCATCCTCGGCCAAGAAAAGATTCCATTGTTCCTTCAGATGGTGAATAGTGAGATGATCCAAACTATCAATTTCCGATTTAAGTTTCTGTTGAACAATATGCTTTTGCTGCCACCACAAGCGATTTCGAGCCTTCCCCCAAGCCTGAACATCATCAACCACCTTGTTTCTTCTAATAATAAAATCATCATGTACCGAACCCTGCCAAGAGCGCTGCACAATGGCAAAAAGGTCATTATCCAATAACTAGGAATTATCAAACCTGAAGTTGCGATTTGTGCGGCCAAGGGAGCCATCAGTATCAACCCAAAGAGGAGAGTGGTTGGATACAGGAGCCACCAAAGTAGTGCACACAACATTCGCGAAAAGAGAAGTCCAAGACGGCGAAGCACAAGCTCTTTCCAGTTTCTCCCTAACCCGAGCTTGTGAATTCCCCCTGTACACATATGTGAACATAGAGCCCATTGTGAAGATATCAGACAAATTCGAATCCATTAACGCTTCACGAAACCCATTAATCAAAAAGTTGGCACGAGGTGGGCTGCCATCCTTCTCAAAATCAGCTGCAATATCATTATAATCACCAGCATATAGCCACGGAAGACTACTCCTGGCAGCAAGGGATCTCAATAAACGCCACGGGTCCCTTCTCCTAGTACGTTCAGGGTATCTATAGAAAGATGTAAGCCTCCAAGTGCGCACAGAACATTGAAGTTCACAATCAATGAAATTGGAAGAATAACTCTGAATGGACAGTTGGATAGAATTACTCCACATAATGGAGAGACCACTCCCATTGCCAATACTATCAATTGAAAAGCAATAATCAAAGCGAAAAAAAGAACGTAAAGCTTCCATCCTAACACCATGAACTTTTGTCTTAGAAAGAAAAACAACTGCGAGCCTATGACGAAAAATCATATCCTTCAAAGCTCGAACTGCCCAAAGATTGCCCGTACCTCGGCAATTCCACACTAAGAGCCTCATCGGCGTTGGTCGACCTTCATAGTGGAAGGTTCGACCGGTGGATTCTATGTGTTGCCCCCTGCTAAATCCGTGGTTGCATAAATAGAAGGGGTTGGAGTAGTCTGTTTGAAACGAGGCCGCTTCTTGGGATCAGTGGGTTTATCCATAGGGTCATCTTCCGCAGGCCCTGTAGATCCTGGCCCCCCATTATGCCAATCAGTGTCCATGTCACCAGCAGAAGAGGACGCAGCAACAAAGTGTTGATCAAAATGCAAAGGCCCGCAAAGGAAAGAATTGCAAAAAACTTGGGAGGGCAACCCACCAAGATTGCCACCAGCCAATCCCTTAGAGTTCGGAACGCCCAAAACCGTAGAACCCGTCATGTCTGATCGCAGCCAGGAACTCCTCGGACGCTGCGTGCGGCGACCAGCCTCCCGCAAGCTTTCATCCCACATCGACTTTAACTCTTCTCGCTTGTGATGAAGGAGTAAATCACAGAAAGAGCCAGTATGGCCCAACTTCCCACAGAGGAAACAATAAACAAAAATCCGTTCATAGGAAAACAGGGCATAAAACACCGAACCATCAGGGTCAACAATCTTCTTCTTTCGACGAAGTGGTTTCGTGGTATCAATCCGAACCCGAATCCGCATCACATATTCATCGTTAGCATCCTTGCGAATAGTAGGGTCATAGTCAAGAAAAGAGCCGATAAAATCGCCCAAGCCTTTGGCTACCAACTCATTCATATAACCAGGGCGAAGCTTGCGAACCACCACCCAAACTTCAGTAAAAATAAGGGGAATATGAAGAGGATCCTCCCCAGGGTGGATTCGACTAAGGAGCAGCAAGTGTCTATTAAACAACCAAGGAGTACCATCAAGAACCCTGTCCATATCCATAGCTGCATAGAAACGAAAGAGGATGCGTTTGGCACCCAGATCAGAAATAGAAATGTCGGCAAGAGGGTGTCATAAATCAGCAAGGGTCTCCTTCATAGACACAAAATTGATGCGATTGTATGTTAAGAACATGCCAACCAAACAAAGAGCAAAGGTCGATTGGCAAGGAGCAGAGGCAGGAGGAATAGCCAAACCGTCATCTTCCTCATCAGACAGAGTCAATTGGTGGAGGGCGGTTTCCATGGAGAAACCCTTGTGAGTCGCTCGTGAGAGGACAAAGCTGAACAAGCAAGAGGAAGAGGAGAGCACCACCGGAAGGAAGCTACTGGACAGAAAAAATCTGCTGCTAGGGGAGCGAGGATATGAAGCACCGGCCGACTGAACGGCAAAGGTGGAGGGGGATGAGCCAACCACTGGAAGACGAGAATCACCTCATGGGGAAAGAACAAATAACGAGCATGAGTTTGTTTCGATTGTGAAGCCTATGCCAGCAGCAGAAGACGTCGACTCATGAAGGGCAACCAGTCATGGACAACTGTGGAAATTGTCGGTGGTCTCACATAAACAAAAGTAGACTGAAGGAGGGGACTGAATGCTTGCAAGGAAATGAGCAGATCAAAGTCAAGCGGTGGATGTCGATGTTCAGATCGTGGTCAATTGGTGGATGGAGAGGTCATGGAGAAAACCCTAGGAAAAGGGGAAAAGGAGAGAACTCATGCCACCTAGGCATACGAGAGAACTTTTTTTTGCCAAGAAGCTTGTTCTTCACTTCTTCAACCATTAAAGAGATTAAATACATCTCTATAGTATCATTCTATACCCCATCTTTTTCATTTACTTCCATACAATCATTATAATCATTCATATTGTTCAAGCCTTCCATCTCTAAATGTAATAACATATAAGTGACATCAATCATAATAACTTTTACAAAGTATTAAATGCTAAATATAGTTTAAAATAAACATGTGACAATCATAATAATTTCTAAAAAAATATTTGGCGTCTAAACTTGTACACAAGTTAAATTTTCACTATATGTGAAAACCTAGTAGCAAAATTACTATAATAAATCATTTACACATTCCTTTATTTCAGCTTCAGCTTAAGGTAATAAGCCACTTCATCAGGATTCACAAGCAAATTCAACTAACGTATAAATGCATTTAATGTTTTGGTTCCCCACGGTTATAAGCAACAATAAGCTACGTGAAGAAAAGAATAGGTTTCATAATAAATGACATTATTATGTGAAGACAAGAACAAGATTCACAATAAATGACGTCAAGAACTCACGTTCAAAGCATTTCATGTTTCGATTCTCCCAACTTATAAGGAACAATAGCTGTTATGTGAAGACAACTAAAACACGTCTGAATATTATCAAGTGCAACAAGTACACAGGCAACACATTTTGGCTATTATATCCCATAATCAATAGTGTCAATGTGTCATAGGAGTGCAACAAGTACACAGGCAACATCTTTTGGCTTTCATATCCAATAATCAATAGTGTCAATGTGAGCCTACGAACTAAAGTTGGGGTTTTTAGGGTGTGGACTTGACTCTAAAGCTCTGAGAATTCACGCTATGGAAAAGCTACATTACACAAGACATGAAAAACTACATTATAACATACGCGGAAAGAAGGCATTTCATGTGACTAATGATGGCCAGCTAAACTTCAAAGTTAAGGGACGATGCAATTTCGACAAAGAACTCAAAGAGAGGAGGCCAAAAGGAGAAACATCAGGATGTTAGTTTAAAGTTGGATACGAAGTAATCGATAAGGTGCCTTATTTTCAGATTAAGGAAAATAACTGGACTCTGAATGTAGACATGAACGGTCGATGGAATGTGAGGTTTGACTTGTAAGGAAATATACTAGAGATGTTCTTTTGAAGTTAAGATTTGCAGCTGCAATGTTCATGTTCCTTTTGTTTGAGTTGCACTTAGATGATATATATATGACTTAGTCGTGAATACTATAAGATGTCTAAAATGTACTGGGTTGCCAAAACAAAAGTGTCAATGTGTCATACGAGTGCAACAAGTACACAGGCAAGACCTTTTGGCTATCATATCCAATAATCAGTAATATCAATGTGTCATAGACAAGTGTGGACACGAGTGCAATGTAAGATTATAGTAGGAAAGGTACAGATTTTAGGCTTATGTATAAAGTACAAAAGTAGAACAATTGCTTGAGATAAGATAAAAGGTTAAAAACATAGAATAAAGTGCCACAATGATTTTAACATTATTTGTTGAATAAAAGGCACATTCTGTAAATAGAAGGCTACACGCAAGACTCATCTTGAAGAACTCAACACGCCATGCAACAGATACTGTTGAACTTAAAAAACACAAATGGGAAATAATAGTTCCTAGTCCGAAAGTCCATGCAGCTATTCTCTTCACCTTCTGCGCTTTTTCTCTCTCGTCACCCATCGTCGCCACCAAAGTTATCTTCTTTGTTTTTTTCCTCTATAAATGAATGAAAATGAGAGAACCAAGGTATCTTTTGATTCCTTCTATTGTCCCAAAAAAACACCAACATCTTTTTATTCCTTATATTCATTAAATCCCAACTTTCTAAACTCCCAACAAGCTGATAGCCAATATCAAAACTCATAAAACCAAAAATCAAGAATGCGAGGGGGAAGGTAGGTAGAATAGAGAGAGGTAGATGTATACAAAAAAAACTAGATCATCATCGCCGTTGAGGCTCGGCCAACAACAATGCTAACAACCCTCCTCCACCTCCTCTTCTCTGACCACCATCAGAAATAGCAGCAGCTCCAACCTATTGTTACGAAAACACACACAAGCAAAGCAACCAGATAAATTGTAATATTCCAGATTATCTGCTTATAGATATTATCCGCTTTGGGCCTTGGCCCAGCCAAGTCCTCACGGTTTTACTTCTCTCGAGGCCTTCTCAGGAGGTCACCTATCCTAGAACTACTCTCTCCCAAGCACATTTAACCTCGGAGTTTCGATGGGATCTGGTCCATTAGGCCATGGAAAACATGTCTGTAAGTGAGAGGTATCTGTATCCTTATAAGGCGTACTTCGATCCCCTCTTCAATCGATGTGGGATCTCACACTCTCCACCCCCTTAGAGCCCAACCCTCTTTAGGGTCCAGCCTAGCTGGTACAACGATTCAGGTAACAGCTCTGATACTACCTGTAACATCCTAGATCACCCGTTTACAGATATTGTCTGCTTTGAGCCTTAACCTAGCCAAGCCCTCACGATTTTGCTTTTCCTGAGGCCTTCCCAGGAGGTCATCCATCCTAAAACCACTCTCATCCAAACACGTTTAACCTCGAAGTTCCGATGGGATCTGATCCATTAGGCTATGGAAAACACGTCTGTAAGGGAGAGGTATCCGTACCCTTATAAGACATACTTCGTTCCCCTCTCCAACCGGTGTGGGATCTCACATAAATCGTAGAAACAATGAACAAGTAATGCTACAGTAACATGCATGGGTACTGTAGCATATTTAAAAGAGTCATTTTCATTCCTTCGTGCTGTATTGTGTAAAGACAATGATCTTTTAAAAGCCAAAAATGTAAGTAACGTTGCAGATACGTGAAGAAATCACAGAAACAAACAAAACGAATAACAAGCAAATAGGAAAGCACACACAGATAACAAATACGTGGAGAAATCATAGAAACAGAATAATAGAGAAATAGTACAGTAACAAGCAACAGAAACAAACACAAACCTGGAGCAATTGCCAGAAAAATCGCAGCAAGGCCCTGAAAATGTTGAAGTCGGCGCAGAGAGAAAACTTGTTTTATGAAAAACACTGTTTTAGAATAAACGAAAACTTGTGAAATATTAGGGAAACGTATTTTTTTGTTTTCGTGAAACAATTGCAGTTTTTATTTTTGAAAACAACGTAATACAAGAACAATGAACCAAACATGTTTTAATAGGAAGTTTCATTTTTTTATAAAAATCACAGCAAGAAACGAGAAAAAAGAAAACAAACACCCCCTTAACATCATATATACCACCAAAAATGAGATAGAAAATTGACTTGCTACCGTTGAAGATTTGATGGAGAAAATACAACTATTAATGGTTGTATTGTTGCAAATTTGTAGAAAATTTGGCGTCAGTATTATAATCTATCAAACAGTCTCCTAACGCAGTCGTCAACCTTTCGTTTGTATGTGATGTTGATATATAAATAGACCTATCATGTATGACATAATGAAAAACATCAATCATAAAATAATGAAAAAGTAAATGATAACAATAGTAAAGAATATAAATTATCGCAAAGTTTATTGAGTGGAGTCTAATTATTATCAACATAATGTGTCGTCGTCATTATTTAACCCTTCTTTTAGTTATCAACTATCCACGTGTCTGTTGTAATGTCAATCTGTCCTTCAATGCTCGATAATGTTCTTAAAATTTCTTTTTTCTTATCCTCTTATATATTTATAATATCCTTCTTCAATGTATTCAGAGTTGGAACCTTAAAGATAGATCGATTGCAATGAGTTGCAAAACATCCTAACTCTTTTGGTTTCAACTATAGATATCGTGTAAGTCACTGTAATTTTTTCATACTTCTATAGACACATACAAAAGCATATATATGACCATGTATGTTACTTAATTATACTTACATGATCACTTACACGGTGGATATATGACCTTATAAGTTCTTGAAACTCATAATCACAATAATAAGTCACAACAAAGATTTTTAACGCCTTTACTAACCAAAAATAGTTTAACTTCATATATACCACCAAAAATGAGATAGAAAATTGACTTGCTACCGTTGAAGATTTGATGGAGACAATACAACTATTAATGGTTGCATCGTTGCAAATTTGTGGAAAATTCGATGTCGGTATTATAATCTATCATATAGTCTCCTAACACAGTCGTCAACCTTTCGTTTGTATGTGATGCCGACACATAAAGGAACCTACCATGTACATATATGAATAACATCAATCATAAAATAGTGAAAAAGTAAATGATAACAATATTAGCAAATATAAATTATCTCAAAAGTTTATTGACTGGAGTCTAATTATTATCAACATAATGTGTTGTCGTCATTATTTAACCATTCTTTTGGTTATCAACTATCCACATGACGCAATCACATACACGAGCGTGTATATGACCTTGTAAGTTCTTAAAACTCATAATCACTTATACAGTTACATACACACCCGTGTATGTGATCATGTCAGTCCACAAAAACACCCTCCAACCGATAGTAATTCCAAAAACTATAGTATCTCAAAAGTTAAATCTTTAAACAAATGATTCAGGAACCTTACCTTAATGGGTGGGTGGCGAAGAAGAAAAAAAGATAGTGGCAAGAAGTAAGGTAGTGGGGTGGTGCAACAAAGGGGCAACATGGTGACTGGGATGTGTGGTGAAGGGGTGACAGTGAGCGAAAGATAGAGTAGGGTGACAATGTTTGTAAAAATTGGTTGAGAGCAAAATAAAGCAAGATAGAGGAGAGGAGGCCGGTAGTGAAACCTAGACTAAAACGACATCGTTTTACATGTAGAGACTATAAAACCTAGACTAAAACGATGTTGTTTTATTTGTTCAGATCCAAAGCAGTGTAAAAATAAAATGATGTCATTTTCTTCAAAACGAAATAGTGACAGCAGGAAACGAAGCAAAACAATGTCGTTTAAGTTATAAACTAATTGGACCTTGAGCTCAAGCTTTACAATTTTTTGGGCCCAAGGTTCGTCTGTAGACTCAACCAACCCATGCCTGAACCGTTGATCTCGGGTCAAGCCGGATATAGCCTAGACCCAAATGTCATCACTATTTGTAATTGGATTTGTACAATTATCAAATATACTAGGCTCCTTTTAACCAACGCATCCCTCCACTTCGAGAAGAAAATGTATTTCTCGAGTGACTAGGGGATAGATCTCGATTACTTCTACCAAACCTCAATAAAAATAATCACTTCCCATAAGATAGATAGAGGAAAAATGGACTTTAGTCTTCATTGACCCACATCAAATTTGATTATAGTTGTCTTTGTAGACTTTGGAAGTCCACTCACTTATTAAATTAGTCTTTTTTTTTAAACCGTTCTAAATAATGATGATGCCCCAAGCTGGCAAACACCACTATCTACTATCTAGAGAAGTAAAAGAAATTATTACCTTCAAGCAATTATCAACATGCACCAAATTCACCAAGCGGAGACCATAAGAACGAAAAGAAAAGAAATTTACCAATAGCAATTGTAGATCTCTACTAGGCGTTTCTGAAGAAAAGTGAAAAGAAAGCTTATCTCCAATCATTTTTAAATTGCATGTGGACAAAACTTTGTGTTTCTGGAGAATCTCTATGCGTCAAAATGCTCCTATTGAATGATTAAGTTCTTCCTCTAATTAATTTGTTAATAACATGTTCATGGAAATAACCCCAATGATGAAAAGTTGCCTCAAACTATGATCATCTTATGCAACTTTTAGATATTTTTGTCCCTTCCGGAGTTTGAGTTGGTGTATGCCATTCTCAATGCATTATGCAACCAAAATAGTTCTTGGTCCTGTAAGAGATGAAGAGTGAAGTTGTTGGGATGTCGACAACAGTAGACCTACCTTTGACTTACCCCACCTTTCTCTCTTTTTTTTCTCTTGCTGAATTGAGTGGGCTATCCTTACTATACGCTTCATATTTTTAATTGGTGTTGATGGATTTGGTAGATGATTTTGTATAGTTTTAGTTCCAGAAAGGCACTGTTGTTCAGGGCACTATTGAACACAATAATAGCCACTTAGTTAACTTGAATATAATTTGAAGTGCTTGCGAAAAGTTGTGTTTTCGTGAATCTGCTTTGGTAAGTACTGTATCTTACCTCGCCTGTGTATCTATACTGTGATAACCAGGGTAAATTCGTCCATTGAAAGAATTTGTCTTGTTATCGTTTCTGAATTCTGATCATGAAGTTTAGAGCGAGTCAGATTAATACTTCTTTCTTGTTTTAATACAAAACGTAGTATCTCCATTAAAATGAAAACTTATTTTATGGAACGTTTCTACTAACTCAGTTCGTGACAGATAAACCAATTAGATCATAGCTTGGATTTAAATTAGTAAAAGAAAATATCTAAACTAGTGAGAATCAGTGTTTACTTATAATAACATACATATTATTTAGTTTATGTATCTTAAAAGTTGACCATTGACCATTCAGTCCCCTCGTTGTACGAGTAGCTTTGATTATTATTTATATATATAAAATAAATTTATTATTGGTTATGAGAAGCTTGTCATATTAAAAGCTGATGTTCGTGGTCGTATTCTTAGCCTGCTAGTAAGGAAAATTTAAGTTGACAGAGATTTTGGTTTGCTGATATTACTTTAAATAAGGTAATGATCCCGATATGTATTAAAGATAAAAGTCTGTACTTCTGGAGCCAAACTTGTCTTGCCAGGCACAGTGATATGTTCATTTACGGACTAAATTGGTTCACCTTTTTATAAAAAGCACAACCTTAAATTGATGTTGTGTTAAAAGGTACTGTTGGTAGTGGCTTCCGATGTCGTCTGCGCGGCATGTGGATTGAGGGCAATCAAGTATGTACAAGAATTCTGATTCAATCATGGGAGGCAGCCATTATAGCTAAATATGAGAGCAGTGGTGGTGGTGGCACACATCACATGCACAATTGCTCTAATTAGCAAAAGCTGTTGTGTAAAATATATGTAAGATCAGCTCTTCAGAGTTAGATTCGCACATTTTAAGCATTCTTTATCGCTAGGGATTGAATATGAGTTACAGAAACACCTAAATATTCGAATTCCACGTCCTTTTCTTATTGAAAGGTGAAAGAAAAAAAAAGGTAGAAAGAATGGGAATGATCAAAGAGTAAAGCAGTAGCAGCTCCTCAAACAAACTCAACGCCCCCGTTCACTTTTATCCTATTTAATACTTCTTCTTATTTATAATAAGTATATTTTTAAAAAAACGTATATTTATTAAAAAAGTTAATAAAATTATAGATACACTCTTATTAATACTCTCATAAAATTACCTTGTAATCCCATAAAGTTATAAATAGTTGATAAGATCATGATCAGCATCTTAAATAAATAAATGAATGTTGTTGAAAATTGAAAGGTTTTGAAGCAAATAAAAAAGAAACATGATGAAGAGCATTGAAAAGGTAATTTGTAACTATTAGCATGTGAGAAAAATTGCAACTAAATTTTTTTGAAATTGTGATCTGTGTAATTAAAATGAGAGAGAAATTACAGGTTAATTTTGGAAGTAAAATTATAAAC
>JANVCL010000006.1:26671325-26686279 GCA_026546855.1 Erythroxylum incrassatum
TCATTCATCAATAATTCAACAATTCAATATTAATACCTTAAAATCTACTAAATCACAATCACCATTCCAATTTCCAATCGGATTCGAACCAAATAACCAATCCATTTGCAAAATACAATATGCTAACCGAAAACAATGTTTCAAGACTTCAACATTCACACTTCATTTTGCTATACCGAAATCAACATTCACACTTCAACATTCACAATTTTCCCCAAATCCAACACCGAAATCAACCTTAAAATTTTTCTCAATTCCAACACAATAACACCAAATTTTAACCTCAAATTCACCATCATCTAACAACCAACACAATCAAACAATCATAAATTTCAAAATCTCATGAAAAATTAAACAAAAGAAATTCAATCGGTCTTCACCAAATCTGGGTCGACATCGGGGTCAATGGGTCACGGTGTGCGGTGTGCGGTTGCCGACGGTCTGCGGTGTGCGAGGAGGACGACGGAGAAGGCCGGACGTCGGAGGCGAGGCAAAGCAGGCAGCGAGGCAGACCAGAGGCGCCGGGAGTCGGGACGGCGAAAGGGAGAGAAGATATGAAGAAGACGAAGAGAGAGGGAGAGTCGGCGTCCGGGGGGGGGGGAGTGTAGATAAAATTAGATTTAATTTTTGTTTACAAAATAGTCCCTCAACAACTTCTTTTTTACGGAACGACCCCGGAATAATCCGGTATTGGTGGTACCGGCCGGAATCGACCGATATCGACCGGAATTCATCACCGATTTTTTTATGACCATTCCGGTACCGTTTTCCAGCCGGTACATAACGTTCCGGCCGGAACGGTACGAAACCCTAAACACTGCTCACGGGTAGGAGGGGGACAGGATCCTCTGTCCAATATTATGATATCTTATTTTATCCCATGAATCTCAATCATTCATTTATGTGGGTCTCGTATTTATTTATGCGGGACCCACATAAATAAATGACTAGGATTCATGGGATAGAATAAGACACTGTAATATTGGACAGGGAATCCGAACTCGTAGAAGGGAACCCTACGTACTATTTTGTTTGTACTTCAATTCTTTATTAATGATTTTTTCCCTTTATTTGTTAAAAAAAAGATGTGTCTTTCTTTTATGGATGATGTAACATTTGCATACAAATTTGAAAAATTCATTCTAAAATCTTGCAAAATAAGAATTCATTATAAGATAAAAGCAGTTCTTAATAATTATAAAATTAATTTTTGAAATGAGTAAGGGAAGTTTATATCTTAAAAGAAGTTAGTAATTGTGTTAAAAAATAAGCTAGTAAAACATGGTTGAGCTGGTTGCTGATGATTGCACTCCCTTGATCAAGACCCTCATGTGCTAAAAAATTCAAATGAAAAATTGTGTTTTATTAACTTAAGTTTAATCTGAAATCCAATTAGTAAATCCATGGAATTATATTCTATTGACTTAAATTTAATCTTATCTTTTTATGAATTTAGGTGAAAGGCCAGGAGAGAGAGAAAGAAATGATGACATGTTAGTGTATGAACATGAGTGCTGCATTCTGTTGCTTCATTTCTCATCAACATCACACTAGGCCATTATTAGAGTCATCATCAGAAATCGGTACTCCATTCTACCCTCTCAAGTTGCTTATAAACTACATTTGCTTATCATGTTAACATCAGCAAAACAAAAGGAAAAGCATTTGTTGCCTTACAGAATTTATGGCTCCAAAGTCAACTTTGTGTCGTTGGTTTTCTTGGTTTAGAACTATAATGTACCTTGACCTTTAAATTGGATCATACACCAATGAATCTTCTCTCTTCTGAAAAGAAGTGTCATTACATGAGAACTAAAAAATAAGTGCCTTACCATTTACAGCAGAATATTTCTTCTTGAAAGCAAAAAGAAAAGAAGAAAGTAAATCCAATTCAATGGCGTAACAGTGGGAATCAACATGAATCGTATGCAATTTCCTAAACTTTAATCGTACCACTAAATATCTGCCATTATTTCCCATGAGCAGCCGAGTTTTGTTTATATATCCGTGTATGTACTGTAGCCTTTAGCGAAAATAAAAATGGAGAAAGGACCTTGATCCTGTATTCTTGATGACAATGTTTGATACTACGGAAATTCTTGTGAAACCTTCAAGCTCAAATAACCTCCATTATCTTCCTCTGCAATTTCGATCCTGTAAGCGTATTTCCCATCTTGGTCTATGCAACAACTTGTTTTGCAACTTTTGTAGAACTGGCAATTCGTGACTATGTCAAGAACAACAAGAATCGAGTACAAGTAGGCAATTAACATGGCCTCTAGACTTGTGAAAAGATTAGACTTTTCGTTGACATGAAAATAACTCCTAGCAATCCTGTATTGAAACAGAGCTTCAGCTCCTGCCATGGCCAAATTCACAGGTAGCGTTATTGTTAAAGCCGTAGAAGCTCTGCCTCGGATCATGATACATGCTTTCAAGATCGCAATATATCCACCACTTTTCTCATAACCTGACAATACCGAAGACAAGTTGCATATGATAAGTGTATTGGCAAGAATGATCGAGTAAAGAACTGCCCCAGAAGCCGACAGGAAGAAGAAACATGTAGGTGTAGAGTAACGGAGCCCTTCAAGAACGTTGAAGGCTAAGAAGAAGAGACAAAAAGCTGATGCATTTGCAGAGATAATCAAGAAAGAATTCCATATGCAGGTGAGAAGCAAAGGGCTAAAGATTGATACGACAGAAGAGAACGAAGGTGGAAGACACGGTTTGTGGTGGTTAACAGCTTGAATTACAGATGCTTTTGCAATCAACAGGAAAGTTAAGGTAAAGGGTAGAGTGAAAATATTGGCAGAGATTGTTTGAGAAAGTTTGAGATTAAGAAGGGATAAGAATCCCGATGAACGTGGAAATCCTGCAGCTTCAAAGAGAGCGTCTAAGCGACTGTAAATTGCTTGTAAAAGAGGTGAAGAAGAAGAAGATGATGATGATGAATAAGATGGAAGCAAGGTTTGTGAGAGGAGAATTGAGGCTGAGAAAGGGAAGGCGAGAAGAGCAGAGGTGGTGGTGAAGTATTGGTAATTCTGAAGGAAAGTGTAGATTGATCTTCTGATGATCTTGCATGGTGGAATTCTTTGGTTGTTATCTTCCATTGAAGGGAGAGAGAGGGCTATGAAAACAGAGTTTCAACAATGGAGTTTGTATTGGGGGAGTAGTGTGGCAGGCACTGATGTTTCCTCCTCTTTATTCTGATGAAGTTATCTAATGAATCATCTTCTCTCTACGCTCTCCAAGTTTTATGGTACCTTAGGAGTTGGAGGGTTGGTTATTTTGGATGAACAGGTAGCCTGACTAAAAAAGGATGAACGATTATATGCAAAGAGACATGGACTTGTTCGAGGCATTGATTTTACCTACGGATCTCTTTTGGAGTCATTAAGAGGGTCTTTGTAATCTCCAAATCTCAAGTATTAGTTGGCCAAAAGGAAGGCAATATAATGCTTTCTTTAATATGTTAGTAGAATACAAAATAAATTAAGATATTATTACAGTGTGTCTTTGCTTACTCTTTTCTGTTCTAGTGCAAGGATTAAAGAACCTTAAGTACAATTTTTTCCTTTTATTTTTTTGGATAGTAAAAGGGCAAGCTAGTTAGTTGGATTCTGTCTTTTTGTTCAGTTTTGGGGTCAGATCCAAATTGGCTTTTCCTCTTTGTTATCCTAACGTTTTGAGAAAAATCAAGCATTAGGTTCTTAGCTAGGGAAACATTCAATGGGGTTTTTGAGAGTAACACTATCATCATGTTAAAGCTAAACTAACTGTTACTTTCTTTTGAATTGCTTCAGGTGCAAACAAATTCCTATTATGGTGCTTTTGATCTGTGCCCAATATGTCATCTGTAAAAGGACAAATTACCTGAAAGAAAAATGAATTTTGTACTGTGGGTATTTGGCTTGCAGTTGAAGTTTGGTCTCGAAGTTGTTAAAACTGCTGCCGTTTAATGGCATAAAGTATCTAACTGGAAAACATAGTTGAAACAAGAAGCCGGAAAAGTCTGCAACCCTCATTAAGAATACCTGAGAAACAATTCAGTAGTCATGAATGAAGCAATGTAATATTCCATCACAATTGGAATACAATAATTTATATATGCATTAGACAAAATTTATCTGTCTGAAGGGAAAAGAAAGAAAGAGTTGATACTTCGCATATTATACATTAAGCTGGCATTATGTTTTAACTGAACGAAGAGGCATGCTTCATGTGGCTAACCAGAATCAATCATTCCACAATTGTGCACTACATGAAAAGGTGATCAAGGAATTGAATCTATGAATGACATTTCAAGAGGTGATCCACCCTCTTACAGTTGGCATGACATGAAGCGATCCAACTCTAAACATCAAAATGTTCAATGGGTATGTATGTGTCTTGTGTTTATTGGATTCAATCAACTTAAACTTACAATCATAACTAAAATTCAGTTTTTGTTTCAAATGTGATAAATGGATCCAATTAACACATGGTTTAGGAAAAGTGAAGAGGCAAGTAGTTATAGGGTCGGTCTTCTCTTCCCTTTCGGGTAATGTTTCACATGGTAAGTGACTGAATTCTTAGCTTTCAAGTGAAAATTTAATAATTAGTGCTTCAGAAAAGAAAAGAGACAAAAAAATGTTTGATGTTTCAGGAGATGGGACGGTTGCATTCTTATTGAATCAAGAAATAAATCATTCCATTACCATTAATCACAAATTTAATATCCAATCACAATCACATCCATTGATTACGTGGGTCCTTCTTCTTGATTATTTAATAACTTCAAGTGTGTCATGATTGAAGCTTCCCATTTGCTTAAGTGCTAAGCTGGAAGTTGAAGTACACTTCAAGCCTAGCGAAGTTGGAGTTCATAATAATATTCCCTGCGTTAATTAAAAAAATTAAAAAATTGAGAATAAATTATACTAAACAAATAAAGAATTTAATATTCTCTAACCATTACGATCATATCTTATAGAATAAATTATTATTAATTAATTATTAAACTCGAGTTTAAATTATAAAAATAAATTAAATTATTGAAATAAAAATGGTAAACAATTTCTTTAAATATATTGACCTAGATTAAGAGAATAGTGATCAATAAATTGTATTCTTATTTTTTTCATTTATAAGAAATCATTTTAAATGAGCTAATTTAATTTAGGTGAATCTTTTAAAATAAAATTTTGTAAAAAACTTTATTTATTTTATTTAAAAAGATATTGTATGTGTGATAATATCTTAGTGTTATTGGAAAATCTTCATTGGATTGCCAATGATCTTTTAAGATCATTCATATGATTATTCCACAATTAATTATATTCCAAGGAAATCATAAAATGAAGAATTGGTACTTTAAAATATTATAATTGAGATCGCAGAGAAAAAAGAAAAGGGATTCTAACGGAGACAAGTCAATAGCAGCCAATCCAAGCCAAGCCAAGCCAATCCTCAGACAATAAAAGCAAAAATGGATTGGGTTTAAACTTTAAAGAGATGAAAAGGGTGCGTATGTGTGGAACCTAGAGGTTCGATGATGACCAAATATGATAATGATGTACGATCATACGGTTGGTGGGCGATCATACGGTTGGTGGGCAGTCTTCTGCAAGCTTTTACGTTTGACTTCATTTTCTGCTTAATTAAACAAAATATGACGTGTTCTCAAATGTAAAATGTGTCTTATTTAGGGGTTAATTTAGTTCTCAAATGTTTTAAAAATTAGATTAAAACTTAAATTGGTAAAATAAGAAATTTAATTTTTAAAAGGTTCAACTAATATTAAGTTACCATAAAATCGGTTAAAATTTGAATAAAATTAAAAAATTTGAAATATAATTGTAAGAAATTGTCCTTACCTATCAAAGAATTTAAAGTTTAATTAAAAATATTATTAAAAGAAAATTAATTGATTTATTTTAATTTATAAGACCTTATTAATTATTAAAAATTAACCAATTAATTGATAAATTGATTAATTTTTAACTATAAAAGTTATTAAAATAAATTGAACTAAAAATTTGAAAACCAAATTCAACAGTTAAATGTTTTAAGATTTTTATATTAAATCAATCGAATTGCTTGAGTTTTTTAACGATGTCCATAAATCATAATGGTTATACTCTATATTACTGATATTCTTATGGAAGATCATCAACATTTGCTTATGATAGGTGAAGGGTCAACTCAGTTGGTGAATTGGTACCAAAATGGGTTTTGCACAGTCAAACACTCCTAATTATAATTAATAAGGTATTTTTCGGATGATTCTAATTGAAAATAGATAGCCACCAACTGATGTTGAAATAAATGAAATTGTTTCATTATTTTGATTTAAGGGGACATTAAAATAAACCCTAGCTAAGAATCATTGCCTTTTACTAATCCAATAATATAGACTACTTATAAAATGAAAGTATTTTGACAAAAAAATTTTCTTCACATGGGTCAATTGGAAGTAACCTTTATGTTAATTAAAGATAAAACTGTATATTATTAAACTCTCTCAAATTTTATTTATCAGTAAGATTTATGTTAAATATTATTATTGTTATTCTTTAGATAGAGAGAGGCGAATGTAAGTTTGACAAATTGTTACGTATATAAATATAATATTTTTATTACGAGGTATTGGAAATTTAGTACTTTTATTAAAATTTATAAGAGATTTTGTGATGCTGAACCTAAAGCTGTCAACAATTTATTAAGTGGTTGATGTACAACAGTAAAAGAGCCATCCTTTCATGTACAATATTTTGCTATGATATCTAGTAAATGGTAATGTTAGTTAGGTTTTACAATTGTAATGGTGATGAAACTTTTGAAGAGAAAAAGAGTTTATGCAAAATTAAGATATTAACTATATGTTACTAATGATCAAACCATCCTCCAGATTGTGTGATCAGCGGTCACATTGAATCTTAATAGTGCTTGGACATCTATTATACTTCAAATTGTTCATGACATTTTACAGGATATGGGTAAAATAAAAAAGAATTCTTATTTTGTCTCATTTTATTCTTTACGGCAATTACGAGTGAACCCTCATAAAAAATAAAAAGAGACAAAATAAAGTCTTTTTGTTATTCTCTACGAGAGTTAAGAGTCTTATAAAGAAAAAATGAGACAACATAAGAATACTTTTTATTGTCTATTTTGTTCATCATAAGAGTGGACCCTAAATAGGCGTTCTTGTCCTTATTCGGGCCTAACTATACTCTTGTGTTCAGTGGCGAAGTCAGGAATTTATTTTAGGGGGCAAGGTATATATATATAGTTTTTTTTAATCCAATCCATTATGGGCAACGACATTCTTTTAGGGTGGGCAACCTCTGTATACATATATATTTTCTTTTAAAAAATGCCCACCCTCAAATTTTCTATGTAGCTTCTATGTAGCTTCGCTACTGCTTGTGTTGATTATATGTACTTATGTTGTTGATTATATAATAAGAGTATGCTAATTATTACACAAAATCATAGAAGAGATGCTAATTAGATTGTGAACTCTCTACAATGATAAGGTAAGGCAGTTTCATAAATTCAAACAAAGTCATGAACATTATAATTTATTTCTAATAGAAATGTATTCCCATTCAATTTTTTATTTTAATTAAACTTTGGCTTTGGTTTTTTAAAAGATTGTTTTGATTAAAAACTTAATGTTAATTATTGCAATTACATTTTTTTATTTAATAACTATCATGTATGTTTTTCTATTAGATTGTTTACCAATTTGAATTAGCTTAGATAAAATTTAAATTTAAGTTCTTTTCAATGTAACTGTCTTTTATAAATAAATAAATATCATATAATTAATTTACGATAGAATAAAAATTGTGTAGATAAGGATCTCATACAAAGTTTTTGGAGAAATATTAAAAGTTCAGATAAATAATATACAAATTTTTTAAAAAATAAAATTTAGTAACAACGAACTAAATTCAATATTATGGCTATTACCAAGGTTTTGAAACTTGGACCGGACGTCGAACCAAAGGCTTTACTGCTCATCGGTTTGACCACCAGTCGAATCGGTGTGACGTTATAATTACGCAATAATTATATTTAATTATATATAATATTAGTAATATTAAAAAAATAGAAAAATATAACAAATAAAATAAAAACTATTTAAAAAATTAAAAAATTTATTAAATTAGTAGTCGAATCGGTTTGACCAGTCCTAGTTCGATCGGTCAATTGACCAATTACCTTTAGTTCAATTAGGAACTGGTTTTTAGGAGTTACCGAAACCGAATAGTCAATCGGTCACTGATCAAACCGACCGGTCTGATCCAAGTTTCAAAACAATGACTACCACAATCAGCCAATAAAATCAAACAACTCAGTAGTGTTTAATATCTCGACGTTTGCTTCCTTTTATTCAGTATTCCTAGTTACGTCTAGCATCGTTGAAACTTATATATCATATGAAAATAATAATCAGTTCAACACTTCCCACCCCTTTTTACTTTCAAGCTTGCCGATTTTCGGTGCTCACTCTATTTTCTTTTTCGTATCCCTTCTCCTTTCAGGCTCACTTCATTTTAGCCATGACCGATTTGGAATTCGATAGTCTGCTAGACGAGTGTCGCTAAAATATTTACGAGTGTATAACCAATTGGATAAATTCAAGTAGCAACAGGAATCGAAATAACCAAAATAGTAAAAGATAAATAGGCTGAAAGGTTTATATGATAGTATTTAAACTTGAAGCAATAGTTTTATTGACTATACTTTACACAAGAGAAGCTACAAAAACATAAGAAATAAATTAGAGTGTGATTACAGCAAATCAAGATAAAATCAGTTTGATCACATGATGTGAGTGAATTCTTTCATAGGAAAATAAAAACCAAAAAGCCTGTCTCTAGTTCATATTTGTATAAAAAAACTTAATTCAAATTTAAAAGAATTGTAGACTAAAAATAATTAGATTTATTTAAGTATATAAAATTCAAATTTTATAATTGCATTACCAAAATATGGTTTACAATTACATTGCCAAAATTTATAATTGGACAATATAAGGATATTTTGTAATGTGTAATGCATAACACGAACCTTAGTTACGTGCCTAGGATCAAACGTGTAAGTGAATAAACGGAGAAAACACGCAAAATACCTTATTTACTTTCCATCTCTTCAAACAAGCTTTTTCACGTCAAAACCTTTGAACTTTCTTGACAATCTTTACAAAAATTGTTTAACCGAATGTCGCTAACCACTACAAGAAAATAAGGATTTTGCGACGGAATAATAGCGACAGTAAACAAACCATCGTTGTGTATCGACAAAACGCCATCGTCCGTCGTTAAATTCTGTCAGTAATTTTTTATACTGACGAAATAATTGGATACCGATGCTAATTCATTGATTTCTTGTAGTGAACGCTTTTTGTATCTTTCTTAACGCGTGAATCTCTTAACAGGTCAGAGAATCCGAATGTTAACGACTTACTTAAATAGACAACAGGAGACCTTAACAACTACATATAACAATCGTATTAGGTCTTCCCATCACTGACCTAATGCATGTCCTGACTACAATAATTAGAGTCTTTTTTTCCGCTGAACTTCAACTCCAATAAATCAGATCCTTTATTAAGCTTCTTTATTATCTTTAACCATATCAAATTTGAGTCGTTTAACTGTAAGATCATTAAAATCGTAATTAATTATTGTCCAAATTTAGAAAATTACTAGCGTTCTCCCCTTTGGTCAAAAATTAATTACAGAAGTTGTAATAACAATAAAACTACTAAAAACAGTTAAGCTAAATCAATGTATAAGATGAACAAATTTAAAAAAATCATTCAATCCAAAGATAATGAAAACTCATTATTTTGTTCCGTAAGGTTTTTGATACCGAAAAATATCAAATGCATGTATCATATGCAATACAAATCCAATAAAATCACATATATCTAATACCTTACTAATATGAATGAGAAAATAGAGCGTGGTAAACTAGGATGATACATGTATGGTCTGAAATATGTCACATTTTTTAAGTCTCAATTTCTCTAAACATTATACTAAACTGCACCAGAGAAATTTTTTTCTCACACTGAATGCTAAATGCATTAGAAAAAAATCGTTTATGAGATTAAATGCTTGTATCCCCTTATGTCATATCAAAACCAAGAATTTACATGTATATCTATATGTATCCTGACAATATAGGCTAAATGTTAATCTGTATATATATGCCTGATGATGTTTAACAATGCTTAAAAACAACATTGATCTTAAGACTTTCACTTATATTATGACAATGTATAACAACCTATATGACTAAGAGCAAAAAACATGATCATCTATATTGACAAAACATACCGTCATAATATATGAAAAACATAAAATATGTATCAAGAGTAAATATAGTGATCCCTAACTAACAGTGTCTAAGGACTTCAATAAACCCATGTTATGTACATGTCTCTAAAAAATAAGTGGGTGAAGTCCTTTAGCTAAAGGATCAATATGCATATCCTCAGTCCTCAAATGCTCCACCTCAATGTCACCTTTCTGTCTCAATTCCTTTTTGGTCAAATATTTGGCCTCCAAATAGTTAGACCTTGTGATGTTCTTATTGCTATTATTGAATAATATATAAAAAATATTATCACAATATAATTAAATGGGTCTAGCCATTGAATAAACCACAGATAACTCGAAAATCAAGTTCTTAATCCAAACCACTTGTGTAGCACCCTTATAGCATGCCACAAAGTCTGCAAACATAGTCAAAGAAGACACCAGTGTCTGCTTGACATTCTTCCACGATACTACACCGTCTACTAACATAAAGATTTACCCTGATGTGGACTTTATATCATCTGGATAAATGGAAAAATCTAAATCCATATAGCCTAGAAGGTCTAGATTGTTGAGTTTTTTTAATGTAAACAAATAATCCTTAGTTCCCTTTAAATATCTCAACACTCATTTGACTACATTTTAGTGAGCTATTCCTAGGTTGGCCAAATATCTAACCACCAGTCCAACAATAAATGTAATGTTTGGTCTAGGGCATACTTGGGCATACATTAGGCTACTAACTATACTAGAATAAGCCATATCCTTATAAGTCATTTTATACATAAATAGCAAATACTAAACAGTTAATTTTATCAAACATTTTTAAATAAACAACTAATGTTATCTGCTAGTCAAATTACTTATATTAATCTGTTGTTAGCTAATCACTGATATAATCAATTAACAGTTAATACAATCTGCTGGTTGCCAAACAGGGCCTCAATAAAGATAGTTACATGGCACATTATTTTTTATCAATTATATTTTAAATGTATGCTCATGTAGAATAGAGTAAATAATATTAATAATAGAATTAACAATATATTATATTAAAATTTCATAATTAAAACTTTATTCAAATTTTATGTAAAGTATACTATAATTTATCTCAAAATATAAAAATAAAATATAATTTAACAATACTTGAGAACAAATGAAGAAATAAAAGAGTAGAAGAAATAAAAAATAAGGAAATAAATTATCCATTTTTTTAACTTTTAGTGAAAATTGAAAAACCTTAAAAAGAAAATAATCTTTTGTAAAATTATGGTGAAATAGAAAACCATCCCAATTGAATCAGAAAGTCTAAATTTCAAGTGATTTAATTAAAACGATTGATTTTAATTAAGAGGTTTTAATTTGTTAGTTCTCTCGGTTAACCTGTTGAACCAATCAACTTCGTATAGCCAGATTTAGGCCCTGTTTGATAATTAGCATATTGCATAAGCTGTTAGTTGAATCTATTAGCAGTAATATAGCTGATTTGACTAGCAGATAATATCAGCTGTTTATTTAAAGATGTTTGATAAATTAATTATTTAGTATTAGTTGTTTATGTATGAAATGATTTATAGGGCATGACTTTATAAAAAAAAGGATTTATAAGGACATGGTTATTATATTTTAGTATTCATTTGAATATTCACATAAGAATTTAAATAGAGCAAAAGAAGTCGACACCGTCATTTCAAAGTTAAAGAGAGACATATATAATGGGATGATAACTCGTTATATATTTTGTGACGCCCTAATACCCTTTGGAAGGATATTGCGAGCGCCACATAAGACAGTACAAACATAATGTCAAACATTTCGCGAAAGCATAGCATTTAACAATAAACATTCCAAAACATACGAAACACTTTATACATGCATATCTAGAATCTCAACAAACATACATTACATATCATGCTTTTTGAAACTAGCCTGAATTAAGGTTATTACAAACCTTGAAAACAAAAATTCAGGAGTCGCATACATAAGATACAAGTCCAAAAAAATACTTAAAATACATTTTAAACAAGACAAATTTTAGACTCCTTTGGCCTTTGTGGTTGACTTGTCCCAGTTCCTACGTCCTTCTCTCTGAACCTATGCGGGGCAAATCCACTGTATTATGCATATAACTTAGTGAGTAATAACTAAACTATGTTTAACCATAACAAATACTGGATCATGATACACAAAAGCATCTCAACATACTAAAATTCAGAACAGAATAAGATTTATTAGGGAAAACACTTCGCAAGCTAAAGTCAGTCATTTCAATAGCAAAGTAGAACATTCAGAATACATAATTGATTTTCAGAATAGGGTGTTAACCCATCATATCAAAATTTCAGATTTACTTCATATCAAACCTTATCTTATCATAAATCAAAATACAAAACGAATCAGGCTGTAAATCTATAAACAGAAGTGGGTAACGGGACTTATATAGAAGATACCGTGATTGGTATCACTAAACAGAGAGACCAAAGTCTCGACACCGTCGTGTCCGGAAGAGACCGAAGTCCTGACACTGAAGTGTCCAGAAGAGACTGAAGTCTCGACACTGAAGTGTCCAGAAGAGATCAAAGTCTCGACACCGAAGTGTTTAGAAGAGACTGAAGTCCCAACGCCGAAGTGTCTAGAAGCAACTGCAGGCCCTTCTAGGCATACCTATTTACCCACAACTAAGACTTGATAGTTACAAAACCAAACAAGTTCAATTCACGTGCATAGTAATTAGTCAATCATATTTGCATGCTTTAAATATTTCAGACATTCACTAACCCGAGGCTCAGAACACATTCATCATAAAACAAAATTCAATTCAGTACTAAATATAACAAAATAAAATGTGATCGTTCTAAAGATTACTGACAGCTTTGCAAATCATTTAATAGAGCAAAATCATTATTAAACAAAATAGTCAAAGCAAAACCATCAAAACTTTTTTTTTACTGAATTACTTACAAATACTCAAAAATCACTTACATACATTTACTTACAAAAGAGACCATCTAAATTACTTACTAGATTACTTACAAAAATTACTATCTAAATTACTTACAAAAGTTACCGTCTAAATTATTTACAAAAGCTCCCTTAATGCTTATTTTTTTGGAATCGATCGCTCGATGTGTTCCTTTATAGCATTTAATACAAACACATATCACTATTGTGCATGATTAGAAATCATTTATGCACATTCATATATATTGATTAAGCATAATGCATGCTCATGACAATTTTTTGGGTTTCTTATCCTTAATCTTGTCACAGCATCTATCATATGAAACCATACTCAATTTCTCAATCCAAAATTATCTCACAACCAACTTTCCGGTCCACACTGTTCAATTATTCTCATCAGGAAGGTGAGGTAATTAGGTAATAATTCCTTCTAAAAAGTTTTTTCTCTTTGTCTTAGGTTTCTAATGATACCAAGTTTATCCAATGTGGGTCAGTATACTGAAAGTTATTCCCAAAAAACTAATGACTATTCTTAAGCTTCAATAGAATTCTTATCTCAACTTCCAATCAGATTATGATATTCTTAGAGGCAGAATTAGAACTCGATTTCTTCAAAAACTTTGTATCCCTATGTCTCTAATTTAATCCAAATAAAAAATTACTCCATTCGAATAACTACAGAGAAAGTTATGCTTAAAATACCAAAGTATGTTTAAGTTGTCAGGAAACTTCGACGCAGCAAGCCAAAAGTTGGCTGCGGCGAACTTTCCAGACAACAAAATTCTTCGAAATTTTCTTAAAGTTTGCCGCGATGAACTTCACATAAATGAAATCCTTCAAGTTGGCCGCGGCGAACCAAAAAGAGTTCGTTGTGGCAAACTTTGCATTTTAATCATCTTCTTCCTCTCTCTACTGCGTTTTTATCTGAAACTCAATCTCCATCAATTAACTCCAATAACTTGCAAACAATCCCTAACTCCTTTTTAGCTCTTTAGTACTTGCACACAATTTACAACTCCAAACTTCACACTTACCATCAAAATCCGATTAACATGTGCAACTTAAAATTTCCAGCATTTTTTTCACATTCACAGTTTCAAATCCTTATTTGAGTCATTTAGGACATTCATTCACCGAGACCCATCTGTTGGAACGCGTATGGCCCGAGTATTCACAATACGCTGCGGAAAAGACTATAACATAACATGAAGTATAACCAAAAATAAACAGGATGTACGAAAATATCTTTTGATACGGATTGGTTGTTTCTTTTTTGGATTCGTAGACACTGCAATACGTGAATGCCCTCTACCAGTATCCACACGAGTATGAACGATCCGAGTAGCGACTATCATGTGCTAGCATGTCCTGAAACTCTTTCTGAACGCCGCACAGTTTTCTCTCGAAAGGTGGCTAGGGTTTCGTCTCACGTTTTTGTTCTCCATCTAATGAGACCTAAGTTTCTCTATTTATAGAGAAAACCTAATCCCATTGAAGCCTAGTAAGTTTTGGCCCATTATATCTCATATAATAAAGGCCCGACAACTTAATTCAATCCAATCTAATAAATATATCCACATATATTTATTCAATGCCTAATAAATTAGGCCCAAGAGAATAAACTCAGATCATATCACTCTTTTTGTGCGACCCTGTAGGCTCATTTGATGT
>JANVCL010000006.1:26686379-26697256 GCA_026546855.1 Erythroxylum incrassatum
AACATAAAATGTCATCCAACTCATGCATGAATTCATTTCCAACACTAACATATCATCCGAAACATTCACAGAACTCAAAAAGCTAGAATATCACTTACTTGATTTTTCTTCAAATTCTTCAACAACGAGAGTGATGATGAAGAAGAAGCAAGACTAACGAGAGAAAAGCAACTAACGGTTGGACCAACTTATTTGTGTTGCAAAGGATATTACTGCGATAAGAATCCAAACCAGTGTTTCGGTGATGAGGAAAATAAAACCCAACAAAACCGAAGAACAAACAATGAGCTTCATCTTTCTCAACTTGATTGCATGTTTATTAACACGTTGACACATGGCCCCTTTGCATGACTCCCATTTGCCTTTCATGCAAGCTACCACATTTCTCCAACATCTCAGGTCATTTGTCACACATAAAGAAGTGCTACATGTCCAAATACCATTGGTCTATTTTTCTAAGGTCTCAAAATTTTCAGAAAAATTTCTAAAATTTTCAAAAATTTTGAACTAATACAAATAGTCTCTGAATAAATTTTTCACAATTTATTCGTATTTTATAAATCCATTTTGCCCGAAACATGTAAACGAATGCATGCACAATAATTTGTATTTGTTGACAAACAATGCATTGAAATTTCTTAATTTCCTAACCCCTAACTTGGGGTGTTATATATTCTGACTCAAATTTGATATTAATTCAACTTCAAAAATTGAAATTAAAAATATTAAATTTAAATAATAAAATTATTATCGCTAACTCTATATATCTTTATCTCTATCTCTACCTCTATCCCTATCTCTATCTCTATCTATCTTTAGCTCTACTTCTATCTCTTTTTCTATTTCTTTGTTAATTTGTAATAACTTTTGGATATAATAATCTTTTAGTTCCTTAATTTAGAAGCGATTTCCTCCGGTGGTTTGATATGGTCAGACAGTTAAACTATTTTAATATGCTAAAAAATGCTGATAAGTCATTTACTAAACAAGACTTTAGTTTTTATTTTAGAAATAATTTTGGATTTAATGAAACTTCCTAGGTCTAGGTGAGCGCATGAACCAAAAATAGGTTTAGGTGAATCGGTTTTTACGGGAAGGGGTTAAGCCTAAAACCTCTGAAAAAGGGACATTTGGATTTGGGTTAGAGCAAGTAAAACTTGGACCGGGTTATGCTCCCAGCTCAGACTCAGCCAGCACAGATTTCACTTCTTTGGGGCCTAATGTTTGTGTGAACACTGACCCTGATCTCCAGTACCATGCGAAGTGGTTAGGAGGATTTGCTAAAACTCTGTTTCCTTTCAACGACAATTACAATTCTCAGTTAATTTACTTCCTATTCTTTAAGAACAATAATAATTTATATAAAATCTACTCAATGTTGACAGAGGATAAGATCTCAGAACGGCTGAATAGGGAAGCAAGATGTATTGATATTAGCTGTAATTCGTATTATTTTTTCCCGTGTAGTTCAGGTCCTAGCTCTTTTTATATTGCAGCAGAAGTAAAATATATTTCCACATCGCTGGGGATCCTATTCTTTTTTGTGAAAATCATCATCAACTTAGAAAACAACATTAAAATGTTAAAAACATTGCATTTATAAGATTGAGAATTGCAATTAGCATCATCTTTTAGTAGTTTAGAACATCTATCAGCAACTGCAATTGAATTAAGTTAGAATAGCAACATTAGCATTCAGAATTAATGCTTAACATGTCCATATTCAACAACTAAACAAAATTCATTATTCCAAAGTTTAATGACTTTCCTAATAAGCGTATGTCGTAACTGCCTGTTGAATAATAATATGGACTAAAATAGCGTATGAAAAAATCATGCTGCACAACACAGGATTAGGACATGAACTTGCTGTTAGTTAGCACGTAGTTACACCAAGACAGAGAAGCAATAGAGGCTTTAAAGGTCCAACGCACAGGTCGCTACTCCGAGTTAAACAGAAGTTTCTGTCTCTTTACCAAGTCTTCTTCCGCCATATCCATCCACCAAAAACACATAAACAAAACAACCACCCCTAAAAAGAACCAATCTTCATACCATCACCAGACCACCCTGCACGTTCTTCACTTACTGGTTTCCAACTATCTCAATTCCTCTTCATCTCTTCCTTAAAACTCACATATCCATCCATCAAGCAGCAGTTTTTATCACTACCACATTCATCACACAACCATCACATTAGTCCCTCCTTTTCTGGAGGAGAAGGTACTTTGTTTTGCTTTTGCATAGCCATTGGCCACCAATGTTGCCTCCACCGTCAACACCACCAGTACCGTCATCTCCTCCGCTTTAACTGCACCGTTGGCCCCCATTAACACTGAGTCATGATAATGGGAGGAGAGAATCACAGGCTGTTTAGGCCTCGACCCTTCTCCTCCCTTCCCATTCTTTTCATTTGTTTCATCATTCTTGCCAATGCAAAATTTGATTCTTATACTCCTCCTGATAAACATCTGCTTGATTGCGGATCATCAGAAGATACCAATCTTGACGATGGTCGAACCTTCACATCCGATTCTTCCTCCCGAAACAATCTTGAAACCAGTGAAGATGTGAAAGTTTCAGTCGACTCCATTCCCGCAAATGTATCTTCTGTTTTTTCTTCTACTCCACCCACAGCTCTTCCTTTGTACCGCGCTGTAAGGATATTGCTTGTGGATTCAAAATATAGCTTTCATATCTCTTGTCAAGGGTTGCATTGGATTCGTCTTTACTTTTACCCCCTTCCTCACCCTCAATACAATCTAACCAGTGCAGTTTTCAGTGTCAGCACAGACAAGTTTGTTCTCTTGAAAGACTTCTCTGTGTCAGATGATAAAAAATCGGCGTTCAAGGAATATCTAGTTAATGTTGCAAGTGAAAGACTAATTCTTATCTTCAAGCCCCAGAAAGATTCTTTTGCATTTGTCAATGCCATTGAGGTGGTCTCGGCTCCTGACGGTCTTATTTCCGACACAGCTTCGACGGTTCCTCAAGGTGGCACTTTCAATGGCTTGTCCAAGTATGCATTCGAGGTTTCTTATAGGTTGAATGTTGGAGGGCCAGTGATAACTCCGAAAAATGATACGTTGTCAAGAACGTGGTTCTCTGATGTTGCGCATAATACCTTTCCTCAAGGGGCTCAAAATGTGTATGTTGATCCTAGTGTAGTCAAATATCCACAGAGTGTTGTAACTCCTTACATTGCTCCCAACTGGGTTTACGCAACTGCGGATGAGATGGCCGATTCCGAAACACTGCAGCCAAATTTCAATCTCACCTGGGAGATGAGTGTTCATCCAGGGTTCTCCTATTTGATCAGAATGCACTTCTGTGACATTGTGAGCAAGGCCCTTAATGATTTGTACTTCAATGTGTATGTAAACAACTTGATGGGCATGTCTGGTCTTGACCTCTCATCTATCAACAATGCACTTTCCACTGCATACTACATAGATTTTATTCTCAATGCATCATCTATACAGAATAGCTCTGTCAGGATTCAGGTTGGCCCTGCTTCTGGTTTGAATTCGGGCACGCCTAACGCTATTCTGAACGGACTGGAGGTTATAAAGATGAGTGATCCAGAGGGGAACTTGGGTGGTTTATTTGGTGCCGATGTATCTTCTGGAGGAAAAAGAATGAAGATTGTTGCAGGAATTGGCCTTGCAATGGGCTCAACAGCGATGTTTCTACTTGCAATAGTTTTCGTACGTTGGCATAAGAGGCCCCAGGATTGGCAGAAACGTAACAGCTTCTCATCATGGCTCCTCCCGCTCCACGCCGGTCAGTCGAGTTTCTTGTCCAGCAAGAGCAGCACTAGGAGATCAAGCATCTTTGGTTCCAGGAAGAGCAAGAGTGGTCACTCTAGTTACTTCTCTAATCAAGGTCTCGGAAGGTACTTCACATTGCATGAATTGCAGAACGCGACACAGAATTTCGATGAAAAGGCAGTAATTGGTGTTGGTGGGTTTGGAAAAGTCTATCTTGGAGTGATGGAGGATGGAACTAGGACTGCTATAAAAAGAGGAAATCCGAGCTCAGAGCAGGGCATAAATGAATTCCAGACAGAAATACAAATGCTGTCCAAGCTAAGGCATCGCCATCTTGTATCTCTTATTGGATTCTCGGATGAACAATCTGAGATGGTTCTTGTTTATGAATACATGGCTAATGGTCCATTTCGTGATCACCTCTATGGCTCAAACAAGCCTCCACTATCATGGAAACAACGGTTAGAGATTTGCATTGGTGCTGCTAGAGGCCTGCATTATCTTCACACTGGTGCAGCACAAGGCATTATTCACCGTGATGTAAAAACCACAAATATTCTTCTCGATGAGAACTTCGTCGCAAAAGTATCGGACTTTGGCCTTTCGAAGGATGCACCGATGGAGCAAGGTCATGTAAGCACCGCAGTGAAGGGTAGCTTTGGATATCTTGATCCAGAGTATTTCAGGAGGCAACAACTCACTGAGAAATCTGATGTCTACTCTTTCGGAGTAGTACTCTTTGAGGTGTTATGCGCAAGGCCTGTGATAAACCCCAAGTTGCCTAGGGAACAAGTTAATTTGGCCGATTGGGCAATGCACTGGCACAGAAAGGGAATGATTGAGAAGATAATTGATCCTCACATTGCGGGGACAATCTCTCCGGAGTCACTGAAAAAATACGTAGAAGCTGCGGAGAAATGTTTAGCGGAACATGGTGTTGACAGACCCGGAATGGGAGATGTCCTATGGAACTTGGAATATGCTCTGCAACTTCAGGAGGCTTCTTCACAGATTGATGCACCTGAAGATAAGAGTGCCTATCTCATTGTTTTAGAAAAGCCAAGTGACAAGAACTCTGCTTCTGACTCCGTTTCTGTCAACGACGACTCTGCAGTGACTGTGGGCTCTCCACTGTCTCATGCTTGCCAAATTCAGGGCAGGTAACACCTATTTCCACGGGAAAACAATCCCAGCAGTAAAATATTTCGGCTTGGCCAAAGTTGATTCCCCTGAAATTGATCAAAGCTTCCAACTTTTCCATGAAATTTGATCAAATCGTACTACTTGGTTACTTTTCATTTTGTCAATGATACGAAATTTAGTGAGATGGTATCTTGCAAGCACCTTTAACCCTCCATCACTTCCTTTATTTTTTGATTGTTAGGAAATTAAACAAAATTTGGTAGGATCAGAATAAAATTAATATTATAAATAAATAAATAACGAAAAAAGATTAGAACACAATAATATTATATGATTCAACAAAACCGTCTATTTTGTATTTTCACATACTTTTCTTTCAAAATCAATCTAAAGTCCTTATACACTCATTTTCAACTTCTTCAAATACAATCTCAATATGGCTAATTTTTTCTTGCAAATGATTTGTACTCATAAAATGTGTTTAAGATAAATTGAAGCCTAAATTATATAGACTATTTATAAGAAATTTTAAAGATGTTCAGAAGAAAATAAAAAAGACCTAAATTTCTTGACAATATTTTTGGCACGTCGTGCTATAAATAGTACACTCTTAACTATATATAAGCAAAACATTTTTTTAAACATTCGTTTTCAATGCATTTCATCTGATTGGAAACAAAATAAATCAATCATTTTTTATTTTTCAAAAAAAAGTTTTAGAAATCTCTACTTTAACTTGAATGAGAATATGAAATTGATATAATTCCACTATTTTAAAATATTTCCATTAATAATACTCACTATGAAGTCATGAACCTTCATAATTACTATAAAATATTCTTATAATATCATAATAAAAATATAATTTAAATCTAAATATTAGTTACAAATAAACTTTTGTTTAATTAAAAAATTTGGCCCACTAATATGTGTATGGTAAGGGTGTAAGGGGAGTACTTTCTTTTTCTATATTACATTACCATCTTCATTGTTAGATTAAATTGTTAGATTAAGTAAGTTATTAACCTATAGTTTTGATGTTAACAAAATATATTATTATTAAAGAATTTAATTTTAGTGGCATTAGTAGATCAATTATAATGGAACTATGTAATATGTGAAAGATGAAGTTCAACAAAAAGGGCAAGTAAACAAAGGAGCTCATTGAAATAAATTGAGTAATCAAATAATAGAAAAATGAACAAAATTGAGCACATTTACAACTTAAGAAAGTTGTAAGGTAACTCAAAGTGAAGAATCAAGAATAAGGAGGAATCAAGTATATCAAGATTTATCAGTGGAGTGAGGTGGTGGCAGTAGTTATACATGAATCTAGGCGAGGCCGGATAGATGGCATTTTGTTTAAGATTGCGTTCCATATGGTGATTTATAACCTTTGGAAAGAGCGGAATCGCCGGTTGTATAAACAGGAAGAACGCCATAAGTATAAGTTAGCGGACTGCATTGCTAATTTGGTGCGGGAGGTTCTGGTGGCCCATGGCAAGCATATTTGTGTAAGCTTAGATATGAGAGGTCGTTGGCATATTTAGCAGGTGTGAGCTTCCTAGCTGTGTAGGTTTTTGTGTTTGTACCACTTTTTTTTTTCCTTTATAGGATTGTACAGTGTAGTGTTTGGCTTTTGTTAATATAAATTCTCTTTAAAATTAAAAAAAAGTATATCAAGATTTAAACAAATTATTTTAATCTTTTTTATAACTCTATCTTAGTCATTTCAATGAACTAGAGGATTAATTATTGCATGATCATTTGTATATAAGGCCTAATATAAATCTTTTCATAATTAAAAGGTAAATTGTTTTGATCTTTAAAGAAAACCCTTTTGATATTCAAACAAACTTTGCAATTTTTTTAATTATTTCTTAATCAAGTTTTCATCAAATGGGTGTGTTTTATGTTTGAAAAGAATTGGGAGTTGAAAATTTTGACTTAGATTTTGCAAAGGGTTCAACTAGCCTAAGCATTTAGATTGCTAGCAAAGAAAGGAGAAAAGAATTAAATACTAGGAGATGTCTATTAGGCTAGGGGATATGTAAGCTTAAAGGTGAGTGTCTGGCTAGCTAGACATGCCTATAAATAGTGTCTAATAACCATTTTCATTTAGGTTTGAGTATAAATAGACCATAAATGAGTTTTGAAAGGAACCTTTAGCATATTAGAGAGTTGCTAAAAACCTTGAGAGACTAAAGAGTGCATATTTACATGGCATAACATATATAAGTCTTTATTTATTAGTGTGAGTTAAAAAAAAGGAGTTTTTGATTTATATGATTGTGTAATTATTACAATTGAAGAAATTATTTAAAGTACACTTTTTGAGGGTTCCTTTTGACCTTGAACAAGACTTGCAAAAAACAAATAATTGACTTTTTTTATCTTTTATTGAATCTTTTTCTCAATAGATAATTGGATAAACCAGGATTTTTCTTCCATATTTCAAAATACAGTTAATCAATATGTTAACTAATCAATTATGATAAATTGAATCAGATTTTGCATTTTTCCTTCCACAATGCCTCGATGAATTTCTCTTTACCTATGAGAAGGCAAGAAATTTGTAAAGATTTCCTCTTCACTTATGATTAAAAAAAAGATATTATATAGAGGGCTACTCTTCACCCATTGAAGGATGAAGATATTAACTTCTAAGTGGAGCTTGTAAAATGGATGCCAAATCATTACAAATTAATTTTATCTCTATTTTTCCACTTCCTTTTACAATTATGGTGTTTGTTATAAATTTTTTATATGAATTTTTCATAACCATTCATTAAAATAAGTAATTCATTCATTAGTTTACAATTATAGTAAAAAGTGAATAAACACAATTCATCTCCCTTCATATGTCATTAAGGATCAACACTCATTTCTTATTCATCTACAAATTTTCTCTTCTTTTGAATTCTGTGAAATAATTAAAATGTTTTCTTATGATTGGGATTTAATATATTCTTAACATATAACAGTGTCATAATCAATCTATCATAGGGCTCAAGAAATAAAATAAGAACTAAAAATGCATTATCTCCTTCTTCAACATTGACCTCAACTTTATGTAATTAATCCATTAGACTTTTAAACATGTTAAGATGGTTTATGATCTTTTCATCTACTTGTCTCTTTTAATTGATATAAATGTCTTTCATATGTAACTTGTTGGACAGACTCTTTAATAGATAAAGAGCTTCCAACTTTTTTTTGAATTGATATGGTGAATTTTCATTGATAATATTATTAATAACATTATATATCAAATAGAGTCAAATCGTACTAATATAATAGGCTTCTAATCCTTTTAACTAATTTCTTTGATCATTTTTCTTTTCCTTTTTTTGCTATTCAAAAATTTTTGCAAACTTTATCTAAGAAGAATACTGTTTACCCTTTACTCCTAAACAGTAATGATTCCACTTCCATTAAGTTTTTTAAGAATAAAATTACCCACTAATATTGGCGTTGCAACTATTTTAGTTAGTTGTGTCTTTACCTCTAACAATATTTATGAAGAAATTAAGTGCACAAAATAAATATTGGAAGCAATAAAATAAAATTATCACTAGATACAACCAACAAAAAAGGGATAATCTTTTTAGTATTAACAAACCTAAAGCTTTTGTGTATCCACTTTCAAACTCTTAAAATGCCCTCTTATTATATTGCACTTTGTAATAAAAGTATTTGTAATTTAAGAGGTTTTATTAACCATAGTTTTGGCATCTAATGAGATAAATAACAAATTCATGAATAAATCCAACTTCAATAGATTTATTTAACATTTATCATGTCTCATCAATTTTTATGCATTTATTTAGTTAAAAACATAGTAAATAGTTAATGCTTACTTTGTTTTATTCAAGTCACATGTTTCATAAATATCCTTTTTATTCATTTTTATTATGATTTGACAAATTGTATGTTGCGTACAAAAAAATAGTATGTGCTTTATATTTATGTAAACTCCCTTACCTTTCATTAAGCTTCAAAATTATTTCTTTATTCAAATAGTTTGAATAAACATACTAGCAAATATGTCTAAATTTAGATTAAGCAACTTTCTTATTTGTTATGAAGATTTCTTTACTACATATCATTTTTCTATGTTAATATTTTGCATATTACGTTATAGGATATCTCATAATTATTTAGTACTAGGTATCTTTTTTCTATGTCAAGGATAAATTTCACTTAATTATCTAGTAAGGAATGTTTTTTATTACATGAATATGTATTTTCTTAAACAATAATTAAACATGGCATATTGCATATATTATATTACCATATTAGGTTAAGGTCAACTTATTTATTTACTTTTTATAAAATAAATTATATTTAAAATCTTGGTATTTAATTGATTTTGTGATACTAGCTAAAACTATCAAAAATAGTAATAAAATATTCACAATTTCAATGTATTGCAAGACTAGCATGTATGTTAACTCTCTAGTTAACATTGACTCAATCTCATACTAACATCTTAATGATTTATTGCTTATTCTAGGATTAGTTGTAAAAGAAATCTCAAAATTTACTCAATTTTTCTATACTAATCCAAATTTTAAAAAATGAACCTAAAATACTTCAACTTTTAATTTGTGAAAAAAATCTGACTTTAAATTTTTTATTAAATTGGATGACATGGTGAGTCATGTCAAATTTATATGTTTATCACTTGGTTGCCACATAAGATAGTTATGTCATGTATGGAATTTATTATTTAATAATTTAAATAATATCAATTTATGAAAACATAATTAGCCCTAAAAAATTTACTCTCAATCGGCATTCCTACGTCTTTTTTACTAAATCTCAATTCTTTGCTCAGAGGTTGTTTCCTTGCATGTTTATATGTTGTTTCTTTATGATGACCATTACTAACTTTTGATAACTTTTTTAGTTAATAGTTGAGAAACTATGCTGCAATGAGCAAAAAGACCAACATTATATTATAAATAACAGAATCAAAATATGAGATCTTGAATCTCTGATGAGCTCTTAAGATACTTCCTTTCTTAATTTTCTCACTTTCTTATTACCCATTTCTACTTTAGAAAAATAAGACTCAATTTTGTATAAGTGATAGATTATATTGTTTTGTTAGTTTATTTATGTGCTTTCATCCTTCTAATATGAAATGAGATTTCCAATTTTGAGATATGTTTAGTTTATCTTTTCAATTCAAATGTGTTATAGTACACCCTTTCTAATGCAACTATAATCAAATATGTAAGGCCTCTAAGTCCATTGTCCTTGACAAAAAGGAGATCAAATTGAAAGTACTATGTTTGGATGAAAGCTGGCTGAGAGTTGACTTTAAATCAAATCAAATCTAACTTTAAATTTTTTAGCAATAAACTCTCAAAGTTTCTATCCCACTAAAGATAAGAAAGAGTTATGTTTTTTTAGAAATTAAATTGATTCATTCATCTGGGCCAAAAATATGCTTACAAAAACAGTCCAAGCTTTAAGCTCATAACAACATCCAAAAGCCCACACATGAAAATAGAATATCTTTACACATATCAACCATTGTTTCAGTCTTCTAATTATCGCGCAAGACACAAGTGATTACGTTCTCTTCTATACGCTTCAAGTCGATTGGAGTTATCAAGGCAACTCATACTCCTGTGTTTGCTCCACTTGTTTCCTTCATAGTTAAGTAAACTTAACTTCCTTTTTCTTTCTATTTGTGTTTCAATACTATTTACTTGCATATGGTGATGACCTGTCTACTTCACCTTCTTGATGATGATTTATTGGCATTTTATAAGACTTGCAAGCCAATAATGTTTCATTTCAATTAATTATTGTTGGCCCCGAAATTTTTTTTATATTTAATAAGCATGTTTAGGGTGAATTATGAGACTAATGAAAATTGACATGAATTAGCATGTATTATGAATTAGGTTAGGTGGCATGAACTAGTGAATGGGATTTTATTAAAGAGAT
>JANVCL010000006.1:26697356-26737020 GCA_026546855.1 Erythroxylum incrassatum
TTCTGATGAGGAGAAGCTGGACTATGCAGTCAGCTTATTGCAAGGGGATGCACTGCATTGGTGGGAGTCAGTGCCCCGCAGTCAGGTTGTACCTCCAGTGCTGACATGGAGGGAATTCCTGGAAGTATTCAGGAGGAAGTACTTCTCAAGGGTTTACATCCAAGAGAAGGCTAGGGAATTTCTGAATCTCACTCAACGGGAAATGAGTGTGAGTGAGTATGAATTGAAGTTTACCCAGCTGTCACGGTATGCGGCCAATATAGTGGCGAGTGAAGAGGATAAGTGTCGGAAGTTTGAAGGAGGACTTCACCTTGGGATCAGGGAGAAGGTACTGATCCATAATTTCAATGACTACCAGCAGCTGGTAGATGCTGCACTTCAGGCTGAGAAGTTAGAGAACATCAGGTCTGAAGTGAATAAGAAGAGGAAAAACAGAGAGCAGTCCTCCAGGAAGGGAGTGAGTGCTCCAGTGCCTGAGAAGAGCACAAGATCATTTCAGACACAGAGTGGCATGGGCAGTAGTGGTCCTGCCAAGAGCAAGCAGACCAGGGCAGTATCTGAACAGGCCTCAAGTGTAGGTGGTCCAGGAAGGATGGGGAAGAGTAAGTACTCAAATCCCCAATGTGAGCATTGTGGAAGATTCCATAAAGGGGAGTGTCTCAAGGTGATTGGAGCCTGTTTTGGATGCGGTGAGAGAGGACATATGATCAAAGATTGTCCTCATGCAGTCAGGCAAGAGAGATCACAGCCGTCAGTCCCAAGAAGAGCAGACACAGTGGGGCCCAGGCCAGTGCATGAAGTAGGCAGTTCTGGGACAGTGAAGAAGGTAAATCCTTCAGGAAGGCCAAGGGGTCAGAATCAGGCACAAGCCAGAGTCTTTGCGATGACCAGGGAAGAAGCTGTAGCTGCACCTGAAGCTGTTACTGGTATGGCTCATAGCCAAATGATAAGAGGCGAGCATGTGGAAGCTATAAAACCTTGAGGTCATGGGTTCGAATCGTGGCCTCACTCATGACCAAAGAGGACAGTACCTTTCAGGGTTGTGGCTGCGGGGGTACGCGGGGGTATGCGGGGGTGCCTCGGCATCAAATCCCGGACCCAACAATTATTGTGCATGCTCTGTTGCTTTGCTTGCTTTGTTGATATTACAATATTCTTCACATATAATTTAAGCTTTGGATGTATAGTACAGTCTTTTGTTGAACAATTAATTCTTTTGTAGTGTTAGTAATTGTGATTATCAAAACTTGTACAATATAAAGTTCCTTCTTAAAGATTATGGATTCCTACTTAGCCATATATTATAAATTGTGTTGCTTAGGATTAGCTTGGATATTATCTAGCTTACTTCCTCCTCTTTGTGATTCCTGTTGCACCAAGATATTAAATCTTGCCAAGTTGAGGATGGAAACTGAACATCACTCAATCTTTTAAGTTGTTCCCAAATCTGAATGAGTATTGGCACTCGAAGAAAAGATGACTTAATGTCTCCTCTACTTGTTTGCATAACACACACAAACAAGCCACTCTAAGGAAAATTTTCAATCTTGAGAGTGCACTTAACTTTCCCCTGATAGCTAGCCATAAGGTAATTATTCCATAGGAAAAGCATGCTTGTGTTGTTAGAGAAGTGTTCTAAAGGCAATCGCCTTTAGCATTTATTGTACAAATCTTTATGATTAATAAAAAGACATTTTCGTTAATTTGTTGTTCATGTTCTTTATGAATTGATAGTGATCTTAAATCTAATTAATGAAGTCCTTCATACATTATATAGCATGAAGAAAATCATGATGAGATCATGATAATGAGATTCCTATCATGTGTAATTATATTAGTGTCTAAATTATCCCTCATCATAGGATTAATGAGACGGGACATTATTAATTCGAAAAAACTAATACATGTTATACTCCTTAATTAGATCAAGCAGTAGATCTCATAAGCTATAAGCATAAGTTGTTTAGAGTTGACATGCGGATGCTTGTTAAGAGTAGTAAGTACATTGGATAACCTGACATAAGACAATCATATGAATAATCTATTCTAGTGTCAATGATAGTCTCATCATAGCAATGGTGAAAATATTCGTAGACTTAAGGTACTCAAGGATGTCTTGGATACTGATTATATATTTTGACTCCATTTCTCGTTGCCTCTCAGAGGTTGCTTATAGGGTGGTGATTAGGTACATCTTAAGGTATTTGAAGATAATTGAGTAGCCAATAAAGGATTCACTACTCCTGATAAGAGGAGATGATACCCACGGCCTCTTGTCGGAGTTGTTACTTAGGAATCTTTAGCCAGAGGGGAAATGTCATGAAGATAGTCTTCAGTGACATATCTAATTGAGTAATGAGCCTCACGGATAAGAACTAACATCATTTGGGCTAGATGTGAGATAGTCAGTCTAATAAGAGTTAACACTTTAACTATACGCTAAACCAAGTGGGGTATAGAATGGTGAAAGGACGAATTACATGAGAACATTTTCTATAAAAGGGTTTATAGTCAAAACACTAACTTTCTAGACAATAAGGGGTCATAATGTGTTGCTAAATACTGCTCACGACTTACTTTAATTAAGTGTTAATTCAAATGACTAACGTAACCAGGAACCTAATGGATCACACGCATTAGAGATGCGAAGAATAAGTAAAACGATTTTGGATGGGGATCTAAGATATGTGAGATGCATGACTAAGCTACAAAAGTATAGTAGTTTAGGGTCATTTGATTGTGAGTCATATGACACATGTGAATCTTGCTTATTAGGTAAGATGACAAAATTATCTTTTAAGATGACAAAATTACCTTTTAAGACGACAAAATTACCCTTCAATAAGCAAGATAACAAAATTACCCTTTAAAGAAGGGGTGAATGTCTTCATGCTAAATTAAGTGGGATTAAAAGCCACTTAATTCCCACTAACTCTCCATTGATGTTGGGGGTTAAAGGGAGGCTAAAGGGTGTCAAAGATACTCTATTTTCACGCAAAAGTTGTAAGAAAATAAAGTATCTTTTGGTGAATTGTTCACCATCTTCTAAAATACTCTCTCAAATAATACACTACAAAGTTAGCAATTCGTGTGTGTTATATTTTTCCTAAGAGGTTTTAAGGCTTCACTCTTTGTGTGGATATCATTAGAGACGTCATTCTTCGGTCTTGTGGTTTACGACAACTCGAAGAGGTGAAGACAACAAAGAACAAAGGAGATTGTAAGGTACACATCTTAAGTTCATGTTTTGTTTTACTAAATCTAATGGCATATGTTTGATGCATGTGATGCATGATCGAAACCCAACATGTTCCACACTAATTTGTATTATGGAATTTTGGTTCCTCTTCTTTCTAACAGCTACTTACAAGATTTATTTGTGAATTGACCATTACTACTACTTTTCCATCAGACTTGTTCTTCCTTATCTCTACTTAGTGTCACCATGAGAGCTTGAGCACATGTTAGCCTTTTAAGTATCATTCCTATAAGTAGTTAGTGTTTGTTGCTCTATTTTGTTTTCTAGTATGGTGTTCCTTAATGGATTAAGCTCCTAAACATCCACTAGGGTTCCTAGATTTGTTCATGTGTCAAACCAAAATGATGTGTTACTCCCATTTCCTATATGGTGCTCAAATTGCCCTCTGAACTTGTCCTTAAGTTTAAAGATGTTAAGGAAGGTCCGTGAGCAATTATCTTTGGGTTTGAATAACCAAACACTTTGATTCCTTATGTAGCATTTATGAATCCACCACACTTATAATGAACTCTCATCAACTAGGACATTTTAAACACTAAGACTTGGTTCATGACTTTGGCTGGTAATATGCCTAAGCTCCTTTCCTTTTGGTGTTTGCAACCCTCAGTCGATATGATTTTGATCAAGTAGTTCCCTTTCGACTTTCGTTTCCATAAAAACCTCCTTAGTAACTATTCAATAGATCAATAAATGGTTATAGGGAACCATATATGTGTAGGCAGAACATATGGAAATTATTGAGGACGAGTTTGAAGAGTTAATTCTACTTGTAAAAGATAGACACTATGAGGTCTAACTTGAGGTTCTTGACTTTATCTTCTCTAGAATAAACATGAATCTCCTGTAAGATGGCCTTTTATTTGTTATAAGTCCCCTCATATAGCAGATGGAGGGCTGGGAGATTTTAATTCTTGTTCGAGTAGCTAACCATCTAGTTATTCCACTTACATTGTTAGAAACTGCAAAGGTGCTCTTTAGTTTATTGATGACTATCTCATATAGTAATTTGAAAGTATTTAAAGTTGTCATTAGTACATATATTGAGCTAAGATTAGCTTTGGAGAACAAAATTAGGTCATCTGTAAAGGACAAACTTGCTATCCTCAAATCCTTACATTTAGAGTGAAATTTAAAGCTGTGATCTTTGTTGATCGTGAGCTTTATCAACCTTATTAGTATTTCCATTGTCAGAGCGCCAAGTAAGAAAATAATGATCCCCTGTCTTAATCTCTAACTTTTTTAATTATTTTGGTTAGCTCTTTATTTATAAGAATATCGTATGGGGCAATAGTGACCAAATGCATGTAGAGTGTAGAGAAGGAAATTTTAGTCCATAAAATCATATTCCTTTTAAAAGTTTATTTTGATTGCCATTTTTTGCTTGAGTTCTTCCTTAAGTAACTTCCTAAAAGCTCTTGAATTATTAGGATGTTATCCTTGATAGTTTTTCCTTGTAAGTAATCTCTTTAGCTAGAGTCCACTGTATGCGTCAATGCTTACCTTAATCTTTCACCGATAACCTTGGCAATCATCCTATTGATTGTGTTGCAACATAAGATTGATAAGTATTCGTTAAATATTGTATTCGTTCATCACACTAATATTGTTAAACAAAAGCATATAAGTTTTTTGTGAAAAATTAAACAATAGAGCTTTTAGTATTATAGCTTAGTGTTAAATAATTATTTTTATTGGCTTTGATTTTTATATTTATTTTTTAAAAGTATTATTAATGTTATAATTTTATTTTATTATCACATAATTTAATTAATATATTTTGTTAATTTTATTTTACAAAAATTATTATAATACAATAGAAGGAATCATATGATAGTTAAAATAATATTTAAGGAAAATAATAATAATAATTTATTAATAAATAACACGAATAAACTTTTTGAATTAGTTAACTTATTTTTTAAAAATATTATCTATATTTTATAAAATTATTTAATTATTATATAATTTAGTATGCCATATTTTCACTTATTTTTATATAAAAACCATATATTTTAAAGATAACTGAAATTGCAAAATTGATAAAATATATTAAAAAAAGACGTAAAATAGTTAAGTAATATTAGAAGGTAAACATTAATATTATTTTAATAAAATAAAATATTATTTATTTAATAATAGCAATACTAATATTTACCACCCAGTGCTAACGCTACGCAGTTGATGGTAAAATAACACAACGTTCACTAGTTCAGGAGCTCCAACTACAAATTTTTTTCATGTAATGTTGGTAATGGTGGAGGATGACATCTCTCTAGCTGGCCTCAATGGCTTGGAGTTCCTCCCTTCTTTGGATCCCATTTCCCCTAAATCCCACAAAACGCTTGCAAAGCAATGGCCCTTAGTTGTCGTCAGAGACTCTTCTAACGATACCAACGCCCATAACGATTTCTCCGTTTTTCCTCCAATCAACCACGAAAACCTCATCCCATCAAAGGTCGATGCCGACCCAGATGCGAAATCGTTGTTGCTATCGTCGAAGTTGACTCATGTGAAAGCTTCGCCGTCGGATACGGATCGTGCGCCGCCGACGGCCACGGTTCCGACGATACCCACACGGGGACGTGCGGCACTTGAGGTGTTGCGTTCAAAGGTCGTTAATTTTGTGTTGTACGTGATGAGATACAATGTTGGTGGTGGTAGGGAATGTGGAAATGGTAGGCCAATCAAGTTGGTCGGGAACGCTGCTTTTGCGGCGGCGATGGTTGTGGTGTGGTGGTTGTTGCTGCGAATAAGGCGGAGATGGCGGAGGAGGGACCGAGTGGTGCAGTTGTTGCGGATTATTGAGGAGAAAGATGAGGTATGATTTCTTTCATTGTTTGATAATTAATGTTCGTTAAAGTTCCCAAATTAATTTTGTTTAATGTGCTTGTGAAAATCCGTGTGAGAGATGGTACTATTTCGTCGAGTTGATCTAGGAGTAGTAGGGCTATATGAATTATTTATCGATCGACTTTTAGTATTAGAAACTGGCTAGAACATTAGTTTGTTCGTATGCTAATGGTAATATTGTAACCCATCATCGGTTGGACGGTGTTTGCTAAGATTATAATTTATAACCTATATCAGGTGTGGATTGGAATACCAATTCCAGATGCTGATGTGGTTTTTAAGTCCTATTTATATTGTTTTTCACATTAGAGAGCTGAAGATGTTAAATTTGGTAGTAACTACATCATAGTAATTGTAGATGGTTTAGACGTGCTCACTTAATATGGTTTTATTGGCAGAAGATTATTCAACTCCTGAATAAAATTGTTCAAATGAATGATGTACTGCTAAGCCGTCGGAAGGCTCTACCTTCCAAACTAGCTGATTAATAGAGATGGTCTATTTGATGGCGATTTGTTCTCCGAGTTGAGACGACAGGGAAGAGTGATCTAGTGCCTCATTCATTGATGTGGATTTTATGGGTAGATTCTGGTCATACAAGCTTGATCATACAGACATGATTCAGCAGCAATAGAGTTGGTCAAGCACCAACTCTCATGTAGTGCGTTGAAGCCATGTTACGTACAAGGTAAATTATGCAGTAATTTTAAAGTTTAACAAATTTGGTTGACCATGGGACTACCCTCTGCAGTGTTCCATATAGATTGTCATCCGGTCTGCATAATTGTTTCCTATTGATTACTTATCAACCATGCTTCCACACTTGGAAGGAGATTAAACGTGTTTACGTTCTGAGATGATCTGCTTACAGCGATATGTCTAATGTTCCTTCTGGTTGAGGTTTTATAACCATTAACTAGAACCGAATAACCATGATTATCAAGTTATAAATGTTACTCTTCACTGATTGACTATTGAAGTACAAATTATCAAAGTTTTCTGATACCAAAGTCGTATTGTATTGAAAATTCTGATGGACCTTACTATCCTATCCCTATCATGTCAGTAACAGTCACCTCACCAAGTTTGAAACCAACAGGTCGAAGCTAAAACATTTGAGGCATGTATAGACATTTGTGCTTTCATTCACATCACAAAGTCAAGAAGCAGCAACGCCATTACATTCTCAAATTAGAACTTCTACATCATGTATATAAACGAAAGAAGAATGTGCAGTAGCAAACGTCAAGGAATATACCCCTTATTCATGCGTTACGTCAGTTAAAGGTCACAGCCAGAATGTTTTCATAGGAAGGAGACATTATAAATCTGAAACTTTAAAGAGGGTCTAAAGTAATTTCAAGAAAATAAAAGATTCCAAGCATTTGGTGCGCCTAAATACTCGCAGCAGTTTATTATGCAAAAATTCCTAAAAGCAAAAATCGTGCAGTATTGACTCTGCAGCAAGTAACTCCACATCTCACCTACAGAAAGAGCGTAAGATGCGGCTTTTACATTCACCATCTCCTTAGTTAAAGTATGAACTAACACAAGAAAATCTCAACTAGAAAATTATAGAATAATAAGGAACAATCTTACTGCTCACATTCCACAGAAACGCAATGATCTGAAATGAGCACTTGAGCATTGTACATTTTCCTGCTAATGCAATATGTAACATGAGAAGCTTTGAGGCTTAGATAAAAGGCAAAACACAGAAGAAAATCACAGTTGAGAATGATTATAAGTTCCTTTGGTTGACGCAAAATACAACATGAGGAGTTGAAGCTAATAAAAAGAATTCTAACCCTTTGTTCCAAGAAGTAGAACGAACATGACTAGAAATTGCCATTATCAAATTTTCTGCCTCTGACTGATGAATTACATTACCCACAAAGTATGACATATTTCCACTCACTCTCCTAGTCTCTTGCCCTTGGATCCACTAGCTCCCTGGGATGAACAGAGTGGCGAATATCAAATTGATCCACATAATTTAGAGGAGTTACAGTCTCATTTCTGATCCTCTTGATCTTGGGGCTAAGCAATCCTCTATGGCCAAAACCATAAAGTTTAAGCACCTGGTTATCAGCGAAATTAAAAGCCCTCTCCATGCTCTTCAAGCACCTTTCAACAGGATAATCTCCATAACTCCCACAAGGCTTGCAACCCACAAAATGAGTCACAAAAGGCCACCTTTCGTCACCTAAACCAGGATGATGCTTCTCAATCATCTCCTCATACCTATCCACCAAACCCGCCCAATACCCATGCAAATAATACTGATTCTCAATATAAACCTTATCCATCCACTGATCCTTCTGTGAAAGTAACAAGTAAATCAAAGCGGACTGATCGTCCGCCTCAAACGCCGGCCTCCCCTTCAGATTTGCTGTTAAAATCTTCCCGGCCTCCTCCCTTATTGGCCCTTTAGGACCCATCGGAGCCCAGGCATCAAGCAAATCCAAACTCCACTGACAATTCCTAAACAAGAAGCTCCCAGTATTCAAAGCAATCCACGATTTCTGATCGAACAACAAATCAGGATACCCATGAATCACCAAATTATGTTTACTATATTTAGACAATGGGATCTCAAAGACCATATCAGTAAACATGGCATCGCTATCCATCCACCATATCCACTCGACTTCAGGGTGTGACAACATCAATCTCCTAATCATAGGCAGTTTTGCCCAATACCCAGCTAACTCCTTATCCAAATGAGCCATATTATAAACAATCTCAATCCCATGAATCCTGCAATAGTCTATCTTGTTCTTAACAGCCTTCAGCAAATAGTGATCTCCAATGGCGTTATCACACGGGTTGGGAGGCGAACCGGAAAGCAGCAAAATTCGAGGTTTGCCATTAGCAAAGTGACTAGGGAATTCAGGGTTTTGGCGAAGCCAGACGTTGCGATCCCGATCCCAGTTGGCGATTTTAGGTCCCAAAGTGTAAGTTGAATTGGGGTTGATATCCACATCGTCAGGATCGGTGGGATCCTTGTCGGAGCGGATCTCGGCGAGGATGCGGTTGGTCTCTTCGATGAGGTTCTGGTTGACGGCGTCGGCGTCGGAGCTGGAGAGTTTGCCAATGCCGATGGTGCCACGTAGGACGAGGATGGTAACGAAGCCGCAGAGGATTGTGATTTTGATGTTGTTGAAGGTCTTGTGGATCTGCCGGCCACGGGGGATCATCGTTGCCCGGGATGCTCTGCCGTTGGCGGTGGTCGTGGGTAAGCCTGCTCCCCCGCCGCCGCCGCTGGCTCTCTTCTGAGGCGTGTAGTTCTCTTGCCCCATTTACATAAGATTCTTAAATCCCAAAAAGATCATAAGATTAGAAGCTCAGAATGGATGTTTGGTGAGAGTGAGAAAGATGGAGGAAGAGATCCAAATTATCTCTATTCAAATGAATGTGTTACAAACGCTTCCCAGAAGAAAGACAGAGAGTGTGTGTTGTGTTTAAGTTAATAGAAACTCCAGCAAGTAGCGCTGGAGATGGAGAGAGTTTAGCTAAGACTAAGGACAATGGACATGGAGGGAAGATGAGGGAACTATGCCCAGAAATACTGAGGAATGGACTCCTCCATTCTGTTTAGAAAGAAAGTAATTTAGTATCGCTGTGGGCGACAGATTATACGCAACCAGCTGTGTTAAGACATAATAAATATTTCCTAACGCTTGAGTTCAAAAGAATTCAGGATGAGAAAGTCTTACATTCAACTCAAATTCTTGATAGTTACAGTTTTCTTAATTTGTGCCAAAAATGAAATCTGGAAGCAACAGGCCCATAATTTTGTTAAGGAATACTTAAAAATACTACTTTAAATTATTTTTATTGAATCAAATCCAGGTTCAGTATTTATTTTTATTGAGGTTCAAATTTAAGCTGACTTGAGACTTAACTATTTCCGTTTTGCTTAAAAGAATTTGACCTCAAGTAAGATTAAGTTTGAACAACCTAACTTGCGGATCAATTAAAAATATATTATTTTATAATTTTAATTTTAAAAAAAATTAGCATCCCTATTTGGGAGCAAACATCTTCTTAAACAAAATGTCATAAAAACATGTAGAAAAATGCACTATTTCCTTTACATTTCGAAAAAAAAAGTCATGCCCTTGTTTTCCTTCGCATTAAGATCTAAGCAAAAAATGAAACAGTCCAGCTGATAATTGCTAATAATACTATCTTGTGTCACAGCCAGCTTAAGCCTCAACCGCGTGGACTGTAAGGCCCCGAAAGTTGTAGGCTTCACTTGAATAAAATCTCCATTTGGTGTTCCAACACTCAATTCACCGTCTGCTCACTGTTCCTATTGCCACTGGCATGTGCTCTTCAGTTCATTCCCTCCATGATTCACGTCTTCTGATTTTTTTTTTCTTTGTTTTTGGCCAGCTGAACAACTAACACCGCCGATGGTTGGGAAATATATTACTCCTAAAACTGTTCTTCTTTTGTTCTCGGCCAGGAGATTATCAATTTTAGGTTGGTTGTGGTTGCCCATGATCCTCCCAATTAAAGACCAAATAATAACGTCTGATGTCAGGTAGACGTGAACGCAACTAGCCACATAATGAAATGTGTATCAACAATTGTGAAGAAGAATTTTATCAAATTTATGCGACTTTGATTCCTTTGCTTTTGTCTATTAAAAGATTTGGCTAATTTCAAGATTGATTCTTATTCATAGAAACAAAATTGAATTAATTATTATAAATTTATTATAAACTTATTCATAGAGAATATCAAATTATTATAAATTTATAATTTTTTATTTGCAGTTTTCTGTTATATTTGTTAATACTTAACCAGTTTTAGTACTTTTCTAATTTATAATTTAGTAGTTATAGATTACTTTTACAAAATTATAATATTTTAATATTTAGTTTAATAATAATTTGTAAATTTTATTGTGGGGAGTGAATGCTATCATTATGTTCAGTAATATTTATACATAACATTGACTGTGGCAATGAACTACATATGTTTGTATTCTTTTTAATTCTTGCCAATTTATAATTAGATTAATTAGAAATACGTTAGGTTGGAAGAGCTTTGAATTGAGTTTGAAGAGTCTAAGTAATGTAACCTTTCAAGTCATAAAATGATATTAGAGGTGGAGATAAGGATTGGTTCAAAAGATATATCATATAAATATTGTTTTAAGTAATTTGGATCCTGTCATCCAAAACAATGACAAGATAGAAGAAGCCATAATTTGCTATATCAAATTAAGATGACTTAAAATGGAGGAGTGTATTAGAAGTTTTACGTGATAAGAAGATAATATTTAAGCTAAAAAGGTAAATTCTACTGTTTATTAATTAGGCCGACCATATTTTAAGGAACAGAGTATTGACTCATCTAATAAGTACATTGTCAAAAGTTAATAGTGACAGAGATAAGAATACTCTGTAGATGTGTAATCTTGCAAGAAAAGATAAGGTTAATAATGTAATAATAACAGACAAATTGATGGTAACTAACATTGATAATAAACTATAAGAGATGAAGCTTACGTGGTTCGAGTATATTAAGAAGAGACATCCTGACATTCCTATTAGAAGATAGGAGTAAATTGTACTTAAAAACTATAAGAAAAAAAGAAGAAGAAGACCTAAGAAGAATTAAGGCGAAGTTATAAGAATGGCATAACTTTACTAGAATTGATCGAAGACCTAGCCCTCGATAGAAGACTCTGATCGAAGACTTAACCCTCAACAAAAAACTATTGTACTTAAAAATTACAAGAGCAAAAGAACAAGACTTAAGAAGAACTAAGGTGAAGTTATTAAGAATGATACGATTCTCTACTAGAACTTACCAAGGACTTAGACCCTCAATTGAAATCTACTATACTTAAAAACTATAAGAGAAAAAGAAGAAGACCTAAGAAGAACTAAGGTAAAATCATAAAGAATAATATGACTCTGTTGAAATTACCAAGAATTGGCTCTCAAAAGAAAACTCTAACCAAATAGGATAAGGTTAAATGATTGACTTTCATAGAGAGATTCTTCTGTGTTTCATAAGTCTTCTTAATTTTTCCCTTGAATTTTGTATCTTATATTTAACCTAAACAATTATATCAAAAGTAGTTTTAGCCAAATGTTTTTATGTCTCTCTTACAATTTCTTGTCTATCTGTTTTATTTTATTTATTTTACTTCTATATTATTTATTTACTTATTTTATTTTTTATTTATGCTTTACCTTTCTATCTTTATTTTATTGTTTATGTATGTATTTATGCATTTATTATTATGATCATCTCTTTTTTTATGTTATCGATTATTTTTTATGTATCTTTTTAATTTAATTCTTATATTATTTTATTGTTATTTTTATGTAACTATTTCTTTGAATTTTTTAAGTTTTTGTTTTCTTTGAACAGTTACACAAATTTTTTATTTTTTTTATTCTTTATCTTTTTCCTATAGGTCTATCAATAACAATTTCTCTAGCAATTAGAGGTAAGGTTGTACGGAATTTTTTACTGAAATGTTATTGTTATTGATTTGTAAAAATTTTAAATATACTTAGTTAAGTGTGCACAATAGATGGTTTATTGAAGCTTGAGCTAACATTTTGAAACAATTTATTAACAATACGAATTTTATCAATCTAATTCAAATTGGTTGGATTTTCCAATTTAAGTGATTTAAATTATTTTTATAATATTTATTTTAAAAATAAAAATTAATAAAAGAGACATTATATTTTGTAAGAGTTAAAATATCAAAAGGATTAAAAGTTAGAACTACCACTGAACATTAACAAATTTTAAATACATGTTTTACTAAAACTATAGAAAATTAAAATTATTTAAAGAATCTAACAATAAAACCTTATATATGCACTAGAATGTTAGAGAGCAAGACATTGTATGTATCGTAAAAACACCTTGCTGCAGTTTTTGCACAAATCTTGTTACATTATATAATTGTGATATCAAGTTCCTATTAAAAATAAAAGAAAAATACTGAAGTCTTGATATAACGATACAAAATTATTAACATAAAATTTTAATTTTAAAAATCAAATTTCATAATATAATTATTTGATTTTAAGATAGACTTTTTCTTTAGAGTTGGAAGAAACCTTTGGTCTCCTTGCAAGGGATCAAAGCTTTGCCTCCTATAAAAGACCTATTTAACTCGAACGGGAATTAGTCTGAGAGCGAATGGTCTAAAAGTATCTTCTCTTAACTGGGACCATCCTTTTTTTCCCCGAGGAAAAAGAGAGAAAGGTAGAGAAAATGGTACGAGAGCATTTCATATTTATAATATTTAAATAGTTATGGACAATGCTGATAGAAATAGCCGGTGTAACTTGCTCCGATCTTTATGTCCGCAAACGTCCTGGAGTCCCACGACTGAAGAAGAATTCTAGTTAAGGACGTACATACCACACGACACGTTAACAACGATCGTCGTCAGTAAATCCTGAGATCATTACAAAAAGGAGTTGAAATAGTATTTGGATCAACAAATAGTTTGTAATGTAATTGTAGACGGAGACATACGAGTTGCAGTTGAAGGTAGGATCGTCGATCTTGAAAGGAAAATTGAGACAGCACTTGTTAAGAAGTGAAGCGACATTTTGAACGATTAAGGGAAATGTTCTAACTGCTCTGACGTCTGGTTTCAAACGGTTGCACAGTGTCCGACGGTCGGTTGCTGACTTGGTAATTGCTTTTAATCGTTTGCAGCAAGGCTCTGGAACTTGACCACCCCATAGTATGTAGCTTTGGCAGGGTCTGAAGCTACTCTCTACCCGTGCTTGTGATACGGTTGCCGCTCTAATCACAGGTACAGCACCAATTATCACCACCAACCACACCAACTTAACAACTGCAGCGCTTGCCATGTTCAAGAGACAACTCAAGGCTGGTGTTTATATGGAGAAACAATTACTGTATATCAGGTCGCATATTTAAACGAGGAGAAAATCAGTAGTGATGGAGTAAAGATATTGCTAACGTGCAATGAAGGATTATATTCGATTTGAACAAGTATTCAAATGATGATCATTGCAGGCTCAAGAACTGCATGGATAATTGTTTAATTAATTAAGGGGCATGTGTGCTTTCTGGGTACTTAATTAGCATTCTACTAAACGAAGATCAAGCATTCCATTCATGGATCTCCAATAAGGAGATAATGACTGAGCAAGTTGCATCATTTCTATCAGCATTATACCAAAATGTTTAATTAAATATTTTTAAATTAATTGCCTTATTTTTCTTGCTTATCTTGCATAATTTTAGAAAATGTATACAAAACGAAATGTTAGTTATTTTTACATCCTTGCCCTTTGATTATGTGCAATTAAAGAACAGACAATGATGTCTAGTGAGAAGTGAAACGCAACGAGTACCAAAGAGGGGGAGGATCTTGTGGATAAGATATTTATGAACAAGTTGCTGTTATTCTGACCGTAATGATTGACTCCAATTGACAGTTTCACAGAGTTCTTGGCCAATTACCAAAAGAACAAAGAGTTGTAGGTCAACTGAGCATTCATATGATTGATGTATTATGAAAATCCAACAATCAGAAGCATTTGGCGAACGTGAGTTTATTCCCACAGAATTGGGAATGAGAAAAAAAGATCAATCATATGAAAGCAATGTGTGGTTCATTAGAACCGCAATAAAGGGTCAGAAACTACCATCTATAATGCGGGTTTCTTCTTCGGCTTGGCCTTTCTCTTCAACTTTCCTTTAGTCTTCTTTGCTTGGGTTGGAGTCTTAGGCCGCTTAGTAAAGTCCTTAAGCCTAACCTCCTCCATCTCTTTCCTTTTGGGCTGGAAGACCTCAGTAACTGAGGGATCCAACACATCCTCTGAGCAGGAAAGAGTGACACCGATCGCCATGGCTTCATCCCACAACTCTCTACCCTTCTCAAAATCCCCACCTCTACATAGCTTTGGTATCAACACGTCGTAAACAGGACCATAACTACCCATTGAGCTTCTCTTCATGAGATCAAACAACCAAAGAGCCAAATCTATCCTCTCAACCCCACAAAGAATACCAATCAAATCGTAGTAAAACTTGCGGTTTGGGACCAGCCCCTCTTCCGTCATCTCGTTCACCATTCTATTGCCTTTGACAACCCTCCCACTCAAATACAGTACTTTTGCAACAAGATAATATGTAGTCCAGTCAGGAGCACAACCTGACCTTCTCATCATCTCAAGTACCTGGCATGATTCCTTAACTCTCCTTGTCCTTCCAAGGCAAGAAAGCAATATGTTATAACTAATCGAGTTTGGCATAATTTTGTAAGACCTCATTTCCATCATCACATTCAAAGCTTCTGGGAGAAGCCCTGAAGGGTTCCACCTAACATTTCTCTCACAAAGACATCTGAGAAATGTATTAAAGCAAAGCAAATCCAGCGATATTCCATTTGCCTTCATCTGCTGGATAACATTTCTTGCTTCTTTCACATTCTTCTGCACCGACCATCCATGTAAGAGACACTTATATATGGTAGACTTTACACCAGAAATCTTATCTTTGTGGTGCCAAATCACTCCTAGAGCTTTCTTAGCATGCCCTTTGCTGCAAAGAGCACTAACAATGGCAGTGACGGTAAGACTATCTTGTGGGCACTTAAACTTGCCCAAATTCTTGAATATACCCAATGCCTTGTCTTCTTTCCCTAGTGTCACCAATGTTTCGGCTACAACACTGAAAGTATGCGCCTCCATAGCTCGACCCTCCTTCCTAAGATCAGAAAGCAGAATCTGCAAACCAGTGAGATCTTTCTTCTCCGCCAAAACCCGAACTGCAAAATTGGAGTCCTCATCTTTTATGTCACAACTCAAATTTCTACACGACCATGAGAAGAATCTCAAAAGTCTCCTACTGGGTGCCTCTTGTTTGCAGGAATCCAACACTTGTCTAACCACAGCAGATGTTAGTTGAACCGCCGATTGATTCAGACTCGACTCCAAATCATCTAACCCGCCAATGGAGGTTGAAACAACTCTACAAACCTCTTGCAGCTCCTTGGGCAGTTGATCATCAGACAACAACGTGGAATATAAAACATGCTTATGTTTGTTCACTTTTGCGTTCGAGAGCAAATTACCTGGGCGGCCGGATCTGAATAAGCAAATGGACGCTTCTTTCAGCACTTTCATCAAACATATGGCGCATTAGAAATAACACGATTACCAAAACAAGTTCCCACTGCCCTCCTCTTTTGAAGCGTTAAACTCAATTGTCAATAGAACCCAGAACAGCCAAAAAAGCTTAAAACCAAATTTCCACTTACGCAGGGACTTGTACTTGCGTGTCTACTGTTTATAAACGAAGCTTATCGCGAGGAGAGTTTGGAAAACTGAAACATCCGTTAGCCTCTTAATGGGTAGAACAAGGGCATTTATGGAATTCACAATTTCCGAGGCATTTTGAAAATAATTGTTTGACCAAACCAATTTTAATCAATTTCCATTCCTCTCCTCAACCACAGATCGTTCTCCTGGTCCTGGAATGAGGCTGATTTGCAGAGCAAGCAGAAGCAGAAGCAGAAGCTTTCTGAAATAATAGCAGGGATTGATGATGCCGACAATTGGTTAAAACTCTGTTTCAAGCCTTCAAATTGTTGGCCTCTTTTCTAAGTATGCATAATTAATTCTGGTAAGACATGTGAAACATTAAATTAAAAAATCTTGTTTTTTCAACAAAAGCACGGAAGCACCGAAAAAAAATTCCTTTTAAAAGCAAAATCTCAAATTTTATGCCGGCAATCTTTTTTTTTTTACCATATAAAATTTATACTTAATGTTATTTCACCTTTGCTTGAAGATTAGAAAGGCCGAGTAATCATTTCTAATAAAAATATCACAGTACTTCGGGTTTTCACAGACAATTCATCAGAAACTAGTAACAACCAGAAGCATATGAAGTTGCATAACAGCAAAAAGGAGTTTAAAGCATGACTGGTCTTAGCCTATTGAAGTAATTGTAGCCCTCATGTCTGGAATTGGAGGAGGAATGAAACTCAGTTTGAATATTCTTTTTTTTTTCTTGAAAATCAAGGAAAACTGAGGTTGAATATGTTAACATAGAAATAAGAAAAAGCTAAATGAATTTGTTTGATACCTTGCTTATGGGTATTAGTTTTGTATAGCAATGGATGGCAGCATATTGAAATCTATCTCAAATGGCATGCAATCCAATTTTACTGATTACTTTCATTACTAACAAGTCCTTATGTACCCAGGTTGCGTTAACTTCTATTTTTTCAGTATTCTTTGTAGTTAGCCAATCTTGTCATAGTGCTGCCACCTCTTAATATACATATGGATTCCTTCTTAGCAGGGAAAACTCAAGTTTTTGAAGCTTTTATCTACTTTGAGACGTCTACTTAGTTACCAAACTTGAAAAACTACTTGATTTAAATGTCTATCTTAATTAAAAAAGGATCATAGTTGGATTCACCCTAAAACAAAGAAATAATGTAACTGTTGGTCTTAACAAATTTGCTTTAAATGTTGATCTTATATGGCTGAAAATGACTTTTAGACATATAATAAATAGATATTTGAACTGTATTTATAAGTTACATTTTTTTCATTTTTAATTTACTTGCAAATTGTTTTTGCTAACTTTTCTAGTGTACAAGTTACATCTATATGGAACATGCTTTGATTGTGCAGACTTATATTGCTTTGAATATTTTTTATTAATTTTGATCCAAATTACAAGGACCCAATATAGTTTTATAAGGTACTTTTATGGTTAGAAATTCATAGCAAAACTTAAGTTAAAGTATGTTAATGGGCAAACAATTATTTTTAAACAAGTTAACCTTCAGTATATTAGTTATAGGCAAATATGTGAGATGAGGAAGGATTTATGATACCTTCAAGTTCACAAGGCATATTACAACGTACTAGTTTCAAATGAAGTGAGTCATTGATACTTTTTGAAACAAGAAAAAATTGTATTAGGCTTATAAATTTAATGAAAAATCTGTAAAATAGTTAATGTTTGTGTAACCCATAAGTTAGACATCTCAATCCTTGCTCCTGAGATATTACCTATAACAAGAGGAGAGGGTTAAAATAATTAAGCTGAAGAGGTCAGTTGTAGTCTTAAGATGGATTATGTTAATGATGAACATATTAATGAAGAAGTTGGTGAGGAAGTCGGTAAATCTAATAAATAATTTCAAGACTTGGGTGATTAAGATGTTGGTAACCAAGGTAACGAAGATGCTGGTGAGTATATGATGGTTATGTACAACTTAAAATTCCTAATGACCATCTACCAGTTAAAATTGATTTAACTAATTATGGTAGTTTTATTGGCAGTAATGAATAACTAAATGGAGAAGAGCCAAGTAAACTATTACGGAGACTAAGTACAAGTATTAGGCATAATCCAACTAGTGAGGAACCATATTTGAGATTACAGATGGAGTTTAGAAATGTAAAATAATTTAAAGATATTGTAGATTATGTTGTGCGAATAAGATACAACATTAAGTTGAACAAGCCATAAGATCGGAGTGGGATGTATTAGACGATGGCCATAGGAGTTGTATATTGGATATGATAAGAAGGAACGAAGTTTCAAAGCGAAGACATATAATCCTAATCGTAGTTGTTTCATAACCAACAAACCTAAATTGGTTTCAACTTATAAGACATTTTAGAGATAGAATTCTTTAGAAGCCTAGTATCCCTACATAAAAAATGAATGAAGAGTGTAAAGAGAAAATTAATATATTTCTTAAATCAAGCATATGTAAAGTAGTAGAGAGGAGAGTAAAGAAAGGTCAATTGATTATGTTAATAAATCTGCCAACTTACAGGGATATTTACGTGAGTTAAAGATCACTAATCCTAGCTCCACATTGGAGTTACAATTGGAAAGGAATTAAGATACTTCTATATTACAGGTAATAAAAATTACATTTATCCATAAATGCGAACAACAATAGTAAGGTTATATATTTTATTCATACTTTCATTAACTTTTTTAATAGTTCAAAAAGTTATACATTTACATTGATGCCATAAAAAGAGGATGAAATGAAGGCATTTAAAGCCAATTTTTTAGATTGAAGGCTACTTTTTAAAGACAGAGTTCCAAGGCCAATTATTGAATGTAGTAGGAAAAGATGATGGTAGAGGAATGTATCCATTATTTAAGCTATTATCGAGGAAGAAAACACTGATTCATAAATCTACTAGCTTATGATTTGGAATTAGATCGTAATGAAGGACTTAAATTTGATATGTAGAAGATATCTTATTCTTCATATATTTATAATTAATTAGAATATATTATTTTATAATAAGTAAATTAGTTTCAATTTTTTTAAGGATTGGTCAAAGCTTTAGAAGAGACTTTACCAAATGTCACTTATCAAATGTGTGCTAGGCACATATATCCTAATTGGTATAGGAATTATAAAGGAAAGGATTTGCAAAAGAAATTCTAAAATTATGAATGATCAACCTATATTGAAGATTTTAACTATCAGCTCAAAAGACTAGATAAAATGAAATATGAATGTGCTTCTCCATTGCTTGAATATACTAAGGAGAGGTGGGTAAGCTGCTACTACTCATTTAAATTAAAATGCCTATATATTGATATAATATATGGGAATTATAAAGGAAAGGATTTGCAAAAGAAATTCTAGAATTATGCATGATCAACCTTTATTGAAGATTTTAACTATCAGCTCAAAAGACCAGTTAAAATGAAATATGAATGTGCTTCTAGGGTGGTAGCTCTTCATATGGTCGTAAAAAGAAGTTTAGAAAACTTGATTTATATACATTCAAGCTATCATTTGAACCAAAGATTCTAAGGTTTAAAGAACATATCACTTCTTAATAGTTACAAGCTAAACCAAAGAGGAGAAAAGCATCATTGATATAATCATCATAGGAATAACTTTCCCAATCAACTATAGCAAAGAATAACCATATTAAAGTTATCATATGTGTTTTCTACAACTTTTAGATGGATGTATTATTAGCATAATTTTTTGATAGATCTGTTATTAGTGTTTTCTTTCTAGATGGATGTGCTGTTGGTATAAATTTTAGCTTCATGTATATATCTCTGCCACTTTTGGATATAAATTCCAATTGTGTTACTAATATTGATGTGTTTGCTACTTTTGAAAATGAATTCCAAATATATTACTAATATTAATGTGTTTGTCATTTATTATTAATGAATTCCAAATATATTACTATTATGAATACTAATTTTATAGGTGTCATATGAGAAATGATGGGGAATCATTACAATGAATATGTAATTAAAATTTATATTTCAATAGAAGTTCTAATACATAATCATTACATTTATTAGAATAAAAGTTTGAAATTTCATAATGCAATATAATGCCATTTCAAAATAACATTTTTGAAAATAACACATCAACATGAGCACAACAAATCCTATTATAGTAATCATTGACATTAATTTAAACTCTTTTTTTTTCTCCTTTTTCAATAAATTAATGTCTTACTTTATGAGCTTTATTTGCTCCTTAATTTCCTTAGTTGTACTTATTTCAGCTGTGGTTGTTTAGAATTCCTACTTTAACTTATATACTTCTTTGCTTAATTTGTGAATCACTGTAACAATGCTTTCAATAAATTTGTCATCACATCATCTGAAAAAATCACATCTCCTAACCTGAAACAAAAATTTAATTAATAAAATAAACAATAAACATATCAGTACTTTAATCTTATCAAAAAATAAGGTTATATAATAGTTGTGCCATGGGACAATTGTCTTCATTAAACTCATCTACATTCATAAAATAATTACTTCAAAATTCATACAAATTTCAACATATCAAAAGAAACCATGTTCTTTATTTGCTTTCTTTTAACATGCCTTCTTTTTTGTTGCATTTTAATTCCTCACATGTTTCTTAAGTAGATTCTTGTAACTACAATAACAACATAATAAAAATTTTGGCCATACATTAATGTTAGTATGATTTCAACAGTCCTCTTGATATTACATAGGATTTAATTATTTCTACATAAATGAAACCTTGTTACATGTTTCCTTTTACCTTGTTCTCGTGACAATTCAAAATTGTACACAACAAAATCAAAATTTACCTTTTCTATCTTGAAATTATATTTTTTTATACACAACCCTTTTTCTCTATGAAATGTTTACAATATTATTGTACAAATACAAAATAAATAACTACACCGCAACACAAACAATCAATATCTACTGTAAATACTTTATGGACGTATTACCATATCAGAATTTACAATTTTTAATTGATTCTTCTTTTCTAAGTATCTATCAACTCAATAATTAAACTTATCTTTAAAAGTTACTAAACGCAAGAATTATAAAGCAACTATGATCTAACCATTTTCTTTTATTACTCTGTCAACTTTATATTATTCTAACCTTAAAATATTATTCTCCCTCTTTCGCAATATCCGAATCATTCTTGCCTTTTTGCCTACCTATTATTGCATCAAAATTACAAAGTTTAATAAAATTAAATTAACCATAAGACCATCTATTTTGATTTTATCTTTTGCTAAAACTACATTGAGACTATCAATTAAACATAGACATTATGGTAAAACCTTGACGACAATGACATCAAATACTAGATAAACATCAAAATCTACAATGACCTAACAAACTAAGACTATTTAAGAAGCAAAATTTCCACTCACAAATTAAACATTTCCACATAATTAAAAAATAAAGTTGAAATCACATATGCATACACATAACACATATTAATTATCAAGACTCTTTCTTCTTCACCGACTCTCTTTGATTTTCTTCTCTTTTTCCTTTCTCTGCATTTTGTTTGTGTCTCCAAACATGATGAAATGGGTGACGATTAATGGCCCTTCATCCCTCATTCACAAAATAATGTCATTAAGATTCATACATTTTTCAATATATAAAAAAATCCAAATTAGATAATATTAAAGACGACAATACCTCAATACCTAAACTATGATTGTACTCAACCAAAACCAAAAACACTAAACTATGAAAATACAAAAAGAAAACAAATTAATAATCACAACAAATTATTTTCTCATTTAATAATTAAAGATGTCAAAGATCAATTCAATAAACACAACCTAAGATTTTGAAACTCATAATAATTCGTGAACAAACTATTCTTCGCATGCATAACCATAATTAACAATTACCTCAACTGAAAGACCATTAACAAGTGTGATAGACACTCACTTCACTTCTCATTCTCTTAAGCATTCAAAGGTCATAAATATTCGTTCATTATTCATTTCATGTTAAGCATCTACCATAAGCTTGCTTACTAATCCAATCTTCACTACTAAATGTCTAACACAAACATTAATCCGAAGGTCTTTATTTTGGTTGTAATGAGGCCAAGCTAAAGGTAGGGAAAAAGATAAAACCAAGCTTTAAACCATAGAACTAATTGAGCATTTAAAATGATACAAACCAATAAAACATAAAACATACAATTTTTTCTTTTCAATTACAAACTTAACCCTACCATTCTCCCTTACTTTTCTTTTCATTTTGCTTTTTTCTCTTTCTTTTTCCCTTTTTTTGTTTCCTTTGCATTTTCTGCTTCTCTTTCTTTTTCTCATTTTTTTTACTTGATATGATATGTTTTTTTTCAATTTAAAATAAAATAAGTTCAGAAAGGGAAAAAATGTAGACAACAAATGCAAATTGTTACAACCCAACCCACCCCTAACTTATAAGCTAACCATATGCTATGCTTCTCCCACAATTATTCCCAACAATCAATTATACCTTTTAAATGCTCAACTTGCCCTTATGGTGGATGTAATCAAAAGAGTTAAACAATCAAGGCCACAGATCATATTTCGGGTTTTAACTAAAAAAAAGGCTTCATCTAAGCTCAAAGGGGATTACTAAGGGTAATATCATGGTGGCTTTGTAAGCTGTCAAGATAAATCCTAAATGCCTTCATCACTTCAATGTTTACATAAGATTATATAATTTCGACTAGTATTTGCAAGCAAGTTATAAATTTGTTTAACCATGAAAGAATACTCTTAGCACTGAACACTTTTAACTGGTATATAATATCTCAAAAAACTCAAATTCTTACCAAAGGAAGGTCTCATTCATCTATCACAATAAGTTAATACCCTTTCAATTGAAATCCAAGTCAATCAGTTTAAGCATGCAAATATATTAATTCACTCATATTATACATTTACAATCCTAGTCATGTTCATTTAATAACCTAACATCTCTAACTATTAAACAAGAAAACAAACATGTAATGTACAAACATACAATGTCAACATCATAAGAAATTAATTAAAGGATCTAAGATGCAAACAACATAAATAAAGACAAACAATAAAACTAAAAATATTTTAACGACAAACAATCAAAATAATAAAAATAAAAAGATAGAAATACAATAAGATGAAGGTGGACGGTGTCTTGAACGAGGATTTAAATTCACTAGGAAATTCCTCATCTTCGCTATGCTAGCCTCAATCTTGTCGAATCTATCATTCGTTCGCCATTCAAATACAATAAATTGATTGAGCAATGATTGATATTCAACATAATTAAGTGTAATGTTCCAACGCGTAGCTTTAGGTGGCAAAACATCATCCCCTTGTGTACCTTCAACTACTCCGAGGTGACTATGCTTACTACTTGAAGCTGCTGCTGTGTCGTCATTAACAAGAGTATAACGATCACCTTGTCGCTTAACAATATTCATATACACCAACGATTGCAAGTCTAAACTAGAGTTCCCTGAAATTAACTGCATAACTATTCTCTCAATTCGTAAACCAAGATGCTCTACAATTTGGGTGACAAATGTTCCAACTATTATTTTGCCGGCTCTAGCTTTAGCCACATCCATTAGATGCATACTTAACCACATACCAGCATTAAAGTGTTTAGCATAAACCATACATCACAACACAAATAAAGACTGCACCTTGGCTATCTCCTTTACCGAATTACATAAAAGTTAAAAACCTATGAAGATAGCAAAGGCTAGGGTCCACTAAAGCAGACGATTTTAACTAAGTTGGACAAAAAATTTTTTCTTGAATTAGTAATTTCATTCCAAAATTCTATAGGCTTAAAATCATCACGGTAGTCACGTAAATCACTATGTGAAAATCCAAGTATACTATTCAGTATATCTAAAGTAATAACATGTGATATGTTCATCAATCTAAATATTATATTATTCAGAATGCCATCTTTGTTAAAAATTAATTGTAAAGTAGTCAAAAATTCTAAAGTTAATTCAATGTATGATTTTTTTTTCAAAATTCAGCAAATCTATCTCATCCTATGTTATGCAACAATTCATTCACTCGGTCTGCTATTCCTAATTTAATAATAGCTCCATGATCAATAAATCTATTTGGCATAATCTGACGATCTTTTAAAGTTGCATGCGTTAATTGGCTCTCACGAATGTCGAATTGAAGACAAGGATTACCTAAAATGGGCATATTATCCGATTGAGAAGATAAAGATGCCGACAATCTCACATGAGGCATACTTGATAACGTTAGTCTACTTGAGTAACAATCAAGGTCACGGTATAAATATACGTCTAAGTCGTTAAAACATAAGTTTATTTTCTGCGGTACAACGCCTCAAACACTTGCAATGTTTCTTATCAATCAACTTTTTAATAAATAATTATAAAGCAAACAATTAAAATGAAGAAGATAATTAAAAAAATGACGCCCCCTCATAAACTCAGATTATAACTTGTCTAATTCAACATGTTATACTAACATCACAACAACAATGAAGTTTGTCCCTCTACAAATATGACAAACAAACTGAAAAATGACATAATTTTTTGTTTTAATGAAGGTTACTAGGTATGTCACCAATAGCTGATGGTAAACAACGTGTGGGAGTATATGTTAGGGAAGGTGAGCCGATCAAAGAAGCTAGTGGCAAACGAGAGGAAGTCGCAGGAATCACCGGAGAAGAAGTTTCAGGTCAAAGAAGAAGAAGCTGCAGTGAATGGGCATGATATTTGGTTGTGCAGTTGAACTGAAAATAGTGAACGATTAGGTCAGTTTTAGGGATTTGAGTTTCAGTCACGGTCATATTTTTTATCTGATTTTTTATTCCTTATTTTGCTAACTATTTTTATTAATTATTTTAAATATTCTAACCCTTATATTTTAACTTATTTTCTGCCCAATAATTTTTCCATATTCAAAATTTTTAATTTTTTTTCATAAACTTTAATATTTAACAATATTCTTTAACCATTGATAACATAATATATTCATAAATACTCTCCAATTCCCTTAAAATTTTATTTTTTTATAGGTCATAATTGTCACACCCATAACTCCTTTAACTTTTAAATTATAATCGGGCTATAACTCCTTATATTTGTATAATTTTTTTTAAAATTTCTCTTTATTTTTTTAACCATGTACTCAAAATATTCCTGTCAACTGTTACTAAACAATTTATCTTTTCCTCTATATAAATTTCACAATATTTGTTAACATATTTCATCAATTTATCTTTTTAATTCCTTCGTTATTATACATTTCCAAATTTTGTTATTTTTAAATTATTAATTTTAACTTACTTATTTTATTAATTCATTCTAAATATTCCAACAATTATATTTTTACCTCTTCTCTTTGACAAAAATTTATCTATAATTACATCAAAAAATTTTAAATTACACAACATTCATTATATATATATATACAAAGACGGGGTAAAAAATTTAAGATAGAAGAGCCCAAATATTTAATTTTTTTAAATCTTGAAGGGTTCAATACACCACTAAATCTCAAATAATTCCGTCCTTATGTGTATATATGTATACGTATATATATATATTAAAAATTAAAAATATTTGCATACGCAACAATTTTATAGTAAATATTAAAACACATCAACCATTATCAACGGCGGAGAGGTTATCTGAATTCGTGATCGCTACCCATAGCAGGGAAGTGCTGGCATGTGATTGGTGGCATGGTAGAACCCACGTGGCCACATACACTGGACATTCTTTCTTGCTTGGTGTTTTTTTTATATATAATAATGAACCATTTTAAATAAGAATTAAAAACAATTGTTGTGTGCATTAATTATTAACATGACGTGGCCGTTTCTGTATCTCTTCCCTAAACTATCCAAAGCCACGTCTCCATTTCAATTACATCACCCTTCTTTCCCATGGCGCACGTTAGACACACACAGTACCCAAAGAAAACCCTTTTTTCATTACAAAAAGTTCAAAAGTAATACTGCTCTTTTAGTTTTAGCTTAACATAATGAGAAGAGTGTTTAGAGATGACGTGAAAACAAAAATAGAAGAACTATTGGGCGGTGCTACGGTGGCTCCGATTGAAGAGGGGTTTGGGGAATTGATGACCTTTTTTGCTAACATGCGCCCTTCCCCTTTTTGCTCTCTCTGGTGATCTGAATCCCGCCGCTGGATTTGCTCCCCACCTTCTCATCGATCTTGACCGTCTGATATACCGACTGACGCAGCTTTTCCTTGTAGGGACATAGCTAGCTCAAATGGGGTGTTAAATATGTAAACTTTGGTGTTTGTATGGGCTTCTTTCTCAGTTTCCAGGAATTTTATTGATCCAAATCGTAATTAAAATCTGTGTATTAGGTGAAAGGGGTTGCTTTTAAAAAAAAAAATTAATGGAAGTTCTCTAGTATTTGTCTTTGTTTCGGGAGTTTGTGTGAGAGGGAATTTTGGGGGTTTTCTTGGTTTTGCTGGGGAGTGAAAGAAGTTGTGTTCTTTTATGGTTTTGGATGAGAATGGAGGGGAAGGAGAATAATTTAAACAAGGAGAGGGGTGGAGGTAACAGTAAAGGTGGAGATGGGTTCATAGATAGAAGCAAAGTGAGGATTTTGCTTTGTGATAATGATTCCAAGAGCTCCGAGGAGGTTTTCACTCTCCTTTTGAAATGCTCCTATCAGGGTACTTTTAATTTTCCTGAATTCATATGACGGCTTTCCATTTGTTTTCTCTTTTTGCCTTTTTCTTGTTGAAGATCTAATTTTTTTATTTTTTATTGGAATGAGCCAGTATGGATTTGGATAGAACATGCTTGAATCAACTCATTTAGTTGTCTTGAATTTCTTTATGACTACACCGAATGATTTGCTATGGAATAGATGTCTCAGAGTTGTGGAATTTTCACCCATAGAGACTGTAAACTCACTTATGTCAGTCAAAACAGGACTGGTTCCTGCTTCTATGGAGTTTCTTTTCTCTTGTTTGAATGGTTGATTGAGAATCTAGAGATTTGGTGATATTGACTTCTATTTTCATGAATTCATATACTGGCCAGGCTAGGAGATTTCACTGACAAAAACATGATGAACTTGTGCCATTTTTTGAAGACATGGCAATAAATTTTAGCTCAATGCTGATAAGATGAATCTTTTATGTGTCAATGATGTAAACAGCACACAAAATTGACGGTAGGAGCACTTAAACTCAATTTTCTAAAACATTAGTATAAAAGCCTACTGTGAATTTTCCCTTAAGAAGTTGAGTTATTTCAATTATTTGATTAAGAAGTTAAATTTTTGTTTCCTATGCTTGGGCTTCTAGTTGGTCTTATTGGTGCTTTCCAAACTCGCATTAGTTTATCGCATGCTTGGGTGCAATTAATACATCCCTGGATCGGTTACACTTGTTTATGTTGCAGAAAACTTTTAAGAATCTGTTTTGTTTGAACTACTGCAAAACTTTCTTAAATAATGAGGAGTCTCTTTCTGCATCTGGTTCCAATCTTTGTCACTTTGGAAATGTTTTACAATTTAGTAGCTTGACACATGTGCTTTGCATTTTCCAAATGATCCTATGCTGCCTTGACTCCACAGTTACATCAGTGCGATCAGCTAGGCAAGTAATTGATGCACTAAATGCTGAGGGAACTGATATTGATATCATACTTGCGGAAGTCGACCTTCCAATGACAAAAGGCATGAAAATGTTGAAGTACATAACTAGGGATAAAGATCTTCGACGCATTCCTGTCATTAGTAAGCTTATTTTGTTAGATCTGCTTTTGATCTTTATTGTTGCAATTATTTTTCATATCCCAATATTAACATGTTTTCCCTTTAACAAGTGATGTCGGCGCAGGATGAAGTTTCAATAGTTGTCAAGTGCTTGAGGTTAGGGGCAGCGGACTATCTTGTGAAGCCATTACGTACTAATGAACTACTCAATATATGGACACACATGTGGAGAAGGCGGCGAATGGTTTGGTTTACTTTTGCATACATAGTTCTTGGTCTTTTTATTATTCTTTTTCTCTCTATCTTCCTCTTTCGCTTGCTCTTCATCCAACCTTAGATGAAAGGAATATTATGGTCTGACATTTGTCACTTTTTATGTGGTTGTCATAGAGACTAATGTAATATATTTCATGGTCTATAGGCATACTTTGCATGTGCTCCACTCGGAATATAGTGTTATCAACATAAGATTCCATAAATAGTAACATGGGTTTGCATGGTATAAATAAGGTAGTTATCAATATTTTGTTCAGAAGCATGGGTCACTGGCTAGTGCTCTAAGCTTGATTCTGATATTCGTTTTGTAAATCTTCAGCATAAGTGATTGAAAAATGGAAGCATTATCCTGTGTCATGGAATGATCGATCATAAGAATTAGGGTAGCATGGTTTCATCTACTAACAACAACCTGTATGTCTCATGCATAAATCTTCAAGGCAACTGTCTTTGTAATTCTAGTTTTTCTTCTTTTGTAGTTATCAACTTAAATTATTATGTATATGAACCAATAAGGAGGTATTTTTATGTCTTTGTGCTTGCAGCTTGGATTTGTGGAGAAGAACATCCTGAACTGTGACTTTGATCTGGTGTTATCAGATCCTAGTGATGCCAACACAAACAGTACTACCCTATTCTCTGATGATACAGATGACAAGTCTCGGAGGAGCACAAATCCAGAAATGGGGGTCTCAGCTCATCAGGAAGATGAGGTTAGTAGATTATGGGCTTGAATATAGCATAATGGCACGTAGTTACTTGTGGTGGAATAGCAAACTTCTGTATCTACATCTTACTGCATCCAACATTTCAAATTTGGTATTATTGAAGCAAACATTGGGCAAGAGAAGTGATAGACTACTCCTGAATATATTATTTGAGCTGATTTTTGGGCCATGATTCTTTATCAATTTGTCTGCACGTGTCAACCTTAAATGATGTAGAGATAATATTTAAACAATGTATGATTGGTATTCCTGACAGCATTTCGATCCTAAATTCTGAAATTTACATTCTCGTTTCTGTTTTAATTACATTTTTGGATACTTTTTTGTGTGAAGTAGTTTATCTCTTTGTTGTTCTGGTGAGCCCCACTCGATGTAACTGAGAGTCATTTATATCTTTATGAGATTGCTGAGAAATGAAATTGCAAGACAATTTTATTGTTTCTTCACATGGCTCATGGTCCAATTATAAAATGTACTTGTTCTTTGGCAACTTATGCTTGGAAGTTAACATAAGAAACTAATAGAAGTGTAGGACACATGAATTATCTATTCTGTAATTTCTTTCTAATCAAGATACATCAATGATTCTTTGTGCTTTTTGTTACATCGACAAGGCAGAAGCAAGGAAATTTTGCAAAATGGCTTATTTTCCTTTTTGGACTACCTGTCATGTGCAGAGTTCATTGGGTGGAATTAGGATTTCATTGCCAACAGCTTGTCATGCATTCTGAAACGCTTAAATGAATTGTCAAGAACTTTATGAATGTAAAAGTTGATACTGTCTTTGTCTCAGTCTGCTGTTGTTGCTGTTGAACTTCCACCAAGTCAGGCGCAAGAGTATCGACCTGATGTGCCAGCAATCAGCGACCACAGAGCAGGTGACTAACTACAGAATCATCCAATTGCTACTTATCCAATGTTATGTTTGGTATTGAGTTTGTTTGGTTCCACTGGTGATTTGGTATCAGGGATAACATACAGAAGAAATAGACGTAACCAAGTATTTGGTGAACCTAAGTAGGGAATGACTTGTTAATCTTCAGGTTTTCATTCAAGTCATCACAATTTACTTCCTATGTCTTTGAGGTCATTTTGTGAAAATGGTGAAAGGGTTATGCTACGATCTTGCTTAGGCATTTTTCAGTTGTTACTTCAAATTTCATTCAAGCATAACTCTGGGTCCCATTAGCTATTGTCTTAGAATTTTAAAGTGGCAAATTGTAAATTTCAGAATTGTTGTGCAGGACATGTATCATCTGGTCCAAAAAAGAGTGAATTGAAGATTGGAGAGTCATCTGCCTTCTTTACTTATGTTAGATCAAGCACAACCAAGAATAATTCCCTTGTGGCTGCTCCCACTGAGGACAAAATTCCTCAAACTTTGAGAATGGAAGATAAAATGCATGGTCAGCCGGTGACTAGTGGTAGTCAGTTGCATGAAAAGGGAGAAGCATGGGAGAGCTATTCTCAAGATGACTTCCGTAGCAGTTCCAGTATCCCAGATTCCCTTTCCCTTGAGAGATCTTGCACCCCACCTTTTTCAACAGAATTTCCTGAAAGTAATTTCAAGGAAGAAAATCTTCCTCAGGTGCTCATGCATCCAAGGAATGAATCTCCAGTTGATGCTTCAGGTTTATCTACACAAAATGTCTATCCGTATTACATGTCAGGGGTTATGAATCAAGTCATAATGCCATCATCAGCACAACTATATCAGAAGAACTTGCATGAGCTGCAAAGTCATGCTACTTCAGTCATTCTTCCTCAATACAATCATCTTCAGCAATGCCCCCCTCATATGAATGGGATGGCCTCATTCCCGTATTACCCTGTTGGCATATGCTTACAACCTGGTCAAATGTCTAGTTCTCCTTCATGGCCATCCTTTGGAAGTACGTCATCCTCTGATGCAAAACTGGATAATGTAGATAGAAGAGAGGCAGCTCTAATGAAGTTCAGACAGAAGAAGAAGGAGCGCTGCTTTGATAAGAAGATTAGGTATGTTAATAGGAAAAAATTAGCTGAAAGAAGGCCACGTGTTCGAGGACAGTTTGTGAGGAAGGTAAACAGTGTGAATGTGGATCTTCATGGGCAACCAACCCCTACTGACTATGAAGATTATGAAGAGGATGATGAGGAAGAGCTTGCTTCAAGGGATTCTTCTCCTGAGGAAGATCCCTAGGGATCATAGGTTCTTGTTTCTGATTAACAAGGTACCCTATACTTGTAGATAGTCCATGCAGTTATTATGATTTTCTTCTGGAAGCGCTCAAATGAATTTTCCCTGGTGCATATGGATGAAAAATGACAATGCTTTACTATTCCAAGTTGCAAATAAGCGGGAACTCTAACCCGAGCACCCTGGTTGATGCTTAAACTGCAAAATTGTTGAACTTGAGTTGACGGTGGCCCAAAAGAAGGATTGCTGGGAGTCTTTAAGATGAGGCATGCCATCTCGAGGTTGTGCTCTGCTAGGAGAGAGCAAGCTTTATCCATGGCATGTCCCTGTGGTTCACTCCCTAAACGGATGGACTGCTTCTTGAAACTTCAAAGGGAAAGTCTTTAAGAGTGTTGATGTTCCATGAGGAGGGGGTAGTATTTTGGATCTTATAATGCGATTGAAAATGTTTAAACACTGTTAAAAGAGTTCCAACAGTATAGATTGGCCGTAGCTTATGCTGATTTTAAAGCAACTTAACCTTCTACCTTCATGTAACTGTTTTCTCTCTGACACTTGTTTGTTTTCTGGAGGGGCCGTAGATCTGTGTCCTGTAACGAAGTTCTCAGAAACCAGCATTTTCTATGTGATAAGAGTTGATGTTAACATTCGATCAATTCATCTAGTAAATAGTGGTCAACGCAGGTTCTAAAAAAGCTTGATTGAATGCATGTTATACACTTTAAACACGCAATTGCAAATTAACGGTGGTGGTAGTTTTGAATTCAGAGGTTTTTTTCTCATTTTATCCGTAGCACTAGTGCATGTCTTTTAAGCTGAATTGCTCAACTGGCATTGTTCGGTAATTTTGTCTTCTGATTTCTGAGCAGATGAATTAAAAACGTTTGGCAACTCTTTACATAAGACGACCCACCCAACTAAAATAAACAGAAAAGAGGTGCTTTGATAAGAGAGACGAAAGAATCGGGTCTATGAGCACTAGCTAGCTTAACAATGGCTAGCCCTGTGGAAAACATTCGAATCTGGTGCTTTAGGATCAAAAACGTCCAAAAAAATAAAATAGCGCCAACTTACACAGACGAGAAAAGAGAAGTTTACTATTAAAAATTAAAAAAAAAGTTATAAATAAGGAACTGGCCTGAGACATCACGTACCAAACAAACTCGGAAAAGGAAAGGACATACACAAATTTTACTAGGCAGCGTTTTGCTTAAACAGATATCGGAGAAACTTCTCTCATCACTCATCATGGATTATCAATTTTTCTGCCACTATCCGGACCCCGGCACTCTCCATGTAGTCGTATGTATCGAGGGTAACGTATGCATCCACAAAGGAATCTGCTTTGAGCAAGTTAGTAAGCTCTGCGATGTCAGACTCAGAGTTAGTGAACACAGGCTCTGGTATGGCTCCACGAGGACCTATCTTTTGTATCTCCGTCACTACCATAGAGCCACCCACACCATTTGCTCTTGCGGGCATGCTGTGAGAAGAAGGTAGTGAAAGATTAAGTGAATCTAGAGTACAAGAAAGCTGCTTAGGGGACAAGTTTGCACTCGTAAAGCTAAGGATTTGTATGCTAAAATAGAAAGAAGATAATCTAACCGCAATCTCGCCGTAGGATTACGACCGTAAGTTTTCACGATAGACTTCCATTCTGAGATGCTACCTGATTTCTCAAAAACTTCATATGCAGCACGATCACATTTATCAAGAACTTTGCGTAAGATTGGGGATGTATCGATCACAAAAGTCAGCAACAGCCTCCCATAATCATATTGTATTGGTCTTAGTCCATATCGGACCCTCAAGCGAGGGCAAAAAAGCTTAAAAGCCATGTCTTTGTGCGTCAATATCATTTTTTGACCCGGATAAGAAAATTGCTGGCCAGATGCTCTAATAGAACTAATTGACACTTCATCAGGGTATAAAAATCTCTCTGAAAGAGTGCAATCTGCCAGCAGGTTAGCTGGGGGATTCAATTCCTGCAGAAATCGCAAGATAATGTAATTGTGCGGTATAACATGCTGAGAGTTTTGCAATTAAGTAAACATGACTTTTTGTCTTCAACAGTGGTGAATGTAAAAGACCTTTTGGGAAGGCAAATGGATGGAGGTTTCTAAAGAAAATTACAGTTATTACATTAAAGGCTGTTCCGCTGAAAATCTACTGTTTCTTTTGATTAATAGTTGATTTTTTTTTTATAGTTACCCTATAAAAAGACTTGTAATTCGATATTACCTGATCGAGATAACAAGTTGAAAGATAGAAATAAAAGTTTTTTTAGTTATCCATTTCTTTTCTTCTTCCTCTGTAGCTTCCAAGAAATTGGTATCAAAGCTTTGTTTAAATGACTACCAAAATAAATATCATCTTCCAATACCCACAACTCACCAAAACAAACTATGATCGATGGGCGCTAAATATGAAGGCTATAACTGGGTCGCATGGCTTATGAGACCTTGTCGAGAAGGGATATGACGATCTTGAAGACAAGGATAGCGCAATCGTGACTGAACTAGAAACTTGGTAGCGAGCAAAGAAGAGAGATCAAAGTGCGCCCTCAATTATTCATCAAGTGATAGATGATGACATGTTTGAGAAAATAACCAATGCAACAAGAGTTAAAGATGCCTGGGAAATTCTAAAGACTTTTGTGGTCAGAGTTGATAAGGTGCGCCTTCAAACTTTAAGGGTTGAATTTGAGTCGATTTTGATAAAGGAGAATGAGTCCATCGCAAATTATTTTACTCGAATATTAGCGGTGGTGAATCAAATGAAGCAGCTCAATGAAAAGATGAAAGATGTACGAGTTATAGAGAAGATTTTGCGCTTTCTCAATGTGAAGTTCAACTATGTGGTAGTGGTGATTCAATCGAAGGAGATAAAGTCCATGACCATCGATGAGTTAAATCAATCATTGTTAGCTCATGAAGAAAGAATGAAGAGGACCCAACAAGAACCAGTGGAGCAAGTTTTGCAAAAAAAAAAATTCCTTTAATTATAAGAGAAATGACAGAGGAGGAAGAGGTCGAGGTTGAGATTGTAGTAGATGTCGAGGTTATGGCTGAGGCTGTGGTCACGATCAGGAAAAAGACTAGCAAAATTCAGTTCATGAAGGAAGAAATAGGAGTTCTCAAAGAGGTCGTGAACGAGGAAGAAATAATACTTAGAGGAAAGATAAAAGCCAAGTAGAATGCTATGCATATGGGAAGAATGGTCATTACTCTTAGGAATATCAAAATAAGAGTTGTGATAAGGAGACGAACTTTATCGAGCATAAGGAGGTGGATGGTAATACTCTTTTATTTTCTCAAAAAGGAAGGCTTCATAGAAAAAGATGTCACATGGTATCTTGACAAGACAAAAGCAAATTTGTGGAGTTGGATACAAAAATCATTGGGAAAGTTTGTTTTGGAAATGATACAAAGGTATAGATTAAAGAAAAAGGGTCAGCGATTTTGGACGGAAAAGATGGAGGCCATAAACTTTTTCATAATGTCTACTACATCCCAAAATTAAAGGGCAATATTTTGAGCATCAACCAACTTTTAGAGAGTGGAAATAAAGTGAAAATGGAGAACAATTATTTGTGCTTCGAAATCAAGATGATAGACTTGTTGCTAAAGTTGTCACGACAAAGAACTGAATTTTCATATTAAATGTGAAAACGACGGAAGTGAAGTGTTTGCAAGCTTTTGTTAAGGATCCTCCGTAGATTTAGCATATGAAATTCAGACACCTCAACTTGAAGGGTTGAAAATACTAAAAGGATTTATAGTTGAAGGTAATCAAGATAAGATACTTAGGTTGAAAAAGGCATTGTATGGCCTTAACAAGCACAACGAGCTTGATATAATCGTTTCGACCAATATCTTCATAAGAATGGTTTTTCAAAGTGCATTCATGAATATGCACCTTGTGTCAAAAAAGAGAAAGATGATATTTTGTTTGTGTGCATTCATGTAGATGTAGATAACCTCATTCTTACAAGAAATAATTCACAATCATATGACAATTTTAACAAGGCAATTGCACGAGAATTTGAGATGAGTGATATGGGGCTTATGTCATATTATTTGGGGATAAAAGTAAAAAAATGGTGTAATAAGAGAGATTATAAAAAAGTTTAAGATGTTAGATTGCAATCTCGTGAATACTCTGATAGAGTGCGAAGTAAAACCCTCTGAGAAGGATGGAGTAAGGAAAGTCAATCTAACCATATTTCGAAGCCTTATAGAAAGCCTAAGGTATTTAACATGTACTAGATCTAATATATTATTTGTCGTGGGATTAGTGAGTCAGTTTATAGAGAATCCAAGTGAAGAACACATGCGAGTTGCAGAGAGAATTCTTCGGTATTTGAAAGGTACTCTTGATTATGACATTTTTTATACTTTTTTGAATGAGGCTCACTTAAAATGATATCGTGATAGTGATTATGTCAGTGATATTGATAATTGGAAGATTAATTACTGGGGTTTATATATTTCTTTGGAGAAAATGCAATTTCATGGTGTTAAAAAAAAAGTAAGTAGTAACACACTCAACATGTAAATCAGAATATGTTGCCACAACTGCCAGAGCATGTCATGCTATATAACTTAGGAGATTGCTAGGTGAACTTCATTTTCCTTAAAAAGTGACTAAAATTACAGTATACAACTAATCAGCCATTGCTTTTGCGAAAAATTTGGTGTTTTATGATCAAAGTAAGCATATAGTTACAAGGTTTCATTTCATTCAAGATTGTATTACCAACAACAAGGTTGAGGTATCGTACATCAAAACACTTGATCGAATAGTTGATATTTTTACAAAACCACTGAAAAAAGATAGATTTCAACACTTAGAGAGATGGTTGGATTTGTGAAGAAGTCAAGTTTTTGAGGAGGGGAGTTGAGAGTTTTGCAGTTAAGTAAACATGACTTTTGGTCTTCAACAATGGTGAATGTAAGAGACATTTTGAGAAGACAAATGGGTCAACTAAATATATACTTAAAGCTTATTAAGTCTAATTTTAAATATTGCAAGTATTGAAGGTTTCTAAAAAGTCTACTGTTTCTTTGATTAATAGTTGATATTTAGTTGATGTAAAGTGCATCAGGAAAAAACTGAAAACGGAACATTGGAAATAAATCACAGCCTGATTACCTCCGAGGAGTACATTTACTCCAGCATAATCGTATGTAAAAGAGTGAAAACTTACCAACCATAATAAAGCAGCACAATGCTTGAACACTTCAAGGTTAGTAATAGCGTCCTCCAAACTCCTAATGAAGCAGAAGACACAGAATCATCATTATAACTCACCGGAGTTCTCATATAGAGGCCTTTGGAATTAATTATACCTATGTTTCGGCTTCCCCAGCCCAAAGTAGGCTGCAATAGTCCCCAGCTGCAAATACAAGAAAACAAAAACACAACAACATCACTCAGAAGTTTCTGCATTCCCTATATGGAAATGTAATTATCAAATAATGTGGGTGTTACAATCGTTGTAAAGTAGTCACAAACTCAAAATGCCAGTTCACTTCCAGTTTTCATCGTTTGAAGTCGCTAAATTTTTTTTTTGGGTATAAAGAAAGTATAAATATTAACAAACTCCCTCACCCCACATCAGTTACCGTGATTACAACTGGAGAAATACTACAATGTTTACGGCCACCACGCTAAAGTGGTGGTGGTTAAAGTTGTTAATAATTTTCACAACCCAAATGTTTCTCCATGAACATGCTGTAGCGTAATTACCTTAATGTCACCACCAGCCATGTTTCCAAACCTTTCTTTCCACAACTGCAGTGTATCAATGTACCCCTTGGCCTCCGGTGGGGACTTCCCTATCTCCGCAAACGCGTCCTTTATGCGGGGGCAACCAAACCCCAGTATGTTGTGTCCTGCCCAGATCCTCTCTTCATGAAAAACAAAGATTTTAATTCAAACAGTTAGCGACATAATCTACCATTATACGCTTATAAAAACTCAACAATCTTTGTTAGACCAAAGTTTTGCACTTGGTGATTTGAAGTTGACGCTTACCGTAAAAATTGTCATTATATATAACATAACTATTTTTCCTATAATGAATGCTACTGATGCCAATTATTTGTTGTATACATCAATTTTAAGTGCGAAAAATTCAAACTTTCTATCTAGCGATGCTCGAGAAGAAATCATTTGATGATAGCAACTGACCGTGGAGGAGTTCGTGGACTTTGCCAGCAATTTCTGAGAAGAGGGGAGCGGATGCAACTTCCATCGGAGTGATGTCGTTGGAGCGTCCGGCCGAGCATGAAATGAGGGTGGGGCAGGCAGGTCTTACCAGGTTAGAGTATTTGTCTCGTAAGTTCAACGTCCTCCTGCAGACTACAACTGCTCCGAACTCGAGAATGGGAGAGCTGGTGGTCTGGTCGAGGAACGCTGTTTCCAAGTGAAAGAACACGATATCCGGCCACTCCTCACTCGGATTATCCACCATCATCATGGTTGCTGTAGTCATATTGCTTCTTCATCCAAAATGGTTCTTACAGGAGTAATTATATAGCTGAAAATAACCAAAAAGCGCCTAAACATGACCTTCCAATAACATTCAACTGCTTCTTAAAGAAGGAAAAAAAAGAAGGAACGTACAGAACTTCTTTTAGGGACGATAGCTTAACGACCAAGAACCAATGAATTATGTGATCAAATGAATTTGAACCCCACTAAGAAGATGCTCACTTGCTTTTTTAAAGGGATGAAAAATTAAAAAACAAATTATAATTTTTGTTAACGATATTTGGTTTGGTACGTATAGTTGATATTTATGTTTTTATTTTCAAAGTTTACAGTTAAAGGAAAAAGTTATTGTTAAATCGGTATCTTCTCCACAAGAAAGTGAGAAGAACGTCGGAAAGCCGAAACAAAAGGAAATTGACACTATATTATTTTTATTTTATTTTATTTTACTTACAAGGGGAAAAGAAAATAAATTAATTTAAAGCTCTGGAATACAACACTCCGCGAGCATCATTGTGGAGCTGCTCCTGGATGCCCTGGGGAGGAAACTGGAAGATATGAAGACCTGGCTAGAGAAAGGCCGCAAGATTCGCCAGACCGTCGGCACATTGATTCCCTCCACGGACGACATGCTGGAGCTGTATCTCCCAATCTTAATGAAAAAACTCCCTGATACCTGGTACTAAAAAAGTTTCCGCAGTCAAAACAAAGGTGGATAAATTAATTAGATATTAATAACCTCGCGAGAGTCGGTTTCGACAACAACGCACCTATAGCCCAGTTCCCAAGCCAAAGTAATGCCGGAGAAAACACCCCAAAGTTCTGTTGAGAGAGGAGAACCTCGACCAATAAACTGCTGAAAGCCCCCACACCAGGTTCCACGGCTATCCCTGATTAAAACCCTAGCGGAGGCCTTAGCGGTCCTGCGTTTAATGGCATCATCAGCGTTGACTTTCACCCAACTCTCCAACGGTTTAGTCCAGCCCACTAAACTGCCGACGGGCATGCCTTGAGGCGGAAACACGCAACTCTCCATAGCTCGTGCTCGTGCTATCCAACCAACGTAATCCAGAATGAGTCTGTGACCCACCTCCGGCCATTCAAAAGTCGGTTCGATCACGCTCCCATTTCGCCATTTCCAAAGGAACCAACAGGTTACCCTAAAGATGATGGACCACGCTTCCTGCTGGACTTGGGAATGTCTCGTGAGGTTGGACACCAACCATGTTTCCACGTCCTGTTGAAAAAATCCGATAGTGACCTCTGCTGGTTGGAAGTGTTTCCAGAGATGTTGCACGCGCGAGCAGTCTCTCATAACATGAAGAATGGATTCTTTGTGCTCGCAAAAATGGCAACGGCTATCCATGACAATATGGCGGGCTACACGCTGTTGGTTGGTTAGGAGTTTGCGTTGAGCGACCAGCCATAGAAACGACCGGATCCACTGCAGCCTTACCCATTTCCAAATAATCGCCCAAATTTTGTGATGATTTTCCGTGGAGCGGCCATCAATAAGCTCATAAGCGGACGTCACTGTGAACTCCCCATGAGGTGTTGGGCCCCAAATCACCCTGTCAAGCCCTTCATCCTCGACACGGTAGTAGTAGGTCGCCAACTCCATACACACTGTGGACGGTAGGAACTGTTGAAATTCATTCCATTCTTGTAGAGACTACAATTGTTCATGAATTACATAAACATGACAAAGGCCCTAGGATTGTAAACCACTTAACCAAAAAGCCAACCTAAAGCATGTTGACCACTAGTTAGCCCACTTGAGCTTATTACCTATTCTTTGCTTTACCTCTTTTTAACTTAATCTGG
>JANVCL010000006.1:26791041-26810322 GCA_026546855.1 Erythroxylum incrassatum
GGGGGGGTAGATAAAATTAGGTTATTTTTTAATTTTCAAATTAATCCCTCAAAAATTTTCATTTTACGGAATGATCTCGAAAAATTTCGGTATTGGCGGTACCGGCCGGTACCGACCGGAATTCATACCCGGTACCATAGATGGCCGTTCCAGTACCATTTTTCGGCTGGAACGGTACGAAATTATAATCATTGATTCCAAGATAGAAAAGGATCAGGCTCGCGATTAATTGCATCTTTATTCAAAGTATCCAACTGTTGATTTGACAGATGATTTAAAATCTTTTTAATGCACTCAATTACTCTCATAGATTAATTAATTCCCCGTCAGATAAGTACGTAAGTATTTAATAATTTATAATAGTGTGTAATTTTTTTTTCTTGAACTAACTTTTGGAGATAAGTTAGGCATTTTTAATATGATATCAGAGTCTACTTGTCTCGATGATTTAGGGCAGTGTCCGATTCTGTTTCTTTGCCCAATATACCTATCAGATGTCTAGCCTTACTCTGGGCTGAAGGAGGTATGTCAGGGATCCTACATCGGACAAGTATAAGAGCATTGAACAATTTATAATAGTTGCAAGTCTCTCTCTCTTGAACTAATTTTTGGAGGTGAGTTAGGTACTTCTAACATCAAAATTAAGTAATCCTAGCATTATAAAGTATATAAAGTATAAAAAGCATACAGAAAGGGTGACAATCTCATTTCCTATGGCTGACCAACCATATTGACGAAAGCTGATCTCACAATCTCAGCTGAAAGCTAAAAAGTGTTTACGATTCTGTAAGGGAATGTAACTGTCAATACAACTTACTCTTCGCTTAATGTTGAAACTCTTCTCTGCGAAACAAGTTCTTGTTAATCCCAGCATCGTTAGCTCACTTTTATTTCCTACACATTTTGCATCTTTGACTACAATCTCCTCTGATCTCACTACCGCCATTCTCCGCTCCAAAACGCCGAACCAAGCTCTCCAACTCTTGGATTCAGCTCTAAGAGACAACCCCAGTAACCCCACTAGATATCTTGACCCCTATTCAGCTGTAATTCGTTTGTTAGCTAGTGCTGGAATGTACTCGACTGCCAGATGCTTGACAAAAAGTCTAGTAGAGAAACTCCTTTGCTCCTCCAATTCTCGCAGCATTTGTTCCTTGGTTTTTGGTGCCCTTAATCAGATGCAAAGTACAAAGTTTAACCCCAATGTACTTGGATTGTTGATTATTGTGTTATGTGAGATGGGTCATGTTGATGAGGCCTTGTGGGTGTACCATAAGATTGAGGTTGGCGTTGCTGTGCGGGTTTACAATGCGCTCTTGAATGGATTGGCTAAAATGGGTAGGTTTAGTTCCATGTGGGAATTGCATAGAGACATGATTGTTCGTGGTTTGGTGCCTGATGTGGTCACTTATGGTGTGTTAATTGATGCTTGCTGTAGCCAACGTGATGTTCTGAAAGCAGGGAGTTTGTTTGGTGAAATGAAGAAGAAGGGTATACAACCAAATGTTGTGATTTACACCTCTCTCATTCATGGTCTTTGCAATGATACTAAATTGATGGAAGCTGAATATGTGCTCAGGGTGATGAGGGAGACTGGGGTTGTACCAAATTTGTATACTTGTAACATTTTAATGGACGGGTATTGCAAAATGAAAAATGTGAAACAAGCCCTTGATTTCTATCAGGACATGCTTGATGGTGGCTTACTACCAAATGTTGTTACCTTTGGCATCCTAATAGACGCTTTCTGCAAATTAGGTGAACTTTTGGCAGCAAAGAGTCTCTTGGTTCACATGGAAAAGTTTGGTGTTTTCCCAAATGTGATTCTGTATAATTCTCTAGTTGATGGGCACTTGAAGGCTAGGAAGCTCTCTGAAGCAATGGATTTGTTTAATGTAATGCTTAAGTTTGGTATTTTGCCTGATGTTTACACTTACAGTATACTTATTAAAGGTGCTTGTGATATGGAAAGGCTGGAAGAAGCCAATGCTTTACTGGAAAAAATGGCGAAAGAGGGAATTCCTGCAAACTCTGTAACTTACAATGCACTAATTGATGGATACTGTAAGGAACGCAATACAGAGAAGGCTTTGGAACTTTGTTCTCAAATGGTAGAAAATGGTCTAGAACCAAATGTTATCACGTTTTCCTCGTTGTGTTATGGATACTACAAGGTGGGAGATATGCAATCTGCCATGTCTTTATACTCAGAAATGGTAGTCAAAGGAATGGAACCAGATGTTGTGTCTTTTACGATTTTGATTTGTGGACATTGCAAGGATGGTAATATGAAAGAGGCCCTCTCACTGCACAAGCAGATGCTGGAGGCTGGGCGCATCCCTAATGTTTTCACAATCAGTTGCTTAATTGATGGCCTCTGCAAAGCTGGAAGGACAAATGATGCAATTGAACTTTTCTTGGAGAGAACTACTAGTGAGCTCTCTGGAAATCAGAATGATGTAATTGATGATAACCTGTGTTCCCCAAATTGTGTGATGTATACATCTTTGGTTCAGGCTTTGTGTAGCGATGGTCAGATCTTTAAAGCTGTTCGCTTTTTCATAGACATGAGACAAAGAGGTGTACCACCAGATGCATTGATTTACAGCATCATTTTACGGGGGCATATTAATGCCAAGAATATGATTGATGTCATGATGTTGCATGCTGATATGATCAAGGCGGGTGTTATGCCAAATGAAGTCATCAAGCGAATGCTGATAGCTGGTTATCAAGAGAGTGGATACATGAGGGCTGCTCTGATGTGTTCGGAGGATTTGGCGGAGACAGGAAGGTCATATTTTCTTATGGAAGTTATGTAAGTAGAAGGATGTTTTTGTTTTGAAGCCGTAAGCGATGTGGACAAGGCTCTGAGATTACTTCATGTCCAATTATTTTTGTTAAGACAAGCTTGTATCGTCGAAAATTTTGGAGTGAGACCCTTCCAGCACTAATGAAATTGTAGAAATGGAGCAGTTGTGTTGAAGGCATCAGACTTATGGAATAAGTCATCGGCATGCACATGCGATGATTACATTTTGAGCAGGATAGGTCTGTTTCTGATGATTCATTCCAGTAAAGGATTGATTCCTCAAATTAGTCAGATAGCTTCTCATATTCAGGAAGCCACTTACAAAGTGCTGGAAGTAAACAAACAAGATTTGACATAGCGGAAGGATTTGTGATGCCGTCAGCATGGTGGAAGGATTTGTGATGTCCTTGGTCAGAATTTATTTCGAATCAAAGCAAGATGGTCATCGTTTTTAGGCTTTTGATAGAATCTTTTCTTTCAGATAGAGGGGGTTTTGTAGAGCTGAAGCTGCCTAGCATTTTGAAGGATTGATAACAATATTGGAGGATCAAAAGATGTCCTAATCTTTTCAAGATATCCTGGCCCCTCAGTTTTGTCTAACTTCTACTTGCTTTGTTTAATCTAAAGTAGAAAGTTGTGATTAGTTTAGCTTGCTAATCTGATATTGACTTATCAGAGGGAGATAATTTACTTTGGATTTAAAGAATCTTGAAAAAATGACATAACTCTGTGATGTAAGACAAATAGAAGAAATATTAACTAGTAGTTAGAAGTCACAAAATAAGAAATTATGATTGATATTAAACTACTGAAATATCAAAATTTAAGGTTAGACTTCGGTTAAGAATGCTGAAATTTTGGTTAATAGGTTCTTATAAACCTCTCTCTTTTGTGATTAGCTAAGGGCATTATCCTTTGGTTGTTTCTTGACATTGAAAATGATATTAATGGCATAGGTGTATGGTACCCATGCAACTTTCATACCCTATAATTGTATGTGATCTCCCTCCCTAAATGTACTATATGTGTATCATCTCCATCTGCTATTTTATATGCCCTATCTCTATTCGTAATTATTCTCCATTTCATTGAATATAGTTTGGTCTTGTTCTAACTTCACCGTTGTTTGAGTGCAATGTCATCTTTTCACCTTATTGCTTACTCCTTTATACTACAGATACCAACTAGGTATGTAAGAGACTCTAAAAGGTTCTATAAAGGTCAAGAGAGGTATGAAAGAGATTAAAATATATTTAACACAATATAAAGAAATTTAGGAATCATTAAGATGAAGGTTTATTTTTTCAATGTAGGAATGATTCATTTTTTCATTATAGAGACTTGTATTAAAGTTATAACACTACCGTCATTAAAAGAAATAGATTTCTAAATTTTATCTTCTTGCTAAATGATATGTCATAATTAATTGAACGTGTATTCTAACCCCGTATAATAGGTTTTAGTCAATTAAACATTATTTACTTATTCTTGATAGAAGTCATGAAAAAATGAATATTGTTTTTATGTGTTCATGAAAAAGGCCCCTAAACCTTAATATACAAATGAAAATACAATCAGAAGAAGATTTACAGGGACTGATGTTTATAATAGAGCTAATAATCTTATTGCAAAAATTGTTTTTTTTTGGGGTTAAACTCTTATTGCAAAAATTGAGTAGTTGAGATACATATATTAGATGTTATCGGTCTCTTTCAAGCTGATGATAGGAATTTCTATTTCAAAAGAATAAAAATATCAGAATGCATTTAAGACTTATTTGTTTATGTACCACATCTACATAGTACATATATAAAAATATTAAACATACATATGCTATTTATAAAAATCTTTATAAAGATGCCATTATTTAAAATAATATAAAGGTCATTCTTATCAGAAGAACAAACATGCATATATATAGCTATTACTTTTATTAACATATGTTATAAAAAATTAAAGTACTATATTCAAATATTTTTATACGTATTCATAAAAATTATCATATTTATTGAAAACATACTATTATAAATATTCTCCCATGCGTATATTGTAAATAAGTGAATTTAATTTAAAATTACAAGAAACTAAACTTATATTATAATACCAACATTCAACATAATTTTAAAATAAAATTAATGTCCATTTATAAGAAGTTACTATTTTATATATTTCAATAGTTATTATATATTATGAAAAACACATTAAAATTCTTAAAGTATGTCTTTTATATTTAAAATAAAATAATTTTAAACTTTTAACTTGTGCAAATAATTATATCACTTTTTTCATCTTTATATATAAATATCATCTACATTTTTATAACTAAAGAAAGTATAAATTCTTTTATGTTTCCATATAAATGAGTTTATGTTATCTTCGTAATATCAATTTTTCAGTCATATTTATTATGAAATGATTATTGGCATTTTTATTTACTTATTAATAAAATGTTATTGATGTTGATTTAATTTCTTTTTCTAAAAAATGTGCTAAGAAATTAATAAGAAATTTAAACTAAAATAATTACATTTGGCAATTTGCATACATGTTAAATGAGGTAAAAATTTGTTAGTTTAAATTAATTTTATTTTTATTTTAATACTAAACTTTTATAATAAATAAAGATTTATTATAATAGTGATTTATATTCACAATAATAGATTTACTCTAACCTTCACTATGTTCAATTATTTTTCAAATTTTTTATAAGTGTAATTATTTATCATATAATTAATCACTTTTAATACTTATCATAAAATTTTAAAAATTATTAATTTTTTTTACTTACTAATTTGATACAAATTACTTATAATAATTATTCAGGGACAATTTCAAAAAAAAAATTCAGGGACTAGAAAAAAATTACACATTTTATAATTACTTGTATTAGTTTAAATGAAACTATATGTATGAGTTTCAAATATTTATTTAAATATGAATAGTCAATTATAAATTGAAACATTAAGAACTTATTTGATATCTATCCATAATAATAGTAAATATATATACACATACATTTATTATTTTGATAGGATCATCTGTTGCACATTGTGTGGTACCTTAGCGTAGCAAAGAGCTAGGACTTCGAGAATTGACACTGTATCTGTTGCACATTATGTGGTACCTTAGCGTAGCAATGAGCTGGGACTTCGAGAATTGACACTGTAGCAATCGCGTCAAGGGCTGCGTTCAAGATTCAGGGAAATTAACCATTAGACTTTCGTACAGAAATTAAATCAATAGCCGAGCCTTGACTAGCTTCAGTGTTCGTATTGGAGTACTAGGCGCACTTGCTTTAACGCCTGAAAATTAAATTACTTTTACGTCGTAAAATGAAAAGTAACCACTAAGGAGCGGAATTCGATATTCGTTTTCTGTATACAAATAAGAACATGCCTGTAACTAGTTAAGAGGAAGAGCGAGAGCCTTCTTTTGATTTCTGTGTTCCCTAGCAATAACTCATCTAAATTCGCTGGGCTATATCCTGTATAATTGAATTAACTAGCAGATTTTGAAATCTAGCTGCCAGTCAACCATCTTGTTATGGAAAATCAAAGAACCTACTTGCATTACTCAGAATCAGAATCCAGCAGTGGCATCTGGTAAGCATCTTTTGGTTCAAAGTCTGTGATAGAGGGAGGTACGTCTTCTTTTGACGCTTTTCGGGCTCTGTCTCTCTGCCTTTGTGTTGCTTCATCCTGACATAGTTTGCAGCAGTGTTAGCACAACAATTTACATGAGAACACAAAAAATCAGTATGAAAATCTGAAACTTGACATAAAAGAGGGGGATAATGATTGTACAATAAACTAGAAGCATCTTTAGTATACAACTTTTAATAGTAACAGAGAAATGCATGACAAAGTGAAAGTCCAAACAGGAGTTGAATAGACAAAAAGATCAGGAATATGAGCGCAATTACGTGTTTTGCAACTCTAAAGATGGTTTAAGGTTGAGATCCGAATAATGTGCACAACTATGTCATTTTATTCTCAACACTCCATAGGGATGTTTTCAAATGAACGTGTATTTCTAGCTTAATACATGGATATGGTAAAATAATATAGCCGTTAAAAAAGTACACATAGGCATATGCCTCACCTTGTCAGTAGTTGATTGATTTGGCTGACTTGGTGGACTAGGACGACTTGGTTGATTTCTTTTTAGCCATATAGTAGCAGAAGACACTAAAACTCCCACAAGTAATAATGCGCCAACCCTTGGATCTCCAACACAATCAAGAATTCCGTTCAACATGTTGTGGATCTTGTGCTTTATTCCATTGCTCTTAGAAAAAATGCCTTGAGAACCTTTTGACCAAATAGGATCCGAATCCTCTGGAACAAGATCAGGAGTTCTTGTTGTCTGCACCAAAACACGATTACAATTTAAAGAAAACACTATGAAAATTGTGTAACAACAAAGCTCCAGGGATTTCTTTGCACTCAATATTAAAACCAATATGAAACCTACATGGTCTGACTTCTATTTATCACATAGACTTAGAATACAAAAGATTTGGAAAATGCGAATAATGGTCTTAGATACATTTCCTTTTTTTGTTTTCATTACATAACTAGCAGTATAAACAGGGACGGATGTACATTGGCGGCTAGCGGGGATAAAATATTATTATTTTAAGTTTTGATTCCATAAAAAAAAAAATTTTTGCTCCCATTAATTTAATTCAGTAATATAAGAGTATTTTAAATATTTTGCCCCCACTCAAAAAAAGTCAATAGTATAAGAGTAATTTAAATATTTTGCCCATACTTAAAAAAATTTCTGGATCCGTCCCTAAGATAAGCCTGGCTTGAGCTTAAGTCTGCTTTCCATAAAACTTCCTTTTGAAAGTTCTGCAGATATTATTTATCAGCCAAGCATTCTTCTTACGGCCAGAAATTTTACCCATTAAGCTATTTGACCTCTAAATGTCATGTAAGTCTATACGTTTTGAGGAATACAGAGCAGAACTCCACATCAGACTAGAGATAGTAACCTTGAAGCAGCCATTCAAAATCAGGCTGCTTGTAGATTAGATCATAGGAAAAAGAAAAACTTACAAAGAAAGGGAGGTCCCTGGTATCACCATCCCGAACTGTCATTGATATCCACCGAATGATCTGTGCCAATAGATAACAGAAACAAGGCATCAAATGTACTACCAGGTATTGTATATGCTCAGATACTTGAAACAAGTCGCAACAGAAATGATAAGAAACAACAAAAGGGATAACCATACAGGAATTCATAAACCTTTTGTCTTAATTGAAATCCTAAAGATTCAAATCTTTTGATCAACTCCCAAACCTTACTAGAATGTAAAAGATGATTATGTTATGATAGAAATGATCTGATCAATAACAATTACACAACCTAGACTCCAAAGCAGCACCAAGTGACTAAAATTGCCACATCAGACCACACCAGAACTCCTAGTATCTTCACCATGGTTAGAAAAACGAATATGAAACGAAGTAAAGAGGATAGGTCTGAAAAATCGACAGAGGGAGATGTACAAGGGAAGTCCCAGAAAAATGCTGAATGAAATTAAAAGGTCATAGAACACAATGGCTGCAAGGATGAGGAAAGGAAGAAAAAGCAATGAGCACAGTAGCTGGGTTAGGGACATGTTACATAATTCCATGGATGTACTGTGCTTCAAAATCAGGAAAATGACCTTCTGCGAGTGAATTCATGCTTCAAAGTTTTGTGATTTAGGCTTTTTGGACAAGGGATACATGAAATAGAGGTGGGAGGTCAAGATGTAAAACAACTTTGCAGTGCGAAGACAGTGGACTACGTTATGGTAGCTATTTTGGGCACGTAACAGTTTTACTCATTTGGAACTGATGTAAAGGCCAGATTCTGTAACTGTATAATCCCGTTAGCCAGCTTAGTTGTGTCCCAACTGTATCAGTTTTCTTTCTTCATTTGATAAAAAAGGCAGAAGGAACACCTTGTGACATTCTCTCTCCAAAGGAAATGGTGCCAAAATCCTACTGATTCTCAGTTTTGAAAGCTTGGTTGACACTCTCTCTCCAAAAGGAGAGTGCCATCCTAGGGATTCTCAGATTTAGATTCAAATTGATGAAGTGTGAGAAAGGGAAGGAATAAGCCTTAATGTGTAATCCATGAGAATTATTCTAGTATGCAGCCCAACTTACATTGCAACCAATAAAAGAAAAGGACATTTCCTGACAAGTATAATGAGCCAAAGAACAGTACCCAGCAATCTTATATAGTGGTCATACCTCTGCAATTTCCTCTGAGCCATTATACCTTGCTACAAGCTGCGATGCAGGATCCACATCCTCATCTTCAAATACACTAAATAAATTCTTTGGCTTGTGCTGAATCTTAACCTCCTCTTGAGTGGCATTCCTCTTGTAACGAACAATAAACAACCTAGGTATATCAACCACATCCCTCCTTGGTCCACAAGTGTCATATATGGTTTCTGAGTGTAGATAGAAAAAACAATATTTCTGGATAAAAATCCATTATTGTTAGTTGCTTAAGGTCCAAGAATGTTTTGAATGTTAATAGTGAAAAGAGCATGCTTAAAAAAGAAATCATACGTTTCAATCAATTTCAAACAGCAATATCAAGATGATGCAGGTGGAGTGAAAGGTTATCACCACAAGGAATTAATTTTGCCATAATGATACAGTATCCTATCTTTTCTTCTATTCTATATGAACAAATGAGTGTTGCAACATCCCACTCCTATAGTTACAGACATTTATTGATCGCTATCTTCACAGATTAAATCAAATAGCAACTGGTGGTTCTGTACTCAAGAAGATATATCTGGTCAAGCCCACAAAGGTGGGAAAATAATAAATCCCATAAACTGAAACATGGATGCACTGTATTTAAGGACAAGACTAGTAGTAGAACTCACATGTTGGGCTTCCCCATCGAACCAAGCAAATGTCAGTCGCTTACTCTTCCGCACAGATGCCAACAATTTGGATTCATCATCATCATCAGCACTTGAATTTTCATTTGTTAATAGTTCTTGGACTCTGCGCATTGTCTATGATTCATGTAATTCACCGTATTCGTAGAAAAAGAAATATACATCAGCATCAGATCTGAATATTCAAAATAATATGTAGTAGAGAAATGAGATGATAAAATTTCGTTATATTAAGTATATGTTTTGTTACTCTACCTCCTCCATTGAAATTTGAAGAAAAAGATAAAAAGAAAGATGGATGGTAAATTTTGCACCAACGAGTCACCTTTGACATGGTTGTAATTTTGGTTATGAAATTCAAAGAAGAAATAATACATTAAATAAAGTAGTTTTAGTTACTTTGATATGCTGCAAATGCTTACTGTTTGAAACTAGTAAATAACCCATAAAAGGTAGTTGGATGAAATTTTGAATTATGCAATGAAAGCTCACTTGTCAGTCCACTACTAAACTTGTTTCTGTTGCTTTCATCTGATCCAATCCATAAGCTTGATAACAATCAACCAAACAACCAAAATGTAAACTATGATTAAAAAAAGGGGGGAAAAAAAAGAGGTGCTTACTGCACGCATTTTGTCAAGTTCAGGGCTCAGTCTCCCTGCTAGGATGACACAATACCATGATACCACATCATTTCCAGCACGTGAATGACCTCGGGGATCACAGCCAAGCTCCTTTGATGTAACACTTCTTAATTGAGGAAGTTCTAAGAACATAAACACTTATGACCAGAAGGATTGCTTCTTTACAGAAAATTGCAGTAGAACATGAAAGTTGCACAGGTAGCATGAACAGTCAATATTTTACATATATAATCAATAAGGCCACATCATTTAGAAAGATAAACTTACACCCAAAACCACTATTTTAACTGAAAAAGAAAGTATTATAGAAAGGATAAATTGATTAAAACTTCAACACACTTCCTTTCTTTTTCTATTGGTTGGTCATATATGGTGACGTAAAAATGAAGGCAATATACCAAATAAATTATGGGCCAAAAATATATGCCAAACAGATTTATTTGCTGTGACTAACTGGCTTTTATACAAGTGCTGTTAATACCAAAACTGAGAGAGATAATGTTGTGGTAAACTCTTTCTCTATGATGCAAATGAATTTAGAGCTCAAAATAAGTCCCTAAATTAACTTTTCAAATTAGTTGAAACAAAACAAATGAGGTTAGAAGATTATCGACAATCAAAGAAATATAAAACAGGGTACATCAAAGTACAAGTTACATGAAACCTGTCAGTCAGAAGTATAAGAAAAAAACAATAATCAAGAGAATGAAGAGGGAAATTAAATACAGAACAATCATTGACAAGAAACATAGGTTGTTAAGAAGCAATCATGACAAATGCAACGGAACATAAGAAACATAATTTTATGCAGTAGAAAACACACAAGACGCCAACTAATTATCCTTTAGAAAGTCAAAAAATTTAGTATGATTAGTACAGCCACAAAAGTGAAAAAGAAACTAGTAACTCCTAAACAAAAACTAACAATACCATGAAGCTTATTCTTTTCCATGATATCCAGAAACTCCGTATTGTCAATCAATCCTGCAATATGAACATAAGCTTGCAGCTTGAGCCTCAGGATACATTCACAAAACTGTACAACAAAATGAAATGGAAAAACACATGCATTGGCATACCATGAAAAACAATTGGTTTCACGCCCGGGTCTTTCAAGACTACAATAGCAGGGGCAGATTCTACCTCAAACCTGCTCATCCATAAGCTAAAATCTGTCAAGCGAATGCCTAACTAGATATTCACTTTTTCCAACAATAAAAAATGCATTGGAAGTAATTGTTAACAAAGTAAACCACGTCCAATTTGACAAGAGAAATAATAAGCATAACCACGTACACATTCCACCAAAAAGAGAAATCCTCCTCTCTCCATAACACAAATGTGAAAGAAGCATAACTCGAATAATTTTTAGCAATTTGACGAACAAATGGAGTAGCGCGTTTCCCAGTTTTTGAGAAGAATATGATCTTCACCTGAAGTCAGAATAATAAAGCCATTGTGTGTTATTGAAAGATCAAGAAACTAATTGAAATACCTAAGATGTATGCAAAGTTATAAAAGCTCTCTCCCTCTCCATTTTCCAGTGAAAGCTATTGATTCAGAAGGCTAGCTGCATCCTCAAGCCTCAATTAAGGGGCTCGGTGTTAGTTCACCACAAAACAGAGGCAGTTTCCATGCCTCGAACAACTCAAAACCAAGCAATATTATCACAGAAAAATTAGTATACATAGCATTGGTGAAAATATAAAAATTGAAATAAGTTGTCTCCCTATACAAGATATCTATAAATAAATATGGTAGTGTCAGGAAAGAATCAAAAAGAAACAACAAGAGTGAGTTTAAGTGAAGCAGGCATCAGAACTGCCGTGTAGTGCTTAGCTGAATAGGAAATATAAGTATTTTTCCACAAATTATATCCACAATGAGTTACAGGTTTCCTTACTGGAAATACAAACAGAAATATACTTGTTGGTCAATGCAAAATAAAAGGGAAGGGGGGTAATCATAAAAACTATGATAGCAACATATCTGAATGGTTGCAGAAGTGTTGGAGATAAGGAAGAATGGGAAGTGAGGACTTTACTTTATGATGACCACCTTTCCGCAGAAAATTATTTGCCTGGTACCAAGAAACAGTTTCATGTTATTACTAGCAGTAGGCAGATAAAAGACGCAAGAAAAAGATACTAGACGTAGATAAAGTCAAGATGTAGTTACTACAAATATGAACAAAGAATCGCTAGTTCAGTCATTAGTGATGTTGACATGATGGATAACCAACATGCACACACCAGCTTCCTAAGCTGTCATTTGTAGTGCCACGAGTTGACTGAAATAATTGTTCATAGCATCCAGGGGAAAAAAGAAAAATATCACACAAGACAGTATGATGAACTTCATAAAGTGCCTCCACATTACCAGTGAGTCCTTTGAATGGTACAAAATACGAGGCAAGTTAAGTATAGTTGTTGTAAACCAATCAGTAACAACATCAACAGAGAGATCCCCCTCAAACCTGATAACAAAAATTAGTTTTTAGTTCAATTACAAGATTAAATGCCAGGCTCAAGGATTCTGCAATTAAATTCAAAACTAATGCTTCCTTTTGTTCCGCCTTTTGTTCTTTCTATTTCTTCTGAGCAAATATCACATTTTGTGATTTCCAGTAAGCAATCTCTAATTACCTACTCACCTCATAAGGCAATCTAATGTTTTGCAACCTGGTGGAACAGCAAGAAGTGAAGGAAGTCCTGTAAGCATTTCACCAAGTTAAAAACAAGAATCTTCATGGTCTTTCCGTTTGAACAAGCAAGAGAGAAGTGCTCAGGCTCAACCAAAAGAACAACAAAAACGTTATGAAAAATAAGAGTTTCAAATTGAGTAATTAAAGGACTTCACATACAAACAAAATCCAGGTAAAAAGCACCTTTATCAAAACAACCCGAGGTCAAGTTAAGAAGAATAGATACTTTTTGGCCTTAATACAAAATTATTACTCAAAATATTAGTCACTATCAATCAATTGTGATACTTAAATCATACAGTATAGAAGAATACAATTCAAATGCTTGACTACTTGAGAATAGATATTTTCTGTGTTCACATTCATCTTTGAAGCATAAAAATAGCAGTATGTTATGGATGTCACTGTAATTACGAAGACCTGATATTCCATTCTCCTTAAAAATTTTAGTTACATGGCACAGGCTTTTGACATCATAACTGTTTCCTGTTATTTGTGCAAGAATTTCGAAAGGACATGAAAGGCACAAATTTTTTTTCAAATGACATGATACTGCATTACAAGATCAATGCATTCTTTTATTAGTTTTCATAAGATGTCAAATTAAAGAATGACACTTCATAGCTATTGGGGGCATGAACACCAAAGGTACCAGAGCCCCTAGAATAGAACTACTTTCAGTCTCACTTGACAAATAACTCCTCTTATCCTCTATTTCCTTACTTTATAGCAATTTATCAATTCTTCAACTAATCCCTCAATTAGCATCAACTGGAAATATATACTGCTACTACATAACGATATATTTTTCAAACAATATATCCCATATACCTATATGTATAATGAAGAGTCAATTAGGTTAACTAATTCACAAAGCCTTTTCTCCATGTTACATGGAAGTTTGAAATTCTTGACTGACATAACTACAAGCATGTTTTTAGGTCAAGAGAAAGGAAAGGTTGGCAGAGTATTCCAATTTCAGGAATTACACAAGACTAAAATCTTCACAACACTTCAATCATGCTCCAATTAACATAAAAGTGAACAGAGAACTCAAATAAAGTTAAATGTATTCATATTCACTATCTATTAGCGTTTAGTTTTTATTTGTTCCGGATAAACTGACTCACCATTCCGGAAGAACAATTGTCCAGTTGGCTTTCTCTCAGCCAAGCTCATTGCAAGTCTAACATCACCAAGCTCAACCATACCAGTATTAGCAACCCCATCCAACAAAGCAGCTGAATGTAGAAACAATGAAAAAACAAAACATAAAATATCACACTTAAAATGCTGCATGCTACTATCACAGACAGTTTCATACGGGAGAATAAAGAACCATGAAACGCACATCACATGAATGGAAACAATTATAAGCTCAATATCACCTCATTAAAAAATACCAATTATAGTGAAAATTATGAGTCTTTTTTCAATGGTAATACCAGGGAAAACATCAAAGCAATGAATTAGATCACACATGCATTAATAGTTTTTCTTGAGGAATATGTAAAGTGTTATTGGAACAAAGCATTGCTACAACTAAAACTTTTCAAACTTTACAAATTAATCGTCATCCTTTCTATTCTCAACAAATCAACCCTAAAACTAAGAAATGAACTATCAAGAAGGTTCATGATTTTATCTTGAATTGATAATGAATCCTAGTCATGAATGGTACCCGTTCTACTGCTTGAAGTATTGGTTGCCCAACTTATTACCAAGCTCTCATTCAAAAATGAAGCATGCTTCACTATCATTACGGCTGAACTTATTCTAGATTGAGCATACAAGAACCAATAAAACACAGATCTTAAGGCGAAGGCTATACTAGAATGTTAATCATTTAGCCACAAGTTTACCCACAGTACCCAAAGACAATTTTATAGATGGAATTTCGCACATATATCACATTATACTATTCAACTTTAAAAATATAACCTAAATAAAGAATATTTGACATTTCAAATTTTATAATTTTCACGTATAACATAGTGCCTGGTGAATGTACCAATTTCTTTCCACAAAACAGAGAATCGAGCACAACGGCTGCTCCCGCGTGAATATACCTGTGTTCAAATCCCAATCACTATGATTTACAAGGATGCATCAACAACAAGAATCAATCAAATACTGAAAACCAATTTTATAGAATATACTATATAGCCCAACAGAAGTACCACAAAAAGTTAATAATGGACATTTGTGTTATCAACCCATACACAAGTTTTCTGAATTTGAAATTGAATCTTTTGCAACCCTTTCATCCCCACCCACCCCACCACCAAATGACAAAAAAGAAAAGTAAAATCTCTATTTTATTCCTGAAATTCGGACAAAACGCGCAAGTATCAGCATGGTGAGGCAACTGACAGACAGATCTATAAGCATATAGCGATATTTATGAAATAGAAACAAAACCTACAGCAGGAAGTGTACCTTACTAAAGGAAAACAAAGAAAAGGATTACCAGAACAAGAGAAGGCTTAGAATCATTGAACAAAGCTGTAAAGTTCTGAGATGTAATGACATTGGAAGCATAGTCTCCATGATCTGATACAAGTCAAAGTCATCCAACAATAAGTCCACTTGCATTAGCTGAATCTACGAATTACATAAAAGGAAAATCCAACAAATACATTACGAAGAGTATCATAACTTACCAGAAGCGCTAGCATCTAGAAATGGAAGGTTCATACGAGAAAAGTCTTCTTCCCCAGCATATTGAGCTGCTATCTTCTCAATAACATCCTAAAGCCAATAAAATTAACACTTAGTTAAACATCAGTAATAATTCTGAAAAATATGGAACATAGTGACCAGAAAACAAACACAATACAGAAGCGGAACCAAAAGAAATCAAGAACTCACATGTTGCTCGTCAATGCTAAATATGTCATAGTCTCGTTTCCATAAAGGATTAGTGAGTAACTCATAAGCATATCTGATCTGAAGCACCTTACAACAAATCCGAGAAAAGGAAAAACAATTAACCAAAGAACCAGCTATATATACATCCATACCATATATATATATATATATATATACATGGAGAATTTAGCAGACCTTTATAAAATCGATTGTAGAAGGAACGTTCACGCCAGAATTCCTGAATCAAACACGTTTTGCTATTTCTTAGAAGCCAATCATGAATAAGATATTAATAGAAACAAATTATAGAAACAAGAACACAGAGCCACCGAAATACCAATTAGAAGAAAGCTTCTCGTAGGATTCTTTCACTTCCTCAACGGAACCATACCTTTTGATCCCCAAAACTACGAAAGTTTACCACCACAACATAAAAATTCAAATCACAGAACCGTAACAGAACACAACAAAGATTTAAGCCAAACATACACACATACCGTCGTAGTGAGAAGGAGGGAAAAAGCGAGGTAAAACGGCAAGCTGGTAGAAGGCGAAGAGAGAGAAGAGGATGAGAGGCAAGGCGTATGCCTTGACGGCGGATAACGTCATCGCCGGCGTAGGCATCGTGGATATTCTGGCTTCGGAGACCGTCGAAAGTGGAAGTAACTAGTATAGAACACTACGAGTGGCAAGAGGACTTAAAAGGGGGCTTTGATCAGGAACGGGTGAGGTGTAGATAAGTACTTACTAATCGAGCATTGAAGCTATTGGTTTCGTGAGGGTTTAAAACAATAATTTATGCCACGTGGAAGAGTGTACAGCTGCGTATTTGACATCATTTGACTGAGCTACGACATTTGATGGAATCTTTTCTAGGTCGGGATTACGAACAAGAGAATCCTAAACTGGCCAAACTAGGAAGTACGGGAACTGCTATCTACTAATTCAGTTTAGGAGAAAGATTATGAATTCAGTAAAAAAGACAAGCTGTAGGTAAGTCGGTAGAGGATTTTTTTGATTTAAACGAGATCTAGGTTCGAATTGTCCTTTTATATATATAACTATTTAAAATTTAAGATCAGAATTTAACTTTTTATAAGATACTTATCTAATTTAAATAGGAATTAATTCGAACGTAAATAGTTTAAAAGTATTTTTTATAATTGAAAGCTTTCTAAAATATCTCGTCAGGAAAAAAAGATACTGTCAAAGAATTATTTTGAAAACAAATGGGGGATTTATTTCTAGAATATCCTGATTAGTATGTCCTTGATAACCACATATTTCATATTTTTTATTAAAAAAATTGTATTTCATATTTTTGTATTAACTATTGTGACTGAAATTTTAAAAGTCAAATCATTTCTGATTTGTTTGTATTTTAAAGTACTAATGTAAAATGAAATTCTAACGCCCCTTTACACGTACAAATTACGAATTTATGAAAAACTTATTGGTTCATTGACAAGTCATTAATTTTGGAATACATAATTTACAACATAATTATATCCTTTCATCACTGTTCCTAAAAGCATGATATATATTAGAAACATCTTCCATCTACTATCAAGTTTATTTTGTTTTTATTCATTTTGTTTTGGTAACATATTTGTCAATGCTTTTCCTATTTATCTTCTGCTGTGGTTGAAACAATTTCACAACGTTTTTTTTCATTAAAAAATTGTGATTTATAATTATTACGTCTCAATAATCACAAGTGTCCTTAAACAACCTTATTAAGTATATCCGTTTTAATCAATTAAGAAGTATAATTAATTTTTATTACATTATAAGCAAACAAGTTTAATTGAGAATTTTATGTACAAAAAATATTTTAATCGAGAATTTCATGTCAAAAATTAGATAAAAAAAGTACAATTATTAATGATTAATTATAAAAACACTCAAATTTTATTCAATTTTGTAATATTAGTCTAAACTTTAAAATGTGGTACTAAAATATAGACTTTCAATTTTTAATAAAAATAGCACAACATTAAGTTTTATGTTAATGTGGATGGTATGGTGAGCCACGTTAGATTGATAATTTTGCCATGTGGTTGTCATGTATTGTTTTTATGTTATGTATAAATTTTATTATTTAATAAATTGAAAATATCAAAAATTATTTTATGTGTTTGATATTATTATATATTAAATAATAAATTTATATGTAGCACACATATAATATGTGATAGTCATTTAACAAAAATTACTAATCTAAAGTGACTTGTCATGTTATCTATATTAATAGAAAATTTAACGTTAGGCTTTTTTTTTGTTAAAAATTAAAGTGGAGTATTTAAATTTTCATTTTTAAAGTTAGAGTTATATCATAAAATTGAGTAAATATTATGTTTTTTATTAACCCAATTATTAAATTAACAAACTAAAATATGTTGTAGAGTTCAATTGAATGGTGAAAAAGAATTCACGTCAAACATAATAGAGGTAGCCAATTTTAAAGTGCTCAACTTTTTAGGATATTTTTAATTTAATACCTTAAGTTTTAAAAAATTTCAATAGAATGATCAGCTTTTTAAAACTTTAATAATTCAGTTCAAAACGTTAGTTTTTACTAATGTGACTAATAGAAAGACATCTATATGATATTTAATAATCATGTTACATCATTAAAAATAACTTTTTGAACTAAATTATTCATATTTTAAAAGGATGATCACTTAATAAAAAAATTAAAAAATAAAATTTTTAAAAGATTAGATAATTTTAAATATATTATCTCAACATTATAAATAACATCAACTCATCAAAGGGTCCACTCCACAACGTACTATTGGAAACAAAAGAATAAACTCACATAAACTTAATGGGCCTAAGTAGATCTTACAAGCCCAAGTTCAATTTGTAAATAAATGCCTGGTTATACTCAAAGCATAAAGAAGATGGTAAAATCTTGAAAGTCCTAGCCTTTAAACACAAATTTCTCGTAAAATTCTTTTTACTATGATTTCAATCGTTCTTCCTTTTATATTTTTATATCTCGATACAAAATTAGTGGTAATTGTTCTCTACATCAAAAACAATAAAAACATAAGAGAATAAAGGTGCCTTTTCTTAATTTGTGGAAACATGCATAAGGAATGGATGCAAGTGAAACTTTAATTGTGCTCTATTCTATCGGTTGTAGTATAGAGCAAAATTATAATTATAACACTGCAGCAGCATTTGCAATTTGTTACGATTTGATTTAATTGCAAGGTATGGGACTTGAATCCCATATTGGTTAAATACAAAATTGATATGGAATTTATAAGGACTTTAGGCTCTCTACCCTCTTAAGCTAGCTTTTGAGGTGTAGCTT
>JANVCL010000006.1:26842276-26871104 GCA_026546855.1 Erythroxylum incrassatum
AAATTCACTATTCATATATATGTGTATGACAAATTATGCATGAGCATAAAGAAGCATTTCTAAGCCTCTTATAAATCACTCACATTTACTATTCTAACCCTCCCACAAGTAATGGGATGTTGCACCATCTTTCTTCTTAACAAGCAGAACTGACGCTCCCTGTGGTGACGAATTCGGTCTTATGTATCCCTTCTCTAACAGTTTTTCCAACTGTTCCTTCAGCTCAGCTAGAGCCATTCTATAGGGTGGTATAGAGATGGGTGCGGTACCAGGAATCAAGTCACTAGCAAACCTGATTTTCCTCACCGGTGGCAAACTAGGTAAGTCTTCTAGAAACACATTAGGAAATTCCCTCACTACTAGAAAATCCTCTAATTTCCCTTCATTCACCTCAATGTCCACAACATGCACCAAGAAGGCATCACACCCCGTTCCCATCATTCTGTCATCTAGCAAGGCTGAAATAATTATTGGATTTGGTATTCTCCTATCTCCTTGGAAAGTCACCTTCTCTCTATTTACCAGATCAAATTCTACCACCTTGAGGCTACAATCCAACATCATATGATACTTCTCTATGGCATCCATTCCAAGCATGACATCCAAGCCTCTTAGGTCTAGAGGTAGTAAGTCTAATACCATTATAGCATTGTTAATGAAGAGTTCACAACCCCTATACACTTGATTGATTACCACATTCCTCCCTAGAGGTGTACTAACAAGCAAAGGACTATTCAAAGGCACTGAATTCATATCATGTAAAGTCATACTTGTAGAAACAAATGAATGTGTGGAGCCAGAATCAATCAACAAATATACTTTAGAGTTAAATAACTGAGTCACACTTGTGATAACTTCAAGTGCGGTTGCAGCTTCCTCTCTAGTCATAGCAAATACCCTGGCTTGTGTCTGAATCCTTGGCCTTCTTGGAGGAATAGTCTTCCTCACCACTGTAGAACTGCCTACCTCAGTGACTGGCCTAGTTCTCACTGTTTCAACCCTCCCCGGAGCTTTCAACTACGACCCTCCTTGCTTTGGTATCTAAAGACTGTCCTTGATCATATGTCCTTTCTCCCCACATCGGAAACAGGCTCCAAGTAACTTGAAGCACTTACCTTGTGAAGTTTCCCACAATGCTGACATTGGGGGTTTGTGTATCTGCTCCTCCCTGTCCTTCCAGTGCCTCCCACATTTGAGACTTGCCCTGAAACTGCCCTTGTCTACTTGTTCTTGGAAGGGCCACTACTTCCCACTTCACTCTGTGTATGGTGACTCCTTATACTCCTCTCGGGCATTAGAGTACTCATTCCTTTCTTGGAAGACTACTCCCTATTTTTCCTCTTCATGCTCACCTCATTCTTTATATTCTCCAGTTTTTCAGCCTGGAGTGCCGCATCTACCAACTGTTGGTAGTCACAGAATTTGTGGATTATGACTTTCTCTTTGATCCCCAAATGAAGTCCGCCCTCAAACTTGTGGCACTTTTCCTCCTCATTCACCGCAATGTTGGTCGCCTATCGGGAAAGCTGAGTGAACTTTAGCCCATACTCACTCACACTCATATCCCTTTGTGTGAGATTCAGAATTTCTCTGGCCTTCTTTTGGATATAGACCCTCGAGAAGTACTTCCTCCTAAAAGCTTCCAAAAAATCCCTCCATGTCAGCACCGGAGGCATAACCTGACTTTGGGGCACTGATTTCCACCAATGAAGTGCATCCCTTTGCAGCAAGCTAACTGCATAATCCAGCTTCTCTTTATCATAGCGCTTCATCTGAATTAGGACTCTCTCAGTCCTCTTCAACCAGGCTTCAGCCTCTTCCAGATTTGTAGTCCCATTGAAATCCACAACCTCATACTTGCGAAAGTTATCATACTGCCTACTCCTCTCTACTAGAGCTTGCATCAGAACTTGAGACCCTTAGCTCATGGCATAAGTGAAAGCCTGAGCAAAGGCTTGAAGAACCGTAGATCTATGGGGTTTGCTTGAGGCATAGGAGAAGGCGGTGGAGACACCTCATGTTGCACACTAGGTGCCTCAAAATTCATAGCAAAATGTGTCCTCGCATCTTGTGGAACTAGGGTTCACCCGTGCTCCCTTGGAGAAAGCCAGATTGAGTTGTAGCTCCTCAAGTTCTTTTTCGAGGCGACGTAATCACTCCTTTACTATAAAACCATTGAAAACCTTTAGTTCATGTTTCATGTAAAAACAACTTCAAATCATTTCAAACAATTTAAATCATATGAAACAAGCTCAAATCAAGTGAAACAATACAAAAATGCATCTTGTTCATTTAAAACAATGCATGTATTTATTTAAAACAATGAATGTTCATTTTGTAGTTTAACGCTACCCATTTCATACCTAGGATACCCCTAAACCTAGACCTCAACCTAGTCGCTCTGATACCATAAGTGTTAGGAACTCACCCTTATGAGTCACGTGCTTGACGTCCTACGTGACATCTAGACGTGCATCCCACAAGGATGGCATACCCACACCATTCAACATCAAAATCAACTCATTTCTTCTATTTCTGAATAGACTTTGGGAAACTTTAAACCAAAATTTCAATCTAACTTCTTCAGAACATTTGTTCCCCATTATCTTACGTCTCTAATGACACCAAAATCATTCAATTTGGTTCAAAAATCAAAAAGTTATAGGCCAAACATTTTCTAACTGTTATTGTACTGAAATAGTACACTATACTCAGCTTCCATACTGAAAATGAAATTCCTAAAGACTGAATTAAAAATCAAGTTCTTTAGAGGATTTATAGCTCTATGTCTCTAGTTTACTTAAAAATAAGAATAATCTCATTTGGAGCTCTACAGTTCAAGATATCATCAAAATACTGAAGAATGTTCAGTATAATGTCTAGTTCCTGCTCTTCCAATTTGGTTCAGTATTCTGCAAGTTAGACCTAAAATACTGCAGACTATTCCCAAACTGCGACAGCACAATGTACTCAACATCAAACCAAATTTTGAAACCCTTAAAGATAGAATTCAAATTCAATTCCTCAAGAAATTTGTAGCCATATGTCTCTAGTTTATTCTAAACTTAAAATCATCCCATTTAGATATCTACATATCAAGATATGGCCAAATTACAAATGTCTATTTAGTGAAAACACCCCATTTAACATATTCTAGCATACTTCATCATTTTCATCTGAAACTCATCAATCAACCATTTACCAATCCTTTCCTAGTGAATTTAGATGACAATGAATTCTGGTAGAGGGGAAGGACAATGTGTAAAGAGCTTGTGGTTTAAATTTTAAATCAATCAAAAGTTTGGAGAAGAAGTTATGGTCACAAGAGCGAAGGGTGTTTAAAACTATCAAAAAGCATTGCACCTTCACTGTCACGATCGTGCACTTCCTGTTGATTTCTCCCCGTCACGATCGTACTTGTGAATGATCATGCAACTCCTCAGAGGTTTCCTCTCTATCACTGATATCCTGTTTTGTTTGATACCAGTTGGTATTACATCAGCTGTCACCAAAAAATTTGAAAAATATAGGAACTTATTAGCAAAATTTTCAAAAAAAATTAAAATTTTCCTTGTTTCTTTTTTTCAAAGTTTTTTAAATAGTTATGTAGTTCAACTTTATCCTTTTTCAATTTAAAAAATAAATAAATATTTTTATTGCTAATAATAATTATACATTAAATAAAACTTAAAAATAAATTATTTTGTTTAAATTTATTTTAATATTTTATGTAATATGTATTAATAAAGTGTTAATAAAAATATCTTTTAAAATAAATAATTTAATAATCATTATTTATAAACTAATATTTATTTTATATATTTTTAATTATTACATCAAATTTTATTTCAAATTTATATTTTAAAAATATTTTAAATTTAATTATATTATTAATAATTATTAAATTTATAAATTAAATTAAATTAAGATATTTATAATTCTAGTAATAATTAATTTTAATTAATTAAATATAATATATTTAATTGATAGTAAATTAAATAATATATGTTTTTGTTTCATATTTCAATTCTACTTGGTTGTTTCCTTATCACGAACTCTTGTTATAAATTGTAATAATTTGAGAGTTAAGAATATTTATTGTTCTTTTCATTAGATGTTTTAATGTAATTTTTTATTATAATGAAAATTGAAATTGTAATATTTTAAATACTTTGTATTGTTCTTAATTTTATATTTGTATAATGATGATTGTCTTTCTCATATAAATTGTGATTATTATTTATATGTGAAATATCTAAAAATTATTGTTATTTCATATTAATTGTGATTATTATTGATTATCATAGATTCCCAAGATTTAAAAAACTTAAATATTTTTAATTTTTAATATATATATATATACAAGGATAGAGTTATTTGGAGCCTAGTGGTACATTAGGCCCCTCAATATTTAAAAAAATTAAATATTTAGGCTCTCCTATCTTAAATTCCTAGCTCCGTCATTGTTTATTATTATGATTTTTAGAAGTTAAAAGTATACAGTACAACTGCACAATTTGACAATAGACTATTTTGTAATTTTTTTAAAAAATAACTGTTTCATAAATTTAAAAAATTACTCGAAACGGTACCCAGTATTGATCAGTACTGGTACAGTACCATATCAGAACCTAATCCGGTACTAAGTTTGGTACGGTATTTACAACATTAGTTACACCACTTATGAAAAAAGATTTAGTTATACCGATAGGATTTTTTTTACAATACAATATAGGTCAATTTTTTTAACTATTAAAAAGATTCCATATCAGTTTCAGAATAAAAATAATCATTGTCATTACTGTTGCCCTACTAATGTTATTATCCCTTTTCACTAAGTGATGATCTCATGATATGAGCTAATTGGGCTTAGGATTTGATACTAATAGTTACAAGATACCAAAAGTTTAGGGGTTATATTACGTATTTATAAAATTTTGATACATTTCTTTAAATAATCAAATAGTATGCCCAAAAGAATGCAACATTCAAATTTATGTAAATATAATTGATTCAATTTAAAGATCTCATACAATAATAAATGATTAACAAGGTAATATGTCACTACAAGAAAAATAGGTTTTAGTGACAGAAATTACTGATGGAAAATCTTTATTTTCTATTGGGAAACAAATTTGGGGATGAAAATTATAGACAAAAAGAGTCATTGGAGAAACGGCCGTAGGTAAATTTTAGCGATTGATATTGTGAATTCGTCGCTTATTTCATGATAGAATATTGTAATGTTATTGCTAAATTTACCAACATAATATTGTATTTCCATCGGTACAGTTACCGACAACAGTACAAAATTTTGTCTCTAAATTTACCGATAGAATTACAATATCTATCACAAACTTTTAGCTAAGGACAACATTTTCTTTTGTTAAATTTGATTACCTACATAATTAAAATATTTCGTCGCTAATTTACCTACAAAATATTGTAATTCCGCTGGAAAATTTAACTATGATAAATTTCAACTATCATTTCTCACTTCCTACTTAAGTTTTCTGTTGATAATATTTTGACTGTTTTATACATTTAATTTATGTTAATAATATAACATTGATTGATAATATAAAGTAAAAGTTATCCTTATTGGTAATATAATAAAAAATTATAATACACCAATAATATCTTGAATATAACTATAAATTAAGAATTCATACAAAAATTTAAGAGTAGCAAAACATCAAATACATTCACTTATCCATCTAAGCTACACAGTTGGTGAAGGCAGATGTTCTGACTGCTACGATGAGGTCATGTTCTAACTGCTACGATGAGGTCATATCCCTCCCCTTGAACTCTCATCCACCTCATTATAGAGCTAGATTATGCACTCCATCAGCCCCTCTACTGTGTTCTCAAGATGAACGACTCTATTATTTTGATGCAGACTACCTACTAGATCCAGTTGTAATGGATGTGTAGGATTGTGAATAGCATCTGTTTGTAAATAAACCTAAGTTGAAAATCCTTTCATGACGGTCCCTACCACCTACAACATTAAGATATGTCTAACTCTTATCAATAGTTTTAGAGTTTTGAGAATGTCGTTTAATGCTTTCTTATATTTGGTCTTATCATTATAAATTTTTATATTAATAAGTGATCATTTTAAAGAATTCATATTAAAGTATAGATTTTACATACATGAAGTTGTCTGCATCGAGTATTGACGAAGATCACATCATCATGCTTTTTAGTGTGGGTGTGTAGAAAGAGCTGGCATAGTGTAGGCTTCCTGCTTATAGACCTTTCTTACATCAAAATCAATCTTTTAAATGAACTACAATTTACAAAAATTTCAGCCGAGTTTCCTCTATTTTTATGATATTTATCCCCTGTTAAACAAAAAACTTTACTCAATAACACAACCATTAATGGCACCAAACTTTTATATTGTTATTATTCTCCATAATACACATTTTTTCATTATAATTTCATACATGAAATTACATTGAAATCAAATTTCATACATAAAAGTACAAAAATCAAAATATAAGTATAAAGTTTTGATACTTACAAGTTTCTTTGCATGCTTCTAATGGGTCATAGATCCTCCAGTGTGTACGAGTACACTCTCTGCCTCCGATCCTCCATGTCTGTTTGCAGAATTGTGCTCTGAAATGGGCATTGTCTCGATTGATGCTCAGTACTGTTGCCAACGACTCCATATTTCTTCATATATATAAGGAGGTCATACGCCATTCTTATGTATCAAACCAAGAAAGGCTCTACAATGTGTACGATCTCACCTCTCCCATACATTATAAATTACAACATCAAAATTTGAATCCCAAAAAAGTTCTTTCTAAAAAAAACATACTATAAATACTTATAAACTACAACATAAATCTAATTAATGTATATTTTTTGTACCTCAAACTCCTGATACTAAAAATCCTTTGTTGCTTGAGAGATATTCTTCCATATATGACCCTCATGATCTATCCTCTCCTTAAAATTGGATGAGATATTACTGAAGCACATTTCAGACGGAACCAACCTAATATATAAGCATTTTTAGATCATTTTCAAATTAAAACATATAACTTAAGTATAAACCTATGGTGTTATCATGTATGTATTATGAAATTTTTAGAACTTCACTCACAGATTTTGATAATAGCGATGTAAGTTCTTCCATCAACTTCCTTAGCTCCACGTTGGAGACTGACTCCTTCATTCGCAATGTTTATCCCTGATATTTCTGTCGGTATAAAGGTAGTGGATGGTGTAATAAGGGTGCTAGCTGGTGTAGCAATAGGTAGGGAATGTGACTCTATAAGGGATATAGGTGGGGAAGGTAATGCTTGATCTAGATGTGCACTAGCTGGACATGCAACATCTAATTATGTAGCATCTACAGAATGTGATGATTCACCTGGACAATCACTGGCTCCTCCAAATCTTGGTAACCTGAACCTTGGTTGCATCATATCCTGTTTTCTTTTCTGTGACATATTTTTAAGCTAAAATTCACATTTTTATTATTCCACAAATATAACAATATAAATTAAATATATAACAATTTATTGTTGATTCAATAATACATTTGTTCATATAATATTATATTACTTACACAAATTAATTGTTATCATCACTTAGTTGTAAATCAAAATCATCATCATCTTCTTTTTCTGAAGAATTAGAATCAAACTCAGGCTCCTCTTCAGATCTCTAGCCCTCATCATCCTCTGTAGATGAAATTTCAACATATTCATTATTTGGATCGTTCAAAGGTCCATTCTCGTCATATGTTACACATGCATTAATTTCACGAACATCTTCCTTAAACACTTTACTTACAATTATCTTATTTTCCGTTTTTCCATATAATTCAAAAACACCTTTAGGCTTTACTTTTCAAATGACTAACCAATTTGACTTATCTCGTCGTAGGTAGGGAAAAGAGACATAATACACCTAGATTGCTTACATCATAAACATGAAAATTTCAAATAGTCTAAATCTTCTTCGCTGGTTGATTTCAACTAGAATGTATCGGCTGTGCACTTTTGTTCCAACATCAAGAGTTAGATCAAACCATTTACATTGAAACATCATGGTCTCACAATTTGGCCATAATTCTTGGTTAGCTGATTTTAGTAAGTCAAAAAACTTTTTTGCATGTGAGTTTGATTCTTCTTCAAGATTTTCTATATTTGCCTTAAAGGTATAACCGATTGTATCATAAACCATTTGAATATAAGGATTTTCAATTGTACCCACATTATTTGTTATAAATCCAATCCCTCTTCAAACCCATCCACATTTATTGATGAGTTTACTTCATTACCCCTTGAGGGGCTACAAATTAATGGCTCCCTGTGTCATGTCCACTCAAAATAATTTGGAACAAGCCCTTTTCTTAACAAATGGAGATTTACTTCATCAATAGGAAGAAAATGAATATGTTTTCACTTTTTACATAGACAACTGATCTTTCAACCATCCTTATATGCAGGTTGAAAACTTGCATAGTAAATAAAAGCTTTAACTCCCTCAACGAATTCAAGATTAATGAAGCCATCGAGTGTTAATCGTCTATACATCCAAGACTATCAATATTACTCACTTCTACAAAACTGTTATTTAAAAAAGTGATTTCATAGTTAGATATAATAATCATTATGGTAGTATCCTTACTAATCTTACAGAACATTTAATATTTAATGTACACATCATTAGATCCTTCATTTCTTCAAAGTTTTTACAGGTCTATGAACATTTCCCCTCTAAATTGAAACCAACCTATCCCAACCATATGATTTCATAATTAGAAAACTCAATCACAACCAATTCCATTTTAGTGATTGGACAATCACCACTTTCTAATTAATAAGAACCTTACAACTTCATAGAAGAATTTTTGAAGAAAGATAAGGCTTTTATCTTTGTTATCCTTAATATATCTTAATACCCTACAAGCAACCTTCAAATGAATTATACTTTGCTTATCGATATATTGACTTAATTGATGGACAACATATCTGAGTATTAGTCAAATAAAGCAATTTGCCAACCAATATTCTGTAAAAAGTGCCATTAAGAACTAAAAAGAAAATTTTCCTCAAAAAGATCAAAAGCATAATTTTTTCTTACATATATTAATTCCAACACTAGATCGACCAATCACATTGAAGTTTAAGTCATTATGTTTGAATTAATAACCTACAAGTTCATTTCCAAAGTTTGATTTTAAACAAGCAGTATGGTACGTGACATTGTTAGACCACATGAATCGAGAAAGCAAGTTCTCGCTCTAACTCCTAGACTCGTGGAATTTTTCACTAATAAGCCTTATAGGAGCTGTATCTTAGATTTTCGTCCTATATACAATCCTAGGGGTTTATTATATAAAGAATTGGTATGTTAATTATGTGATTCTTATGTTAATACTAATTTTAAATTAATCTGAATTTCTTATGATAATACTAATTTTGGATTAATCACGTTGAAGTTCAAGTCTTTATGTTTCAATTTTAACAAATTCGCAAACATAAATACTTACATTATTAAACCCCAACCTAAAAACTCATCAATCTTTTTAGAGGTAAAATTGCAAAGAATAACACAAAAATGATCACATTGTAGACATTACTTAGTTGAACGATTTACCTTAATAGACAGACAATCACAAACTACAAAGAAGACAGATGAGTTTAGACAATTATCGACGCTCTTCAACAGAGAATATGACCTGTAAGAAAGACAATAAAAAAATTAGCTATTAATGTTTTCATCTCCTATAACTTATAATATTTCTTAAACATTGAAGTCTCGATCTTTGCTTGAAAAATAACAATTAACCTCAATTTGATCATAATCATTTTTCACAATATCACATAAGGACAAAGACAACATATAAATTTTTTTCAAGATCATAACCATTATTATAGATAAAGACCACAATTAACTTTATTTGGGTTTTTTTTACATAACCATTTTTTATACATATTAAATGTTTGTTTTTTAAACCTCCCATGAGATATGGAATTGGTTTCATGAATACCAAGTGTTTATTTTTTAGCTCAAAACAACTTTAATGATAGGTATGGAATTAGTTTCACTTAAGGAATTGCAGTAAAGAATGCCTAGAGTATTTTTATAAAGGCCAAGCAATTATATAATGAGACTTTGTTTGAATATTCATATGATCTTATTGCATTTTTTTAAATGTTTATAAAAAATACATTCCTATCTATCATCCTCTAAGTTCCAAGACAAAGGAAATTGATGCATTGATCACATTCTAAACCTAGAGGGTATAACACTCAAGGCAAAAATAAACATAATTTTTATGCACAATCATCTCAAAAGAACTTACAACCTACTTCTTATTCATAAAGGCCTCTTTCTCATTAAAATGGTATAAAAAACTCACAATCATTATAAGTCTCTTTATAAGCATAAAGGCATGATACTTGCTCCCATTTAATATCAATCCTTATGATAAACAAAAAAGCATCGCATTTTCTCTAAATCACCATAGGTCATATTTTCATGAAAAGAGTATATCATATGCTAATCATTTATTAGGCTCCACTATCACACGAAGAGAACTCCAAATCCCATTTAATATGGAACTTCGAAGAAACAAAGAAGCGTGACATTTCTCTAAATCACCATAGGCCATATTTTCATTAAAAGAGCATAGCATATTATTGATTGCAAAACCAATTACTTGTGTTGCGCTAAAAACTGCAAATATATAGATCATTACTTGTAGTAAAAAGCAGATATTGTCCCACAAAGATTGTGCTTAGGCACCACTTAGTTCATGCACATCAACTAATGCCCTACCAGTATTCATAAAGGGCCTACCTAAAATCAATGGACAATTCCTATCTTCTTCAAAATCCATCACAACAAAATCAACAGGAATTATAAATTTATCCACTTTTACCAGGATGTCTTCTACTACCCCAAATGGCCTCTTGATGGGTTGATCTATAAGTTTGATAAGCATGGATGTTGACTTGACATCTCCTAGCCCCAATTTCATAAAACTAGACAAAGGCATCAAGTTAATACTTGCGCCTAAATCACATAAACATTTAGAAAATTCAAAATCACCAACAACACATAGAATAGTAAAACTCCCTGGATCTTGTAGTTTTGAAGGCATTGTGCTAGTAATGATCAAACTATAGTTCTATGTCAAGGTCACCGTCTGATTGTCTTCCTAAGTGTGTTTGCGTGTCAATATGTCCTTGAGAAACTTCAAATACTTAGGCATACACTCCAATACTTCCATCAAAGGCAAATTAATCTGAAGTTTCTTCAACTTCTCAAAATTTTAGAGAACTGAGTGTCGACTTGATGTTGTCTTATCCTCTACAGATATGGAATCTTAGGCTTGTAGGATGGTGGTGGTAGATATGGCTTGTCTTCTTCTTTTTCTTCTACCTTTTCCTTTGTTGACTATCTTTTTGCACACTTGGCTCCTCCAATTACATGCCACTCCTAAGTGTGATCGCCTTAAGTTGTTCTTTTGGATTGACCTCAGTGTTGCTTGGTAAGCTTCCTGTATTCCTAGAAGACAAATCATTAGCAAGTTGACCTACTTATACCTCCAAGTTGTGGATGGATGAAGCGTGGTTCTTCACATTCTGGTCAAACTTTGCCTCCATTATTTTTTGACTTTCTTCTAGTCTTCTTTAACCTTCCTCTTGGCTTGAGAACCTTAAACCCAATACATCCATTAACTTGTTCATTTTGTTCTCTAAAGACCAAAGATGGTCTTACTAAAATCCGGAAGGTCCTTATGTTCTCATTTGGCCATTTGCATTATTCGTACTCCACGAAAAATTTGGATGGTTTTTCCAACCAGGATTGTAAGTATTAGAGTATAGATTGTTACTTTGTTGTGACTGACTCAAGTTATTTACTTGTTCTGTACCACTCGCTCCCAACAAGAAACATTCAATTGTGCCATGATTGTCCTGCCCACATAATTCACATTGTAACTACATGGTTTTGACTGTGGATGAAGAAGCTCCTTGTATGTTGTTCAACTGATTGGTAAAGGCAGCAATTTGTGCTTGCAAGGCTGTCACTGAGTCACCTTTTTGCTCCTTTGACCCTTGTCTACTCCTTTCATTTGACCACATACAGCTGTTACTCGCTAACTCTGCCAAAGGTCATGAAATGCTTCAATGGTTTTCTAATCAAAAACCCTCCTATAGCTGCATCTATTGTTCCCCCTGTGCTCTAAGTTACACCATTGTAGAATGTCTGCAAAAGAAATTCCCTCGAAAGGTTGTGGTGGGGATAGTTCCTTTGTAATTCCTTAAATCTCTCTCAAGTTTCATACAACGACTCCCCATCACTTTGTTGAAAGTTAGTGATCTCCTTGATGATTCTTGTTGTCTTGGTCAAGGGAAAGTACTTAGCCAGGAAAGCTTGGGCTAGCTACTCCCAAGTAGTGATTTGGCTTGCACTAAATGAATTATACTATGCCTTTGCCTGATCCCTCAAGGTAAACGAAAAGAATCTTAACCTCACAGCATCATCAAACATCCCATTAAACCTAAAGGTATCATAAATCTCCAAGAAATTTGTAAGATGGGAGTTGGGATCTTCGTTGGACAGCTCATAAAATTGCACACTACTCTAAAGTATATTGAGGAGTGCTGGCTTGATCTTAAATTTATTGGCTTGAATCGCTGGCCTTGTAACTCCTTGAGGACTGAAACCTAGCCTCATAAAATCCATCAATGTCCTCTCAACTCCTCCTTATTCTCCTTCTTCTGCCATATTCCTTTGTATTCTGTCTTGATGTCTAGCTCTTTGTAACTCTCTTTCGTTCTGAAAACTCTTCTTCACTTAAGTCGTTAGACCTTCTCGTGTTCCTTATGTTCATACATTTGCAAAAAAACAAGGAAAAGTATCAAAGACTATTACATCAAAGTCACCTAAACTAAACAAGATGCTAAACAAAACAATCCCCGGCAACGACGCTAAGAACTTATTGATTGCAAAACCAATTACTTGTTTTACACTAAAAATTGCAAGTATACGGATCGTTACTTGTAGTAAAAAGCAGATATTATCCCACAAAGATTGTGTTTAGGCAACACTTAATTCAAGCTGCGCTTTGTTTAAGAATCAAAATTGAATATTGAACAGAAAAGTAAACTAAATTAAAACAAACTAGCAACAATTGAATAATATAACAATGGAAATCCGTCAAAAGAATTAATCAAGTTATGGGGATTTTACCTATCATTAATGCTAATATAGTGTTTTATGTGTTTATGGGGTGTCGATTCTAGACAATTGTAGGGTTGATTACTCTCTCTCGAGTTATAATCATTCCCTAAATTGTGAACCCTAATCGAATTATGAACTTACAATCTCTCAATTTACAAATTACCCACAATTCTAATTAGTTCTAAAGCTCTCTAATAAACAATCGGGTCTTGCATGAGATCTCTCTCTGTAAAATTACCAACTAGATTGATTAAGTGGTCAACTAGATCGCCTAACTCTAATCTAATCATTTTTATCCAGTTCACTCTCTTGGATTAAATATAAGCAAAACCCCGAGGGTAAAGTTAGAACATCATTAGCAACTCAAAATCTATAATTATACAACTCATCTCAATCTTACACATTAAATGAATAAAAAAGTAAATGGGGAGCAAATGAAACTCAAGTTGGATGATTCAGGAAAGCAACGACATCGGGAGATCACCTGTTCCAGGAAGCTTCGACGTCAAAACCCTCCTCTTCTGCCTCTTCTTCTTTTCTCTCTCTCTCTCTTTTGGGTTTCCAAATGTAGGCAGAATGTAGACTCTTTTCTAGGGTTCCGTCATTATTCTTTTATATTCTTTCCCAATTAAGGTAACCCTAGTGTCTTTCTGGGGTCCAAAATGTCTGAAATGTCCCTCGAAAACTCGAATCTAAAGTGACTCTGCATCTGTCTACGCTCAAGTCACGATCGCGGAGTACACATTCATGATCAATTCATCTGCTCTTTGTCACGATCGTGGCTCTATGCTCAAACTTCTGTCGTGGGATTGTGTTTTGGTTTGGTTCTATACCACGATCGTGGGACTGTGTTTTGGTTCGGTTCTCCTCCAAAACTACTTCAAATGTCCTAAAACACTAACAAACTCATCACGACACCTCATATATATATAATTGAAGCTTTAAAACATGTTCTCACCCAAAGAACACTTAAAACACAAATGTTTATGAACTAACACAATCATTAACCTAAATACACATTAAACAATCGAATTAACCACTAATCATATATCAAATTACCTATAAAAATACAATGCAATTTAATTATCAATAAAACAACATTGTTTTCCTTTAAATATAAACAACAATTTCGACGTCGTTTGAATTTACAATGGAATGGAGTTTCCATAGGTAATTTCCCCATAGAAAATTTTCCATCTGTAAACTTTGTTGCTTATTTTTACCGCAAATCATTGCCACCTATTTTTATGACGACTTTCACTATTTCGTCGGTAAATTCTATCGACAAAATTCTGCGAATAAATTTCTTCTATTTTCACCGACAGATTTTTTTTGTGGCAAAATACCTTTTTTCCCACAAGTTTACTGACGAAAATAAATTTCTATCGATAATTTACTACAAAAAATTTTCCATCGGTAATTTTTAATTTTCTTGTAGTGATTACATATAATAACATGGATTAAAAAAGTCACCAATAATTATAATTAACATGATATAATATTTAGGTATAATATGTATTAAAAATTTCAAAACGTAGTTAAAAACATTTGGCTACGATTCTCAAAACGTAGCTAGTTTTTGGCTACGGTTTTTAAAACATTCCTAATAAGTTTTGATTACGCTTTTCTTTCATAGCTAAAAGTTATTAGTTATGATTTTGAAAACGTATTTAAGAACTTTTAGCTACGTTTTCATAAATGTAGCTAATTTCTTTTAACGACAAAAACGAAGCTTAGTGAAAAGTTATAGTCGATGATTTAATAAAACGTCGCCTATACCTTTTCGCTGTGAAAACTAGTCGAAGCAAAAACTAATTAGCGACGATTCGGTGAAAATGTTGCCTACAGTTTTTTCATACGGAAATTTCGCTACGATTTTTGCTACGAAAATACTAATTAGTATTGGCCACGATTTTTGGACTTTAGCAATGAAATATTTTGTTGCTAAAAGTCCCTTCTATTGTAGTGGTATGCAGTGTCTTTTATAACATTCTATAGATCTTCAGTAAAGTTATAAAAAAACTCTTATTTTTATTTTTTATGAGGGTTAAGAATGAGCACTCATAAATAACAAAAAGAAGCAAAATAGGAATTTTTTTGTTACTCTTTATGAGGGTCAAAAGTAAGCTCTTGACTCTTATAAACAACAAAATGAGACAAAATAAAAGCTCTTTTATTACCTGTTTTATTCTTCAAGAGCATGGGTTCTAGGAAGGTACCCTATAAGAAGATACTTTGTATTGTTTAAGGGTCCTCATGAATAGTAAATGTGCTATATAATCAAAATTAGGTGACAAAAACATTGAATTCGTGTTATGATGCAAAACTTCTGATAAAGCTAAACAATGCATGAAAATTGACGTTTGACAAACAGCTTTTCTAGGTTCTATAAATGTAGACTCAGCCAGAAGCAGATTCAATGTAGCTTTTCCAGTGACAAGATTATACACACGCACGGACGGTCAATATAAAGTTGCGTATTAAACAAACCTCCCCTATTTTGATGAGATTAGATCTTTTATTTCAGTTAATTAATTTTAATTTTATTTTATTAAATTTTATCTATATATTTTATAGATCCAATGTATAGATCATATTAAACGAAACAAAATTAAAATACTCTCAATAGAACAGGATATTTCAACTCAATAGTGACGACGGTCAGCACTCACACACAAGCACGCTCCTCCTACTGTAACAAGACAGCAATGCGCACCCAATTACCTGAATAACCGATCACTGTCAGAGAGTGCAAAAGTAATTGAGTACACGTATTGATAAGTTTACTTCTGGCATCAAAAACATCAGCTTCGAGGATCTTTTAGTCAATTCTTAAACACGTATTAACTGTTCTTTGTCAAGTCTAATCTGACTTTCTATTCCACGAGAACTAGGGATGATCATTTAGTGTTGTATTCATTTCGTCCATGCGTTACACTATCTATATACGTGTTCTGAACTGATGTCTCCTCTCTACATTATTTGACTGTGACAGTATTGATCGCTGCCACCAATATTAACGTTTGCCTCCGTTGGTGGAGAGAAAGGAACGATGAAATGATATTGAAATGGTTAGCTTCTATTTGCTTAGCTTTATTGTCAAAGTACGCACAAGAAGTGACCAGACTTTTTGAGTTTATCATTGAAGAAAATAGAAATATGATTGCGACAAGCACGTTTCTTTGCAGCCAGAACCTAGTTAATCAACATCATTTTGAATCTACACATGAAAACTCTTGATTCGCGATCTTGTTTAATTGCTTACTGGTCATTTCATACTTTGGAGCAATGATTGCTTTCATGTATATCTTGCTTTTAGAAATATCATCTATTACACTCGTAGTCTTCCAAAGATAAGAACTAATTATGTAATATTTACATAAAAAATTTAAATATTGTATATGTCATTCATCCAATTTTTTATAAGAGCTATCCATAATAACAGACTTTTAAAATGAATATGTTTATTATAAAGAAATTTGTTGATCCTGACCTGTTTTGCTTCACTTGAATTATTATTTGAATAAGTAAAAATTATTCGTTAATAAAAGGGTATTTTTATGAGTTTGTTTTGATATCGTGTTCATATTGTCATGTTGAGTGATCCCGGTCGTTTGTTGTTTATTTATATTATGCATGCAGCTTTGGTTGTTGTCATCAATATATAGGTTTAACTGCGGCATTTATAACACAACCTAAATAAATTTCACTTATTAATTTCTAAGCAATTTTTTCTGTTGCTTTTATAGAACTTCCCTCTTATAGCAGACTATTGGAGTCGAATCGATGACCATTGCATTACAAATACGGTACTCTAACTTCTAAGCTAAGCGGCTTCTATAAGAAAAATAATACATGCATAGAAATCTAGCAACGAAAATAAGTTTTCGTTGCTAGATTGAGGACAAAATTACCGACGGAACCTTTTACCGTCCCTAAACTTCGTCGCTAATTTTGCCGGGTCGGTTTCCTTCCAATTTTAGCAACGGAAATGTTATCTGTCGCTAAACAAAATTTTTTCATCCGATTTTAGCGACGGAAATAGAGTTTTCGTCGCTAATGTGCTACGCAATTACCAACCGAAACTTTTACTGTCCCTAAATTCCGTTGCTAATTTTGCCGGGATGGTTTCCCTCCAATTTTAGCGGTGGAAATAATAACTGTCGCTAAATGAATTTTTTTACGTCGATTTTAGCGACGGAAATAAGTTTTCCGTTGCTAATTTGCTACGATTTATTTTCCATCGGTAATTTTCCGTCGCTAATTCCTACTTTTCTTGTAGTGCCATTAACCTTTTATTTGTTTTATTGTATGTTGATCCTTTTGATGATGTGAGATATCATCTCTCAAACTTCTTCCTTTGCAAAAACTCGATGCATGATTCATACCTGTTCTTAATTATTTGAAAGGAGAATTACCTTTACGTGTTAATTTTGCTAGAAGTGGGATTATCAAACATTCAAAATCGAAATTATCATGATATCATAACAAAGACTTCGCTATTAAATTGAAAGGAAAGCTATAACTTCAAACAAACTTAGACACAAACCAGCAATTATCAAATCAAAATTAGGTAATAAACTTATTATTTGACTCATATTTAAATCATGTCGTGTTGAAAATTTTTAATAGAATATGACATATGGTTGATCCTAAAATAATTTAAGATTCCATTTTCAGGAAATCGTAATAAACACCTTCTCCTGTGTTATTACGAGAGTTATATATCTTGGTCGAATGAGTCCTCAACAAATTAAGAAGAACATGAAATGGTTGATGTTTTAGTGTTAGATGGCAGCATAATATAATTGACACCAAACCACACAACATTGGGAAATGCCTGGTGAATCCTAAAGTTTCCTTTGGAACTTGGAAGTCTTTGTAGCGGAGGTGTGGTTGAATAACTCTTTATCTAAATTTTATTTAAAGGAATCCAACCATCACATGATAAGGTAATAAATCTGAATGTCAGTATTTGCTATAGACACGTTTTGCAGTTGCCAATTGCATATATATATATATTATTAGGCTGTTTCAAACTGAGGGAAAATCTTAGAAGAAACCAATTAAAAAAAATCAACTTTATCATGGTAGAGAGTGGACTTTGAAAAGTCATGCGTGGATAGAATCGATAGTAGATAGCTGTTTGCTATAATCCGGCAGATAAGGGATAAGCTCTCAGTTCAGCAATTATTTTCTTAACCCGGGATTTATTCGAGGAAGAAATTGATTAATAAGTGTAACGTTCAAAGGTAATTAATTCAGCACCTTACATTAATCTTATTGAGAAACATAATGATTAAACAGTTTAAAAGCATAAATAATATTTTTCTTTGGTTAAAGAAAATGAATTAGTTGAAATATGTATAAAATAATCCACATATTACAACTAATTAAAAGGTCCGTAATTTTCAGGATTCTTTAAAAATATTTATTTTTGTAGGATTTTGTGGTAGAATCAAACAAAAATAATAAGGAAATAAATGTCAAAAAAAGTAGCATAGGGCAATTGCTTAAAGTTGACAAAAAAAAGCAAAATACTAAACCCCATCTCGATGCTTGTAAAGGAAACATAATGAATGGGCAAGTGTGCATCGTCTCTAAAGACACTTGTTCTTGGAGAGTGGATTGGGAGGTGAACGATGGCTTGTTATAACTATTAACCGAAGATAAGCCTAATTCTCTTAAGCCACACGTTATTAGCTATTAGTGTAACAAAGACGCCTTAATATAGAACCCAAATTACTAAACATAAAAAGTTAGATAGAGCACTTGTACAATTTCCGTGCATGTAAATATGGTTTTTACTAACCTTATCTCAGTATTCAGCTGTAAGGTACTTGCGAAGAGTTAACTGAAGTAGAAAAGGCATTTTAGTTGGATAATCCCCTTGTTTGAGACCTCTTATTATCGTTTAATTAAACCAAAGCCTCTTTCAATTAGAAACTATTAGTTTGTGGCAAAATGGTGTATCTCCTTCAAGTAGGCCACATTCCAAAAGTTCTTCCAAAGTCGTAAGTCTAATAAGAACCACTGTTTATTTCAAAAGTATCTCTCTTATATTGATTATATTTATATAAAAGAAATGACTTTGAGCAGTTGGCACCAAAAGTTTGAAAATGTGGTAATCTGATCAGATCAAACAGTCATAATTTGTGAACAAAAAACACGGGATGAATAGGAATAATAAATATGTTTTAATCTACTTTTATAGTGAATGACAGCCTTCTACGTTCTCCTCGAATGAAGAATGATCCAATTCCAGCTGGAACGGGGCCCAGGTGTGGAGTGAGACACGTGGCCAAGTGGGTGAAGCTGACAAAAAGTCGAATTCCGTGGGGCACCTGATTGGAGGGGTGACGCAGCATGCAACCTGAACCGCGTGTCTCGTTAGCGCGGGAATAGCAAAGTCGGATTGCGTGTCGACCGTTAGAGACGCCTAACTCTCTTCGGACCCCGATCTCATTATTTTGTGTCACACACATTCATCGTTCCGCTAAAGCTAGTCCGGTGAGTCGCCCCTTTACGTTTATTTCACTAATAAGTATCCCTTCTTTTGAATTAGTGCGGATGTTCAATTTCATAAATGATTAGTATTGACCAGCTTGAGAGGGAAGATAGAGAAACATGGGACACTGTCAGAAACTTTTGTTAATCAAAGTCAAAACTCGTTACTTTCCTAATATTGTTAAGGATCATGCCGTATAGGACTCTAAAACCTGCTAAAAAGAGCACGGGGGCTAAGGTTGGCCAGATTTTATCATGTGCCAAAAACTGAAGCCACCACATGCTTCAAAAAGAGGGAGGGCCGAAGAAACCAGGGTGTCATGCCTCAAAAGTTTACAGCTCTCACCGAAAATTATATAAATGAAACAGGAAAACAATATTGATCCATGCTGAATTACTGAATGTACAATGTGAAAGAAAACAAACAATTTTATGTAATCCTGGTAAGCTACATGTTCATTGTACAAAAGGGGAGGCCAAGTATCGCCTATACACCTTATGGCATTCTTTTTATTTTTTTCTTCTGATCATTATAATATCGGGTAACTTATTTGACCAATGTTTTAAAGGGTTGTTTAATCGAAAATTTTAAGGTATACACGGGTAGTGACAAAAAGGAATTAGTAGAAGACACGTTCTTGAAGGTTTAATTTTACTCTTCAGTCAAATTAGTACTTAGTCCAAAAAGGCAGAAACAAATGGATCACTTAATCCAAGTGTGTAAAAATGAAGTTGACAGCTTGATTGTCTTGGATAAATTACAGAAATTGGAACGTTCTTTCTATGCTATCATCTATGCCTTGTGGAAGAACCTTTTACCACAACAGTTTGGAATGGATTAGAGATATCAATCATATCGAACGTGGATACCAACTCAACGTCCCATATAATGGATGTTATTGCTCGTTTCTCGTATGGGAGGCTCCATGCTTAAAGTCTTTAGCAACAAGAAAAAAAAGTCTAACGTATTCAATATATAAGACTCACTGTTTTGTGACGGTTTAAATATGGATGAAATTAAATGGACAAAGTTGAAACATCATATACGGCACAAGAATCGGCTCCCAAAAAACATAAAGAAAGAGAATTGTGTATTAACTATTAAGATACAGAGAGAAGTCCCCACTGAAAGAAAATAATAGCATATTCGATTGAGTCCCACGTTCTGATATGCAAAATCCACTATAAAAAGAAATATCAGAATGGGACTTGAACCTTATTGTTGCTCCAAGCTCGCCCTCAGCTTGAGTCTTTTCTGGGGAAGCACAAATAAGATCATTAAGCCACCAACTGAATCTCATACATCACAAACAATTTGTAGCGATAGCAATTTTGACAATATCATAACACCTCTGTATCAATTTCTGCTAGAACACGGTGAAATTTTTTACTTCATAATGTAAATATCTTACAGTAAATAAGACGCTTCACAGTAGTTTCTTACAGTAGCAGCATATTAACATATGTTTTACTAGAGGAAAAATAAAACAGTTTAAATTCTTTCAACCTCCCCCGCTGGATTCAAGAAATCTATACACAGACAACATACTATATTCTGAAAACAATAAACAGTGAATGAAGTTCCTTGTTTTAGTCTTCTCCCTCAACTTCTATCTTCTAAATGCAACAGTCTCACTTTCAATAATTCCAAAAACCATCAAGGTCCAATGGTCCAGCTGAACCGGAAGGTGTTTCTTGATCATCAAATGCCCTCTTTCCCATTTCAAAAATTGATATAACAGAAGAGATTTCCGTGTTCATGTCAGCACTCAGGCCCGTTTCTTGTGAGACACTAATCATTTCCCTCTCTTTTTTGAAACCCTGTTCCATATTTGATCCTTGGTTTTCAATTAAGGCCCGTAAAATTGAGCGATCTTGGATTAAAGGGTATTGAAGGTTTGCTGAGAGTGGTCCAGATTGAGTAGAATAGAACGAATTTGCAAGAGAAATTCTATTGAAAACATTGGAAGGGTTTGAAGAAAATGTTAGGAGATTGTTGTTGAAGTTTTCAATCGGGGTTGGCTGGTTTCTATCAAGGTCAATGGGATTGGAGAAGCAGGGCACGTAGGCCGATTCGGCCACAGGCCTGGTCTTGCTGACACTATAATGAGAAGAATCCATCAATGGTGGTAAACCAGAAGCACCCATTTCATTACCAACAGAGCCTATCCTCAGAAGCCCTGAGATATGAGTTTTCTTCCCTCCAGGGCTCTTTTGGAACACCCTGCTAATTACCCACTCATTCTACAAAACCAAGAACAAAACTTTCATTGGCATAACATAGAACACAAACAAGAGGGGAAAAAAAGGAAACACGGAAAAGTAGGTCAATAAGCAAAAGTTTATACCTTCGCAGTTTTTGGTAGATTGTGAACAGAGAATTTACCGTCCAATCTGTACTCGTGCATGACCCAGTTGGTTTTCTCTCCTTTAGGAGCTCTACCCTTGTAGAACACAAGTGTTTTCTTCATTCCAACCAAAGATTTTCCTCTCTTGATCTCCTTATCTTTTCCTGTGGCTTTCCAGTAACCTGCTTCAGTTGCTCTGTTTGTTCTGAGCCCAGTTGGATACTTTCTGTCTCTGACACAGAAAAAGTACCACTCTTTCTCTCCCATTTTCGCTTTCCCTGCATCCCGAAAACAGTTAGAACATGCCCAACTTGGAGAAAAAAAAAGCAGAAAGACTCTGCCTTTAAATAACTTACATGGCAGTTCCCAAGGTTCAGACTTGTTCAAATCCACATCCCCAATAACTCTAGTAGAGAAGTTTGTGTCAAGAACCTTCTGGTACAAGTAGTGAGAAATGAGCTCCTCATCAGTAGGATGAAACCTGAACCCAGGAGGCAAATCGAGTTGATCATCCTCCTTCATGAGTCCTGACATGTTCTCCATGTCCCTCACAAAAAGCTATTATTCCGTTCTAGTTGGACGTGAAAACCTTGGTATCACAAACTGGATTGTTCTTAATAAACAAACTGTAGAAAATAACCGAAAATTCAGGTTGAATTCCTACACACTTAAGGCCACTATATATAAAATGGACGCCGAACAAACAGGCTATAATCCACTCTGTATGTTCAGGGAACCTTATAGAGAACAAAAAGGCAGAGAGAATTAGAATTGGAAAGAGAAGTGCTGAGAGTGGTGAAGGGCGAAGAAAAGGTAACTATAAAGGTATGGAAAGTTAGGAAGAAAGTGAGAGATTGAGAGACAAAAAAGAAAGAGAAGTCATAAACTGAAAAAGGTTTTGTAAACCCGAACGATGGATGGATGACAAAAGTCAGTGAGAAAGCAGAGAAGGCCCTAATATACTGGTGTTATTGGACACCAAGAAACGTGGCATGTAAGGCAACTATTGTTGGTTATTTTCCTCTCGCTCTTACATTAATGATGTAATAAAAGAAAATCTCATATTTGCTAAAATTGACCAAATACAACTGACCTCAATCTCATGCATGTCAATTTTAATGAAAACGTTGAGATAATTTTTCTCTTTTGAGGGGAAAAAAAGGACAATATCAAAGAAAAGGATAATGTTGGAAGGTAAAGAATTGTAATTAGGAGAAGGGAAACAATGAGGATATGATCTGCAACTGCAACTACATTGGTTGTTTTTCTCTGCTCTGCGTACCAGAAATCTTCAAATTGCAAAATTGGAAGTTAAAAAGAATATGTTCTGTTTTGTGATGCCCAATAAAAGGGGCTTTGTCCCTAAACAATTCATCTTTATCCCTGGAACTGGAAATGGTAGCTGCTGTGTGAATGCAGAAAAGATCACAGAAAGACACGTTTCAGCTCTCAAAGTTTGGCAGAGTCGTTCTATTCAGGTCAAAAAATGATCCATATTAGAGCCAATGAATTTTAGTCATAGGATTGTGTTCAAATTATTGAATTTGTAGCTTAAATTTATATTATTAGATTTTATTTGATCTGAACTTTTACATTGTAAAATAACGTACTAAATGATGAAAATTCATTGGCTCTTAGTAACTAAATTACTTTGGGAGACACAAAGTCTTGACTCCTGATATAATTGGTGGAGTGGGATTCAGCAATCTAGTTTTAATAATGCGAGTAGCAATTGCGGCATTAGGGCAAAATCATTTGTTCAGATTGCGTTATATTGTTCTCCCTCTTTTGAGGGGCTGATTGAAACATGTTCGAATATACAAATAATTGATCATAACCGGAGTTGACGAAAGCTTGTATTATTTGATTACAAATATGAGCAACGAATTTGTCCTCGCATGAAAAGTTATCTCATAACCGGACAAGATGAACAGGTCCATCATTAATTCATCTACTTGCTTACTTTTAAACCATATGCGTGCTTTTGGAGCTGGACGGTCACCAATTAATAAACCTGCTGCAATCTTTTCACCAAGGGTGATGTATCGAAAGTGGTTTTAAACAGGTTAGGTAAGGGAATGTTCAAAAACTTTAATACAAGGGTGGATTGGAACCTAATAAATTGTCTGCTCCTACGTATTATCATCATTCAAGCGGTCAAATGTTGCTTCATAAATCAGAGCCACTACATATTCTTGCAGTGACTAACTTAAATAAATAAATAAAACGTATTGCAGTGACTAACTTAAATAGAGAAAAATGAACATAAAGAAACAGAGAAATCAATAAAATGCTAAACGTTATTACATAAACACACGGAGGGTAAGAAGTCATTTGTTGCCTGAACCGGATGTACACAGACAAATTCCAAGCTCTTAATCCACCAATAACCAAAACCTAACAATTAAAATTTCTAGCACTTTTGTTTTCATACAATAGTCAAATTTGTCTGATAACGAAAAGAAGATACATCATTTTCTGGATCCAAAACTGGGGACAAAATGGTACTTGCACTCGCTTTCCTTAGCCCATATTTCAGTCATCGTTATCTCCAATTAGGGGAAGTATTGCAGCTAGTACTGTGTATTGACCAAAATACCCTTTCTAGTTCAGGCAAGGAGATCAATTATAGGCCAATGCTTGTCAGCTTTTTGGTTAGTTTCTCCGTACCCTCGTAAACATCATCTCATCTCTTGGCAGCTCTTAATTGGTTCATTTGCTGAGGTTGAACCTAACCAAGTTGGGAGTGAGTTGATAAAAACCCGCGTTTGACAACAAATAACCGGCCCTTGAGTGAGGCTCTGGTGGGCCCCTGTTTCCTTTGCCCGTAAACAAACGAACCTACGTGGCGTCACACTACTGGCTTAGAAGCCCGCGGACGCGAAGTTAGTGTCTTGAGGATATAGAGAATCCGCCAAAAGTACATAGCTTTGAAGTAATTGAGACTAACACTTTTAGTTGCCACTTGCCAAAGTAAAGATTTGACCATTTCATGTGCCTTACTTGTAGAATTATGGTATTATGACCGTAATGGTAAAGCCAATTTGTTTTCAAAATTTTAATTAAAACAACTTGGCTCACTTAGATCATTGTATTCCATGATTCACAATGAGCCACATCATATTGGTTTCCAGTTCTTTTTCTGAACTTTGTTTTTGATTTCAATTTAATAATTTGGAGCAAAGTCCTCCTTAAGGTAACGAGTTTACTATTACATAGTCCATGATTTAATTGTTTCGCAGATCAACTACCAGAGTAAAGTTATATTAACTTCGACATGTTTAATTCCAGACGTGAGACTAAGTTAGTTAGCTACAAAGTTTTGCTCCTCAATATTTCCTTAATTCTTGTACGTATTACAACTTTAGATCCTGTCAAGTGAGAAAAGATAATAGTACCCGCACGGGTAGCCCAGTTGGTTTCTTGGGAAGGAAACTGAGTCCAAGGTCTCAAGTTCATCCAATGTGGTGACTCCTTGTGCGCACCGAACACTGAGCCGCCTTCCTGAGGGACTGGGTGGGATCAAACCGTGATTCGATCCTCCAGCGATGGTCGGGTCTGCGACTGAAGACCCTTAAAATTAGGGATCAACCTTTTGAGTCCGAGTCCAAGAAAAGATAATAGCAACTGCACAACAAGCATATCAACCTCTATATAACTAAAAAATTTATTACGTAAATCTAATAGTGATTGATAGTTGTTGTCAGTGACGTCAATTTTCCTGGAATTCTGCATGGACGGGTCGAACCAAGTCTACATTAAGCAACTTCCCTGCAAAGACTGTTTTTCCTTTCTTTGATAAATCTTCCACAAGTTAGTTCATCAGATATGAAACGTGTTCCTACGTGATATCATTCCTTTTCCTGCGGCGTAGCAATTCACTTATTCTTATGATGACAATTGAAATGGCCAAGTTTGTGAGATAAAATGTCACGATATATAACAGTAAACTGATTAGGTAAATTGGGGAATTGCAGTCAGTATGTATCTGGGTAAGGAAAATCGGGAATCAAGCTTTGTTTTGGTACTTGGTTTGCAACATGTGTTGCTCTTATTAACTCTTGTAAGTCGTGTTCGAAAGGGACAAATAAGTGATCCCAATCAGAATTTACGACTCGCTTCAACAAGTAACTATATTATTTGCTACACGCGAGGCTTTGAAGATAGAAATATAAAAACTCTTGGGACTTTTTTCAATTCAATACCCTCTTAAATTGCACACCTAGACTTTCCATAGCTTTATTTTCTTGAAATCTTTTTAATATATTGTAAGAGGAGGAGAAAATTTCTTATCTGGAGTACCACTAGATCGAACGAAGGTTATATTATAACCAGCAAGTACAATGGTGTGATTGCTTGTAGATACAAGAATGACTTATTTTCTTAGCTAGAGGCCTTGTGGCCACATTAAAAAAAAAAACCAAGGAGCAATATTGCATGTAAATTTCAACTGTTTATAGAGGGACCAATCAGTCTATGAAACGGACAGCATAGCTACCGATTACTTCCCCCAAACTTTTATTTCATTGCCCTTTCCTTTTGTCCTTAGATGCGTGTATTATCATATAGAAATTGATCATATGACTATCTTTTAAACTCCATGCCCAAAAAATGAAAAACAAAATCAACGTTATTTGGACTACGTTACTATTTGGTTGAACTAGTTACAATATGTCGATGCAATAACTAGATAGAATTCTATTCATTCATGGATATGATTTCAGTAGACTTAAACACAACAATTCAAAATATTATATTTAATTATTAAAATATGACTTCTTTAATTAACTTCACATAATAATATACTTTGTGGAAAGTGAATAAAAATACAAAAAGATCTCATTATGATTAAACCTGACAAATAGGTGACATTATAAATTTTATTCTATCTTATAACTAAGGCCTCCAACCGTGCTTACTAGGAACAATAAAGAATTTTCTAACACCTATCTGTGAACTCTTGTTGTTGTTGGCTAACCCAATAATTGAGAGCATTATGCGCCCTATATTTATAAGATATTTTCAAATGTTGCAATAATTGACAATTAATAGATTAATAATCTAACTAAGGTTTGCAATTCAAGGTATATATACTAGTAACATTCCTTATCTATCGGTATTGACATAGGAGATACGGATATGTAAAGTAGGAGAAGGTAGATGCATGAAAATGATAGTTGCATAATAAAAAGGACTATGCCCCATAAATCAATAGACTAGCAACCCAGTACCTAACAGTGGTGGCTAGGTCATTGGGCTGGGATTTGAAAATGTCAGAAAGCTCACTATATATATACATATTCTTAATCTGCTAGCTGCCATTTTTCCCAGATTATGATGTCCAGAGCCTTACCCCTAGTCTAGCTATGGTTGTTTCTTTATTAATTTTTCTCTTAGCAATATCCTTCAATCTATTTAAATATTTAATCCGTGATGTGAGATGATTTAAATTTGAATTGACTAAGAGTTGGAAAACATAAAAGAAGAGGCAGTAACATATAACATAAATTGATGCAACGAGTGATTTGGGGTAGTTGTATCAACCAAAACTCAGGAATGAGTTCTCTGTCATTACCGTGGAATTGAACTATCAATCTAAAATTGTATTGAAAAAGCGACATATATTTTGCCACAATTACTTCCTGTTCGCTAGCCATTTGGAGTTCCTAAGGTTGGTAATTGAGAAAGAACACAGAGATGTGGAAAAGCTGCTTTATTAAAACGTGAAGCAGCTAAAATGATTAGATGAACAACCATTACCTATAAAATAAAATTATCTGACTTGACTATTTTCTTTTATAATTAAGGAACGCAATCGCTATATTTTGATTGTGTGATCTAAGTAAATCATGGAGGCAATTATACACAATAAAAGTATAAGTCAATTCCTTTTACCACAACATTTTAAAACACAATTCATTGAAAGTTTAGACAATACAAGTTAGAAGAGGCAATTCTGTTTTTTCTAATACTATGAGAACTCATTATTATTATCTTTCAATTGTTTATTAAATAAAGTCTTGAATAAATCTAATAAATTATAATTATATATTCAAATAAATTAACAAATCAAAATTTAATGATAAATTTATCAAATGATCGTTGGAGTGCCTGATTTGCAAGGAAAATTACAAAGGTGACTCGTATTAAATGTAACAAATATGCATCACAATTTAATACAAGTAGTACCTTATTTAGATTAGTAATGGCATATAACATATAACAATGACAATGAGATGGATCTCTAAAGTTATTATCTAAATGTTTCAACTGATTGAATTATTTAGTGTAGATTTATAAGGACTAATCTTAATGCGGAAGTGCTGGATCGATTTGTTGTTTGCTATTCTTCGGATTTCGGTAGGCTACTAGAGTCACCGATGAATTCACATCCTAAACCCTAAGCCTTTGATGGTTTGTTTTTCGTGAGAAAATGTAGAGAGAATTTCTAAGAATGTAGGGAGATATTTTTCCAGATTATGTCAATGTAATCATTGTTTCATCCTTTTATATGAGGACGATAACCGCCGGAAGTTACTTTTTGTGTAACTTCCAACAACTCCCACTCGGCCACATAAGCCACGAGTTACATCTTCTCCCTCAATTTCACGTGTCATACTGAAAATGGGACGTGCGACCATTTAAAGAACCAGTAGTGTTATATTAAGCCACCATCTAACTAACATAACACTTTCACATAGTCATGATACCCCAAATCATCCAAAATATCACCAAACGCATACACT
>JANVCL010000006.1:26933535-26949129 GCA_026546855.1 Erythroxylum incrassatum
ATTTCTGTGATACAGACCGTCGTATTAATGTGACTGTTAATACTGCTAACTGTGTTATTACTGTGCCTGGCTTTTTAGTAATGTGACTGTATTATTTCTGAGACTATCTGATTACTGTAACATGCTTATGTGATGCATGAATTGGGAGAACCATCGACGATGGTTCCTCACTGAGTTCGCAAAAACTCACCAAAATTTTGCATCTATTTTTCAGATCTTGAAGAATACCTCGTTTGACACGGAAGTATGTCTACCGTAGGCAAATGAAGGATAGAGGTCGGGATCAGTTCGCGTCTGCATTAGTGTCCAATACAATTGTATTCCAACATGATACTTTGTTTTTGTAATGGGCCTATGTGGTTCTGTTATTTGGACATTAAATGGTTTTTTTGTAAATTATTGTTGACTATTTGTAATAACTGAAAATGATTGTATTAACTGAAAGTGTTTATTCAAATTGTTTACTGTCTGTTCCGCGCATACGAGTGCAAAAAAAGAAAATGTTATACTGAGTTTTAACTGACTGATGTAGTATATGCTACCCTCACGGAGCACGGATTCGAATGTCACCAATGATGTCGGGTTTGGGTCACGCAGGAGTGGGGTGTTACATAGAGAGCATGTTTTTTTTATTTTATTGATTACTTAGGGCATAGAGTTTGTTTATATAAATTCTTTAAAGTTTGTTTACAATTTTTATTATTGATTCTTATTAAGTATACACTTATAAGAATAAAAAAGCAATTGTTTATGTAATTATTTTTTATATGTGTATAATAAAGGTCATTACTTGCATGTTTGATTAAAACTTTTATTTTTTATTATTAATTGTTTAATATTATGTGGCATTTGATTGTCTACTAATGTGTCTCTTTCTATTTATGCGCTCTATAAAAGTAAATGAATTATATCTAATTGTAGGTAGGCTTAATAAAGGGTCAAGCTCGGGTCATATATGAAAAGTTTGAGCTCAATCAAGCTTAAGCCGAAATTTAGGTGCCAAGTTAAAGTGAATTTGGATGCACTAGAATTAGATCAAATTGGTCCTCTAAGCCCAAAACCTGAGCTCTTTTACCAAATACTAGCCTAACCTGAAATTAATAAAATCATACTTTGTCTATTAACTTTAGGTCAGGTTAGACCAAACTTCAGCCTTTTCGCTAAGCCTAGTTATTGGATTTTTTACTAAAAGTTCAACAAAAAGTTAGAATAGGAAAGAAAATTTAGAACAAAGAAGAAAAGCCCTACCAAATTTTGGGATATATTAGTCATTCCAACATTAGTGAAAAAAGTATATTTTAACATCTAACGTTTGCATTAAAATATATGTTGTATATTAATATTTATAGTGTTCAAAAAGAATTGTAACGTTTTAAAACTATCTAATTTTAAACCTGAATTGAAGAAACTCTTAATGAGGTTAACTTTTTGTCTATTAAGTATCACCTTATCATTGATGTGGCACATTTCTATTATTATTTATATAAAACCCACAATGTCATATGCAATCGACGCGATGTTGTGGGTCTTACTTACTTAAATTAGACCTATTTCATAAATAATATAATTAATCTTAAATTTAAATTAATTATAATTAAATATAATTAATCTTAATTAAACTTAATCAACCATAATTAATAGAGATTGAAGCTTTCCTTTTCAACTACACCACCTTGAGATCTTCTTCTTTTTTTCTCGTGTTCCCTTCTACTTGACACTTTAATCCACCTAAATGTTTACACTCACCATTCATTTCATATTACAATATGCACTTTAGATCTCGAGAGCCTTTACTACGTTGAAACTTGGTAGACACAACCAAAGCAAGAAACGGGGAGCTCTAATTAAAAGGAAGGCCTCTTACTCCTAACCTTTTTTTGTAATCTTTCTTTGGTATATCTAATATCTATAGCCAAAAGCAACCTGAGTAGTCACTCACTCAAAATGAATAGAAGAGAAAGGATGCAAAGCCCAAAAAATAAAAACATATGTTAGAATGGTTTCATACTCAGATTGAGATTTTTAAATTATGGTTAATTAGGATAATTGAGAAATTAGGATTAATTAAAGTTATTTATAAATTAGAGTTAATCGATTAAATTAAGATAAATAGGAAATTAGGACAATTTAAGTTTAACTAAGATTACTTAAGGTTATTTAGAATTTAGAATTAATTATGGTTGATTAAGATTTATTAGGACTAATTAGGTTTAATATGAAATTAAGCCTAAGTAAGTTATTATAACTTTTTTTATTTAAGTGAATGAGGCTCACATTGTCACATAATTTACACGTGCTTCTATGAGTCCAATATAAATAATAAAATATTAAAAATAGATGTTACATCAATATTCATTTAATATTTAACTGATAAAGAGTTAATTTCATTTAAGTGTTCGTCATTTAATGGTTAAAATTAGATAGTTTTGAAATGTTATGTTTTTTCTAATACTCTAATATATTAGTTATCTTAATTTTGATGCAAATATTAAGATTAAAAATATACTTTTTTCCTCTAAAATTAATATGTCCTATAATATTCTTACATAGACATCTTTATTTTTCAACATGAATGGTTAATAAGTTGGAAGAAGTTTTCAATAGACTTTATGGAAGAAGTTTTCAATAGACTTTATCTAAATTAAAATTTTCCCAAATTTTACAAATATTAAAAGTTTAACTTTTTGTAATAACTATTAATATAAAAAATTAAGTTAGATTGAATATAACTAGCTGGAGTTGAAATAAAATTATTAACTTATATTTTGTAGAACTAGTTATAATGCAAACATATAACTTAATACAAATTGGAATTGTTGGCATTAAAAAAGATTTTTATTTAAGCATATACAAAAAATCAAATAAAATTTTTATATAGATTAATAAACTAATTATAATTGAAACAAGTGTCTAAAAATATATGTATTTAAAATAAGATTTTCCATACGGAGTAGTTACACAAAATACAACTTTATGTATGTTGAATAGTAGTTAAAACATAAATAGTATATTAAAAAAGAGCCTCCAATCAATCTTTGAGGAAAATTGAGCTAAAGAGAAACTTTAATAAATGATGAAATAAAATAGAAAACTGAGAGAGATTTTGGATTATAGGTTCACAATATTAATTCTTTTTAGTTACTAATGGCACCCAAAGAGGGTGGAGGTAAGGGGGAGGGGGATGATTTGGGTGTTTATAAAATTCAAAGAATTTTCTAACAAATGAATTTAATTTAACAATAATCAACACACACACACACACATATGAATAAATGAATTGCTTAATATAAACCAATCAAATAATTGAATAATAATTTAAATAAGATAGGGAAAAGATAATGCAAACTGATTTATAGTGGTTCGATAACACCCTTTTCTACGTCGACTCCTAAGCCTCTTCTTAAAATTCCACTATAATTCTTCTTTCAAGGCGAAGAATAATTTTTTTACAGCCTTTCTCAATTAAGAGGAACTCATCATACAATCTTCTTACAAGGTGAAAAAGAACCTTAATTCTACTTGGAACACTCCCAAGTTTAATATCCAACATTCCTAACAAAGGATTATAATTCAAAATATCTCACGTATTCACTTGATAACTCCAAAGATGCTCACTCATACAAATGTGAAAAATGATGCTCAAATCATATAAAGGACCTCTAAAAGTGTGTGTAAAATACACCCAACTACTTCTTGATGCTAAAACTAATAAGAACATACCTATTTATAGTATTTTGAGAACCTTCCTAGTCATTGGAGTCGAGAACTAACCATTATAGTGACTATAAGCAAAGTACTGGTTGACTAATATGCATTAAAGGCACTAGGTTCACCAATTGTTGGAACACTAATTAACCAGTAGGCATATTGGTTGACAAATATGGTACATTAGTCAACCAGTACATTAACTAATATCACAACAAACTCATGATACATTAAATTTAACAACTATAACTTATATTGGTCAATCACTAACCTATAGGTCTATCAATCACTCCAAAAGTATGATTTTAACAACTTCAAATGCTCAAAACCAGTTTGTTTAATGCAATTATGATTTAAATACTTCCTAAAATATTATCTAAATAATGTTTGAAAGATCAATAGGTTTTTCTATTAAAATCAAAAGCTTTAATGCCTTTTGATAAATGTAAAGACTCATGCAATAAAGTGAAATGAAATGTTTATGTATAGTGAGCCTTGTAAAGCATCAAATTAATAAAGTGATATTACAATTAATATTACAAACTAAATAATAACCTTGATAAGCCTTGATCTTCATTTTAATTGTTATAAACTTCAACGTCTCTTTTTTAACTTCATAAGCTATCCTTTTGACTTTATGACTTTATGTTGTTCTTCTATTGCTTTTCATGAAGATAATAAACTTATTAGAAGCAATATATTTTGTTATCATCAAACTATTGATTAGAAACTCCCTTGGTTTAACAATCTCTCCCTTTTTAAATTGTGACAAAATATTTATGATACTAGAAAACAAACAATAAAATTAAGCACACAACAAGTATTAAGATATGATTAACTCCTCCTTAATTCATGCATAAAATATAATTCAATATAAAGAGCATAATTCAATACAAAGAACATACTTTAAATCAAAGAAATATCTATATATGAAGATAACATAGATTTATTCAAGCATACCACATCAAGAAATAAAAAAATTACTAAATAATGAATGTCATCACTCTGCCAAAAATCTAATATTATCAATCTTTTTCCCTTTTTTCAAAATCACTGAAAAGAAGTCAATTAGCCACAAATTCATAATATAAACTATCATGCATCAAGCTAACTTAGTTAAAAAGATGAATTTGATCAAGATTGTTAAACTTTCTCACTAGAGAGTGGTATTGAATATTTAAAGAGTCAAAATAAAAAGTTAATTTTGATAGAAACATCCTAATTGTGTCAAGTTTGAAAAATCTCCAAAATTGATAATATGCATAAGCTAAAAGGTTTAATTAAGATAAGAAGGGCAAGTTTTGACAAAAGTAGAGGTTGAAATTGTAACAAATATAAGCATAATTGTAAGTATAATAATCAATTTTATTAAATAATATATAAATTTGAAAACACCAAAATTCCAAAATTCATAAATGAAAATGTGCCCAAAGTGCCAAAATCGAAGATGTATCAATATAATTCAAAAAGGAAAACAATCTTGACTCCTTTTACAATTTTATTAAGAAAGCATAATTTGAAAAGATAATTCATAATTAAGAAAATTTTGAAAATGACAAATTTTCAATTTGATGCAATCTAATGAGATCTTTATGACAAAGAGATTATGTTTTTCAATGAGAAGGGTGAATTGTTTAGGGGTCTTAGAAGATATGCACAACTAAGATGAAAAATAGAAGAAAAAAGAATAAATAGAGCTGCAATAGTGAAGACTGGTTGACCACACAATATTACTGGTTGAATAATGTGTGTGGTCATCCAAACCTATAAGCTAACTACGGTACAAACTGAGCAGAATGAAGGTTTCTAAAGAAAAAAACTATATCGGTTGATCAATAAGGGTAAGTGGTTAATCAGTATATATAGTCAAACTCGAAACAAACTTGCTTAAAAGAGAAAAATTCTTAGGTGAAGTGATATTGGTCGACCACAAAAGGTCATTGGTTGACTATTATGTCTAAGTGGTTGCCTAGATTTGTAACTAAACAACTAGCAAACTCATTGGAAAAAAACAAAGGGGAATTATGAAGATACCGGTTAAGCAAACTAATATGTTGGTTGACCAATTATTAGATAAGAAATCATCTTTAAAACTCTAATTGAAGCATTAAAACACTTAAAAATATTGGCAATACCAATTAAGAATGGTAAAAAACATTGAGACTTTAAACACATAAAATCATGCCTAATTTTCTCTTGATATCATCATTCACTAGTTTAGAGAAAATATATCCCAATTGATTTAGTAATTAACAAGTTTTTAGCTTAACATTCCCATTTGCACAATATTTAAGTTTACATCCATAATATGCCAAAGAAATTTTCAACCTAGTATTCATCACTAGGAATTTAAACTAAAATTGATAAATAAGAGTAATATATGACAAATTTCTAAAGTATGAACTAATAGTTATCTCTTGTTAAACATTACTTATGGTATGATTTTAATGAAGATTCTTCTTGAGTTTTCAAGCCATTAATGGCATCTCATCCTTCTCATCTTAATCATTTAGTTCAAAAATTTGAAAAGTCTTAAAGATTACTTTTAGGAGTTAAATTATTTATATCTTACAACATCTTCAAGACTTTCTTAGAGGGAAGAATGTTAGATTCATCAAGATATAAAAAATATATATTCTTAAAAAATAATGCTCATTTCAACAACTACGTATATACTATTTACTCTTTCTATTTTATAAACCTTACTAAACAAGGCAATCAATGTGTTTTAGGAATCTAAATCAACTTTATTCCTTGGTTGTTAGATTCCTTCTCTTCAATCCATACTATTACAGGTTTGCTTGCCATTCTTTGTTTGAAAAAACAAAATCTATCTATATGTCCAAACTTAACAAAAAAATGGCATACAATATTATATAAGTGACGATGATACATAAATATATTACTATGTATGTATGCATAATAAGGAAACTTCTTTTGGACATTAAAGGTGTTGAGTATTTTTCTGTGATGCATAAATGCATTACTACATATGTATGCATAATAAGGAAAATTCTTTTGGATATTATAGGTGCTGAATATTTTATTAGGATAGTGAAATAAGTTACCAGGATTATATGTATGATGTCTATTATCAGTGAATGCTTGATATATGATTATTTGAGGCTAAAAATGATGTGAGTAGGTTTACATGTCATTATAGAAGTTATGTCTATTCTTTCCTTGATAGTATTGAACTTTATGCTTAGGTTATAAGCCATGTATAAAATCATGATACTTGCTTTTAGGATTAGTCCTAATGGATGTGGAATATGCATGAATATGCTTGGATGTGGATGTTTGACAACGTGTGTCAAGTGCACTGGAAAATTTTCCCAACTCTGCACACTAAATTTGAAGTTGTGGTAAGTTGGGATTGTATCCATAGGAAATGTTCGGTTAATTTCCGTAATGAAAATAATTGATGCAAAGGAAATAAAAAGGGGGATTTTGGGTTTTACGCAACTAAAAAAATAAAGTAAAATTTAACTAACGAAAACAAATTATGGAAAAACAATCGAAAATGATAAAAAGTCAAATATATCTAAAGTTTGGTTCTAGGATCAATCTTGGCCTAGGCGCGATTAAACATATCCCATCATTCTAATGTTCTCACACCTCTTTTCGAACTATTGATCGGAGACTAACAATACCCTCTGCTAATCCCAATGTTCCCTTAGATTGTGTTTAATTAAGATAGGATCGTTAATTAAACCTAGCCAATGAATAACCTATAATACAATCTCTATATTCAATTTGGCAGCCGCATTACGAAGTAGAAAATATATTAATATAGGTAGTAACCTCACACGTTCGAGCTATCTAACTTAAGTTATATTGTTCCTAACGATTCAAGATCATTAATGGCTATTAATAAACATCAAATATAATGATAACGAATTATATTCGACATTCTAGCAATAAATTCATAATAGAATAATCCAAATAACGTATCACTATCATCTTTACAAAACTTGATTTAATCAACACAAACAACAATAACAATCTGAAAAGAGAGTATCAATATTAACAAGATGAGATAAGCTTAACCATGACTTGGGCATCAATTTCACCGTTGAACAGGTGTCGGGAAGTTTGCTTTCCATCTTCTCCTTTAAGCTTCAAGTATCAGCCATCGTAGCCTCTGTTGTTATTGAAAATTGAAAGAAAATGAAGAAAAACGATGTATTCACTTCTGTCCCCCCAGAGTTCCTCTTTCGGCCGTCACAACATTCCCTTTTATAATTAAAAACTAGGTTTAAATGGACAAATGGCCTACAAATCATACCCGTGAGTAACCTCTCACACCCGTGAAACACCATGCATAGGGGTGAGAAGAGGTCCATGCCTATACACACCATGGTGTGGCCGTGAGATGCTTCCTTGCTTTGTTATTCACTTTCACACTTTATCATGTCTCTTCTTCTTTTAATCCTCTTCTTCTTCTTACTCCATGAATTAATAAAGTATGGACATTGAGAAGGTGACTAAATGAATATGATTTCTGGTCACTTTAGCTCCTTCACTTCTGAAATGTACTTAAAATCAAATATAAGCATTTTAAGGCATTAATCACTAAATGTAGTAGATTAAATGAATCAACATTTAAGCATATATCAATGCTCCATACTCATTTGTCACATTAGGCAATGGTTCTTCATTATACAAATATTGTCCCTTAGACAGTAAGTCATTAAGGGAATTAACCCCTTTTTTAAGTGTTTCATTCTCATTGATTAATTCATTAAAGTCATGATTATCATTAATGATCATATTTTTGGATGCTTTAATGATAAGCATTTAGTTTTTCATTTTTTCATTACCATTTATCCATGCATTTAACTGTTTTTAAACTTCCTTTAGTTTTGAAGACAATCTTTTGTTTCTTACTCATGGTTTCTAAACTCTCAACTAATTCATCATATGTGAAATCAGTATCACTACCATATAAGTTAGGGTTGGATGTTACTACATCATCGTCTATGGTAGTAAAGAACTTAGATCTGTCTCTTCTTTTAAATGGTCTTTTTTGGATTTACTTGTATTATCCCAAGTTAATGTTTTAAGGGCTTTCTTCTTGTCCTTCTTATAGTTTTCTTTGTACGTCTTATTATCTTTGAATAGAAGATATTGTGACTTTAGGTGACTTGGATTTCTATATTCAAAGAAAATAATGTTAGAGGATTTATATTTTATAACACTTTTGCCTTCTTTGAAGTCCTGTCTTTTAGAGAATTTATTAAATTTTCTAGTCACTAAGGCCATATCTTCTTCATTGATTTCACTAGTTAATTTCTCTTCCTCTTCACTCAATTCTTCTTTTTAGGCTTTGAATGCTAAATTCCTTTTCTTTGGAAGCGTCGTTTCTTTTTGTATCTTTGGAGTCTCATTTTGTATGTAAGAAAAGATCTAATAACCTCCTCTAAGGGTACTATTGTTAAATCCTTAGTTTCTTATATGGCTATGACTTTAGCTTCCCACGTCTTTAAATGTCGCCCAAGTAACTTTCTTACCACTTCAACATTAGTATATGTCTGTCCAAGACATTTAAGAGCATTAATAATACCAATAAATCTAGTATACATGTTAGATATTCTTTCATCATACTTTATTCGAAACAATTAATATTGATATATTAGTATGCTTAATTTGCTCTCCTCTACTTGATTGGTTTCCCCATGTGTAACTTCTAAAGTATGTCAAATTTTATGAGCCATTTTACATATAGAGAACCTATTGAGTTCACTTCTTCCTAATGCACAAAAATGGATATGTATAGCCCTACTATTCAAAGAAACTAATCTCTTATCTTTAAGTTCCCCTTCTTCTTTAGGAATAAAGGGACTATTTGAAACTATTTCCTATAGATCGACACTTTCAACGATTAAGAATAATCTCTTCCTAGTTTTCTAATAATGGTATTCATTGCAATCAATGAAAAGTGATATGCTAATTCTTTGTCTTTCTTGGTTGAATGATGATGATGATACTCCTAAATATAACATTATGATATTTTCTATAGGATTTTTTTAGAAATGCTTAGTCTAATATACATGCTCTAATACACTTATTAAACCTAATGGCACTCAAAGGCAAGGGGATAAATTGAGTGTTTATAAAATTCAAGAATTTTCTAACTAATGAAGTTAATTTAATAATAATCAATATATATACAAATAATTGGATTGCTTAACATAAACCAATCAAACAATTGAATAATAATTCCACTATAATTCTTCTTTTAAGGTGAAGAATAACCTTTGTACAATCTTTTTCAATAAAGAAGAACCTTTCTTACATTCTTCTTCCAAGGTGAATTGGAACCCTATTCTTACTTAGAACACTCATAAGTACATTATCCAACACCTCAACAAAGGATCACAACTTAAAAACGTCTCTCTTATTCACTTGATAACTCTAAAGCAACTCACTTGCACAATTATAAAATAGTGATGCTCAAATGATTGAAAAACATTTAGAAATATGTGTAAAATGCAACTAAAAGTTTATGTTAAAAATAATGAGAAAATACCAATTTATAGCTTTTTGCGATCCGTCCTAGCTGTTGGAGCCAAGAACTAGTCACTACAGTAACTATACATAGAATAGCGGTTGACTATTATGCATTAAAGGTACCAAATTCACTAGCCATTGGAACACTGGTTTTATACATTAACCAATGTTACAAAAAACTTACGGTATATCAAATTTGGTAACTTTAACCTAAAATGGTTGATCATTAACCCTTATAAGTCGACCAATCACTCAAAAAATGATTTTAACAACTTTAAATGCTCAAAACTAATTTTTTTTAATCCAATTATGATTTAACACTTCCCAAAATATTCCTTAAAGAGTGTTTGGAAGATTAAGAGGTTTTTTTAAATAAAAAGCTTCAGTGCCTCTTAATACAAGTAAAGACTCAAACAATAAAGTAAAATGAAATGTTTATGCATGATGAGCCTTTTAGAGCATCAAATTAACAAAGTGAGATAACAATTAATATTACAAACTAAAGAATAACCTTGATATGTCTTGTTCTTCTTTTGTTCTTAGTTTAACTTCATTTCGACAGTTCCAAACTTCAACTTCTCTTGATCAACTTTATTAGCTATCTTCTTAAGTTTATGATCTCATTTTGTTCTTCTATTGCTTTTCATCAAAATAATAAACTCATTGGTAGTAATTATTTTTTTTATCATCAAAACACCGATTAGAACCTCCCTTGGTTCAACGATTATGTCAAGAGATGAAATTACAAAAATAACTAAAGTATGAAATGTTTAAAAGTAGGAAAGATCTAAGATTATTTTTTTCTATGGTTTAATGTTATTTATGATAATAAAACTTGTAAAAGTTGTAATAAGCCTGCAAAGAGTTAAGGTAAAATAAACAAGAACAATTTTCCTTATTAGAAATGAAGAAAATCACATAAACATCTACCTCTGGTGCTAATGAAAGAATTGTTAATAATGATGAAATAATAGTTAAAAACTTTGAAAAATATTAATTATTGGAAAATTTTAAAAATAAAAAAGAATACATTTATAAATCATCAAGTTGTAACTTTTTCCAAAAATTTATATTACATTATTAAAACATAAGAAAGGGTTATATCCTAATCCTTAACATTGAATTTATTAAAGGTAAAGCAAATTATATTCTAAATTTCTAACTTGACAATTTTTATAATTTAGATCATGATACCAAAGAACAAAAAACTCTAAACTCTAAAAACATCTTCTCCAATGTCACAATAAATCTTATATCTTCTCAATAACTAAAATCGTTTAAAAAGATTCTTTGTCAAGATAACAGTTTTAAGATTTAGTTTTTTAGGATGAAATATGTAAATTTTTTTAAAAATTTTCCAACAATTGTTATCTTTGTAAAATATTTTTTAAAAGACATTGATTCATGTAAAATAATTTTTAGTAACTATTTTTGATAAAAAATTATTTTGCAAGATTTTATCAATGGAGTCTTTTAGAGCTACTATTAGCTCTAGATTTGTTGACAAATGGTTCGACCATTCTTGAATATTAACCTTAGAAGATGAGGTTGAAGACGCCTCGCCTTTTAGTAGGAATGAAAGGTGCAACCATTCTTAAATTTTAACCATAGAAGATGAGGTTGAAGAAGCCTCATAAAATTATTGCTAGATTAGGATTTTCTGACAAATGGTGCAACAATTCTTAAATGTGAACTTTAGAAGATGGGCTTGAAGAAGCCTCACATTGGGTTTTAATAGGAATGAAGGGAACAATTTCTCCTCCTTTTAGGGTATATCTCCAAGATTTTACTAGTTTGGTTAACAATGATGTTTTAGGTTAGTCTTTAGAAGGGCTTTGTTGTGGCATTAAGATCTTCACGGAGTTTTAGGTAATTTTTTCAGTATTATAACATGGATTGTAAGAAATCATGAGTTTGAATATTTGGAATAAATTTTGCTTTACCTTTGATAAATTTGATGTCAAATTCTAAATGTTTTACTTTTCTATCTTTGAATTGTTTTATTTCTTTATTTGTTTATTTGGAATAAAAGGTATTGGCATAACAAGTTCTACTAATCCTTTAAGAATCTATTCATAAAAAAGAGATGTATTTGTATGGAACTATAGTCATATGTGGCTAAATCTGAATTTTCTAATTCAAAGGAACGATTTGATCCAATTATAACTTTGATCATTGATCTAAAAAGAATAAATTTTTGTAACTCAAGTAGTTAGTTTGAAACTAGTAGGATAGCCATAATAAGTTTCACTTTTCCTAAATCAATTGATTCAAACCTAATGGTCAAATCAAAACTTACCATTACTTGATTGCGTATTGATTTCATTCCATATCAATAAATGATACCAATAAGTTTAATAAAAAAACTTAATCCTAAATTAAATAATTGAGATAGCTACAATTATTTAATTTAGTTTTCTTGTTTCTTATAATTTAAATATACAAATACATAAATAACCCACCTACGCCTTGTATCAATCATTCATGATAATTATGAAACACTAAACACGTGGATACTAATTGAATAATCAATACTGAATTAATTTGCCGTATCAATCAATATTAATTACTCATGAAATAAAAGAATACAAAATAAAAAACAACAACAACAGTTACAACATCCCATTAGAAGTACTGCTGAGATGTAGAGTCTTGGGAGGTTTAGATGTACGCAATCATAGCTCTAATAAATAAAGAAATTGTTTCTGATAGACCCACAAAAAAAAGTTATTGAGAATTGCTTATAAAACAAAGGCTAAAAATAAAACTATATAAAAAATAAAAATATAATAAGAATAAGAATAAAGAAATTAAAATCAAAATATAAATATAAATATAGAAGAGCTTTGTTATGTCAATGAAGAAGATCTTTTTGGAGTTTTGGGCTATCTATTTCTTGGTATCATGATCTAAAAATTAAAAATTTACGAGTTAGAAAATATAGAATATAATTTGCTTAACCTTTAATGAATTTAACATCAAAATAAAAATATTCAATATAGCCTGCCATCTAGCAAAGATCTATTTAAAGTTAATATTTTGATCATATTTTTTATTAAAAAAAACTTGTTTTACAAATTTACAATCAATATTAAGAAGAATTTTTTATTTAATAAATCACTTTGAAATTTAATAATGCATAATGCTATTGAAAAATTTTCTTTCTAAACAGTAGAATAATTATTTTGAGTTGGGTTCCAATGAACAATGTTATACTGAATTATTTTCTCTTTGTTATTAACAACTTGTTTTAGCATTCCTCCATATCCTTGGTTTGAGGTGTCAATTTCTACAATCTTATAAGCTTTAGGATTAACTAAGTGTAGAGTCGACATTATTTTTACTTACTTCTTAATTTATTTTACCACTTTAGTATGCTATTATGTTCAAGGTAAAGTTTTCTTTAGTTGGTTATGTGAAGATCTACATAGCCTATTCAAGCTAGAGCAGAAGTTCATAACATAATTTAAAAAAAGTTAGTTTTTCTGGTCTAATATTTGATTAGGAAATTTATTTGTAAACTCTAAAGTTCTTTACATGATTATTGTTGTTCCTTGTTTTATGTAATGTCCTAAAAACCTAATTTTTGTTTGAAAAGACTAAATTTTGTTTTCGATACTACCTAGAATTTCTTTCTAATGACATAGATAAAAGTTTAATATGATTGAAATGTTGTTCTAACAAAAAAGAGAATATTAAGACATAATTTATATATATTATGCAAAATTCAAAATATGGTAAAAAATTTCATTAATTATTCTTTGAAATTCAGAAGGAACATTTCTCAAACCAAAGGTCTTAATGTTCCATTCAAATTGTCTGAAAGGGACATTATAGGCAGTTTTCCATATGTCTTTAGGGTTTGTGTTGTATTTAGAACACTTTTGTTGTTGTTGGAGATTAGATACTTAATCCATTAAAAAATTTTATATAAAGATTTATAATTTATTTCTAGTTTAAGGACTCCTCATTCTTGTTCAAAATTTTATTACTATGGAAGGCAAAACAACTCCAAGCAAATTTGGACATGGAGATTAGTTTTTTCTTTGGGAAGTTGTTTATTTCTTATTTACAATGATTTTGTGGTTCTTTATTCAATTGTATAGCCCTAATCTTAATAGGAATTTGTTTTCTATTAATTTTTTTCATAAGATAGGTCTACAATATGTTTCTATTCTAAAAAATGTTTGATAAATTGACATGAATTTCATTTTTTGTATTGTTTATTTGCTTTCTAATTTTGTGATTTTTTTAATGCTCTCATTTTGTAATCAATTTTTTTTATTTTTTTGATGAAATATTTTTTCAACTAATCTATATTTTTGCTTTGAATATATTATATTATTTGATTAAGTTTTATAAATAAATAAGTTTTTAAAATTTATATTCCTATTCTTGATTTTTTCAAGGAAAACATAATTTCTTATTATTTATTTTTGTTGAAGTGTTGTCCTGGTTTATTATGTATGGGGTAATTAGTTTTATAAAATGAATTTCTAAAATTACCTTATGATGGATATCTTCTACTATAATAAAAGATGTTCATATTGTAAATTCACCGATTTGTAATTTATTTTTAGTTTTAAATTATTAGCACATTTTAGTCTTTCTTATTTGTTGTAATAGTTTTATGGGAATAAGTCCTTATTTTATACAATTTAAATTTGCTTCTATATTAAACAAGGTAATAATGTCTATTATAAGGTCTTCATTTATTTTACAATTTATTCTAATTCATACGTTATTATAGTAATTTCTTTATATATAATAAATAAAATTATTTGAAAGATTTTTATTTTCTTAATTTTATCTAAAATACTAGGTAGGTTGAAAGAGAAAGAAAAATGCCATCAATCTAGGCTAGAATTTTTAAAGAATTATTTTAATTTTGTAAGATATGTTTTTATAATTGAGGATTTAAATATGATTTATAATACAAAGAAAATTTGATTAAATTATTTTATGGAATATGATATTTTAATTTTTATTATTTTTTACCATTTATAATAATAAGATACTGCCAAAATGTTATCTTATATATATATAGGAGAGATATGTAAGGTAAAGCAATCATATAAAGATTTATAATATCCTTTTAAAACAATTTTGCTGTGTTGATTGAATTTCTTCTTTCTTTTCTCCTAATAAAAGTTTTGTTAAGCGTTGATAGATTGGGTAGCATAATGAGTTATAAAGTAATGATAGAACCTTATCAATGGATAATTAAGGGGGTGTTTGTTTCCGTTTTTATTTTTGGTTTTCTGTTTTTGTTTTCAAATTCGGTAAAAAATCTTGTTTATTTGAGTTTTTAGTTTTTGTTTTTGGTTTTGGTTTCTTCCGGTTTTCAAAAATTATGAAAACCATAAAAAGTGGTTT
>JANVCL010000006.1:26970240-26983916 GCA_026546855.1 Erythroxylum incrassatum
GTTACGTAAATTTATAAATTGAGTCATTTATGTTTCATACAAATATGTAAATTTAAGTATATTGTCAATTTATTGAGGCCTTTTTTTTCATTTCGCCCCGGGCCTATAAAACTATAGAAACGGCCCTGATCATAGGTATAGGCATTCCATTCTGAAACTATTAGGTAATGTGATATCAGAGCAGATTACCAATGCAGGGCTATAGAATTCATTACAAGGTTAAGGCATCACCTGGCTACGGCATTCTAGCGGCAATAGGAGGTGCTTCTCCTGCAAGTGATGAGGAAATTGTAAGTGCATTATACTGAACCCAACTACTGACCCACCAGGATTAACAGGGTACATGCATGCATCAGATTCTAAGTTGATTGATTAGGGAATTCTTCACATTAAGGAACACATATATATAATGATAGATTAATTGGGCAGGTTTGAAGCATGCTCGCAGAAACAAACCCCAAAAGATAATCATTTTTTGAATCTTCATTATTATACCAATCAAACCTTATACATCTCCATGCAGCTTCCATGATAAGAGAAACAAACTACCTTTTGCAGATGGATTTGATTTATTGATTCTCTTAGTGAGTCCTCCATCTGGACAAGGTGATCCATACTGTCAATTCTATCTGGATTATTCCAATAGCTGAAAGGATGATAGGGAAACAGAACATTATGTACTCAAACCAGAACATAGTCCATCATTTAACACCTTTCGTACATGCCTGCGTTTCTATGCAAAATGCCATGGCATAAATACTAAACAAGGGAGATATTTAATTCACTGAAATTTGAAAGTTATCATTGCATTTGTTGTTAATACACTTTCCAAACACCCAAAAAGGCATTATTAACTAAAAAGGTGGAAAGGTGCACCTTAGCCTGTTGTGCAGTTGTGTAAGTTCTGCTTGCATGAGTCTAATTTGACTGGTCAACTCCTGTTCATAATGGACTTGAAGATAATATTTTAGGCATTTGGATTTCTAAAGATCTAAAAATTTTCATGAAAACATAGAATGTTCGCTGACAAGTTTACCTCCACTGTTTGAGAACTGTAAAGAAAAAAAAGGGTGTAAATTTCAGGACCTTTCATAACCATATTCAAAGTAAGACCAAAAGTAATTGAATACCTTGTACCCAAAAAGTCTTGTATATTTACATCATGGTCCAACTTCTTGAAGGTTTTCTTCAAGGTCTATATTCTCAAAAAGAATATGTAATTGATTGAATGCATTGGATATTATTGCAATAAAAGCTATAACACAAAGGAAAAAATAAAGGAAAAGAAACGAGTCTCAGAGATGGTGGTGTTTCGTCTTACTTCAAGGCTCTCCAGCTTCCTGTTCAAAATTGAACAGAAATCAGATAAATATAGTCTCATCAAGTTCAACCAAACATCAAATTGCGAAGGTTCAATTTTCTTTACACCTTTTTGCTCTTTCTTGTGGGGTTAATTGAGCGAATCTTGCAATAACTCCTCCAATATTGCTGAAATTACAATATAAAGGCATATAGTGAACTTAAAAAGCCTACATGCCTGATAAAGAATTAAAGATGGATGTTTAACAATCTTGGTGATAGTGAAACGTTGTCAAAATTGCCTTCACTAGTAGGTCTTTTTTCCTTCTTTTATTGATCTGCAATTAGTCATGGCCATCCGCATGTTTTGCTTTGAAATCAATTAAAATTCGATTTGACTCTACTTTTGATGGAAAAAGGGTTAATAGAAATATATAAAACTTCATTGTAACATGCAAAAATCTTAAGTAAATTAATGCTTTATGGTACACAACAGCCCAATAAAAGGAAAAATAAATATTTCAAAGCAGCCACCATAGGCAATGATAGATGCTTCTCTAACAAGGCCAACAAAACAAGAAAGTCAATTCCTAAGTATCTACAATGACCTGAAAAATTCCATCAAAAGTTACTCATAAATTAGAAGGATTTCAATACCATATTTGCGTTACCAACCAGGCTTACTTATAATTTTAGAATCAGAAATTGCCTGAGTTTTTATAGCATCTCTTGGCAGAAACAGTATCAACTTCTGATATACAGTCAATGTGGATACTGACATACGGGCTATCTTGGCAGAAAATGTAGAAATACGTACTCTTCAAAGCCTGGGAGCATTAGAATATCCATCTATTGCTTCTCCCAAACACAAAAGAGGTAATGTATTAGAGTGTGTTTGTTCATACCAGCAATCAACAGATAGTCCTACAAACATCAACTAAATTAACCAACTAGTTCAGCTCCTTTTTAGCAATCAACAAGAAAAATGTGGAACGGTTTACACGTCCAAAATGGGGCCAATAATGAGTTAATGAACCACCAGCAGTGAGTTCAAATGACAAAACGGGAAGTGAGTGCTATTATGCAATTGCCTCAGGTCTCCATGGAATATTGTAGGCCTTCCGGTTGGACAAAACATGAGAAGGATTATATCTATGTCACATAATATGGACAGTTCCTTGGCTTTCTTCAAGATTCCACTCCTACGTTTTGAATATGTTATTTGCCGATTGCTAGAGCTCTCTAATCTTTAACTTAACTCTTCCCATCCTGCAGTCAATATGCAAACCGAAATCTCTTTAAGACTACATGACCTATCAACTGATCAAATCATTTCCCCAAAATTTTGTTTGCATAGACCCTTCTTCTCATTCATTAACTCACTTTATTTCTGAGTAAATTCAGCTCTCCAGTGATTAGCTATCATCACAAGCACAAAAACTAGGAAAAAGATAGGGTTTTTACCACGTTTCCAACCCAAATCTCTTGAAACAATCAAAAGGCATATAAAAGGCCACTAGCTCCTAAGGCACATAAAAGACCACTAGCTCCTAAAGGCAGAAACATCTTGTTAGTATTCCTTCGTTTTGGGCAATGAACAGAACAAATTATTAGACATTGGAACAAAATCGCATAAAGAAAAGCAGTTAAGAGATCACCAAACATGCACTACAAGTTTACTCAAAACATATATAGACCCTTTTGTCTTAGTCATCTTTGTCAGGAAACAAAGAAGAATCCGAAAAGAACACCAAAACACTCCAAACTGAGTGTTCCAAGATCATCGACAAACTACAGAAGCCATCATTTTTTTAACGTGAAAAGAAACTACCTCTAGAAAGCCTGAAATTCAGCGAGGAAAGAACATACTTACAGGAAAAAAGATGGTGAAAAGAGAGAAACAAGAGAAGAAAAGGATATCCGAAGCAAGAGAGAGATGGAGGGTAAGCTTACAAGTTAAATTGCCGTGGGGAGTCAGCCTATGATTGCGGTCGTTAATTTGAGCGGGACCAATGGAACCTGAAATTGTAACTTGTGTTGTGAGATCGATTATGGATTGGACGGCGAGATTTCGCAAGAGCTTGTGGGCTATTTGTTGCTTTTTCATAAATTAGAAAGCCACACACAAGTGTGACTGAAGAGAGATATCGTTTGATTCACTTATAATCGAAGCACGTTTATCATCTTCTGAAAGTTAAGGATCTTCAATTCAATGGTGGACAAAAATTATCAAATTCTTCGGATGTTGCTACCCTCAGGAATGGCACCATAGACAACTAACAAACCATTTCCCAAAGACACGGGTTTCTTCTTGATTTTCTTGAGAATCATCTAACCCTTAAGCCCATTTGAAATATGGATAAAGAGGAGGGTACTCGTATGGGTCTATGTCATTGTTAAGAAAAGCGTTCTGGGGAACAATTTGAATCGGGAAGTCCTTGTCTTTCTTTGTTTTCCTCCAAATGGAAGCATTACGTGGTTCGAGTGAAAGGCTCCATGAATATTTATATTAATACAATTAAATTTGAAGAGCATTACCAAAGGGTTGGGATATTTATTTGATTGGAATTTTAAAGTTGGAAATGAAACATAAAGTTAGGATCAGATCGTCTGTTCCTCCTTTCTGCCGTTACTTTCCAATCACACGTTTCACAAGGACAGATTAAAACGAAAGAGCACTCACTAGTAGAAGGTCCGAAAAAGCTTACAATGATGATGTGGCTTATGTGGTATAGCAAATTACATACTCAATCGTTGAAGTATTGGATACATTTATCAACTATTGACGGTTATTAGAGATGCCATCGAGAACCAGAGACAATGGAATATGTTATGCGGTCTTGTCCCAAAGTCCACGTACTTTGGGAGGTTGTATTTAGTTCAGGTAATTTTTCGGATTTCTTTTCTCTTGATTTTCAGGAATGACTTTACTCCTTTCTTACTACATCTTAATGTCTTGGGTCAGTTGACTGGGATATTAAATTTGGAGCATGTCTTTGGGCCTTTTGGAGGTTACATAATCTGGAGGTGATTGATGGTAAAATTTTAGCTCTTCATGCTCAACTGACATGAACTTGACAAGTTATTCAGGACTTTGTTGGTTGTTTTACTTTGGGCCCTACTGTTGCTAATACGACTGTCCAACGGTTGAAGTGGGTGCCTCCAAATGAGGGTTTTGTGGCTCTGAACGTTGATGGAAGTATTATTGGCAAGTCGGGTCCAGCGGGTATTGGCGGCGTCTTTCGGAATGAGCAAGGAACTTGGTTGCTTGGTTTTTCAAAGTCATTTAAGTTTAAGTCAAATATGGAGGCTAAACTTCTAGCTATCAAAAGAGGGTTGACTTTAGCTTGGAATAATCGTTTTCGGAACATTGCTCTATGGTCAGATTCTACGGAAGCTTTGCGACTATTGGAAGGAAGGGAGTGAGTGACACACTGTCATGCCAATATTATCTATGACATCAAAATTTTGTTGCAACAAGATTGGTGCGTGAAAATGGCTCATTTGCTTCGTGAAGATAATTCGGTTGTTGATCATCTAGCCGAACTTGGTGGGCATTCTCCTACTATTCACAATCGTGTGCTGAACTTGCCATCAGCTTCTGTTTCTCTTCTGCTACTGAACGATGCAGTTGGCACCTTGTATTTACAAGGTTGAGTTTCTTTTTATTGTTTTCTTTTTGTTTCCTCAATACCTAAGCCTTTGTTTGGATGGAAGGAAAGCAAGAGAAAAGAAAGGAAGAGAAATTGTGAAGGAAAGCAAGAGAAAAGAAAGGAAGAGAAATACAATTTCTCTTCCTTTCTACTGTTTGAACAAAAATAAGCAAGAGAAATGGAGAGAATGGAGAAGAATAGGAGAGAAATTTAGACCAAATATATTTCCCACCAAATTGGTGGGAAAGGAGGGAAAATTCAAGACAAAACAAGACAAGATAAGTAAATTACCATTATATCCTTATTTAACAAAAGATAAACAAGTTCTATAATCAGGATATAAAGGTTTATAAATTTTAATTCCCTACTTTGATAAATTAGGAAAACAAACAAGGGAAAAGAAATCTAATTTCTCTTCTATTCTTTTCTCCTTTTTTTTCTCAATATTTTCTTTTCTTTCCTTTGTGTAAATAAGGATCCAAACAAAAGCTAAAAGAATAAAAAAAAAACCTTAGAAAAGCGGACGAAAATAGTGTAGCATCTTCTACAAGTCCAAAAAATGAATAGAATTGTATCATTTTTGCTGCTACTTATATGGCGTCACATCGACAACCAAATTAGTGAGTAGTGACATTGGAGGTAGCCTTTTCATTGAATTGGTAGTAGGGCCTCTCTTTTTAGTGCCCACGTTCAAGTTTAAACTCATGACACTTTTAAAACAAAACACGATCAATGCATTGTCAACTGGGGAGCCCGTTTGGGCAGTTTTAGGCTGCCATGCCACTACCTCCCAAAGCCTACGGCTTTTGGTTGCTATGTTCTCCTCTTGGTAAATTTTTAGTTACATACGTCCAGTATCTTCCCGAAGGTACAAAATTTGAAATAATAATGATTCATTGAGCTCACCACATTGGTAACAATATATTTTCCAGCGACGTCGCTTCGGGGAAAAAGTGGATGCCTATTTAATATACTATTCAATGTGCATTGAAACCCTAGTTTGGTATTTGTCCCCTCTCTCTCTCTCTCGGAGGACGTTGTTCATTCCTCTTCCTAAAATGGCTTCTTCTTCTTCTCTTAATTTTTATAGAACTCATTTTAGGAAGGGAATGAACAGTGTATTTATCGGAGAGATGTTTTGGAAATCCTCTTCCTTTTCGAAATGCTAATCGATAGATTGGAATTGCATCGGTTTCTCTGTCCTTACAGATACAGGTTTGTTTTTACAAGACTCAGTTCCGCCACCCTTTAATCACTACGTTCATTCGACCGTATACTTTGGTTTTCTTGTGAACTCCATTTGGTTCTTGGAATTGAATTTGATTTTCGCATTTCCACGACCTTGTAGTAATTTAGTAAGAAAATAGGGTTTTTCGAATCTACAAATTGGACTTTTCTGGAAATATGATATCTTTATTTGTCCGATAAAGGGTGATCAATATTGTAGTCTCAGGAGTTCAGAAACTGAGCCTTTTTTGATATGGTTTATATGACCCATATTTCAATTTCTACACTTTTACTACCATCTCCGATGATCAAGTGTGTGCCAACAGTTCTGTACCGTAAGATCTTTTCAACCCCTGTACCGTGCTAAACTGCCTAGATTTACATTCTGCAAGGGCCATACATTTGGGTGGCTGCACCATTATGATTGTGGTGTATGGACTTCCTTCGGATGAACTGGGTAATCTGATCACTTAGCCTTTTTCTCCAAATTTTTAAAGTAAACTATAAGTTTTTAAATTAGTAACTCGTTATCTTCTCCACAGCGCGTTGTGTGCTTTTAGTTGAACTATCAGGCAAACTCCTTTCATAGCATTAATATATCTTTCATGATTATACCCTGATCGATTAGATACCATAGTTCCTGATATGTAGAAAATAAAACCTATACCATTGTTTCAGATATGTACAAAGGGGAACATGTTGGATGTGTTAGAAGTAAAACATAAGATGTTCTTTAACGTTTAATATATGTTTTAGTTTTCATCAGTAACCTTGATAAGTATCAATTGCACTAGCTATAGCGACACAGGCTAGAATGTATACTCATCCCTGTCTGTTGTTCTTTGTCCTTTGTATGCACTCTTGCATCGCAATTGTTCTCTCCTTTGTCTTCCACTGGAACTCAGGATCTTGAGCGAGAAGTGTGTACTCGTGTGTATTTCGCTGCTCAATTACATGTGATACTCACGAAGCAAGAAGAAGAGGTACTCAATTTTAGCTAAATGTGGTCGCGGATTCTCTGGAGAGTTATATTAATGGTAACTAAATTAAGGGGTTGGTTAGATAGCCATCTAATAACCTCTACTAAAGTCTTAAAAATTCAACCTATCATCTATGGTGTTATCTCTGTGTCTCTTTGCTATATGGCTTAACTCAATTCCCAATTTTCAGGTTGGTCGTTCGAGCTTTCCTTCAGGTTTCATGATTGTTGTTTCTTCCTGTTGGTAATCAGATTTTCTTCATATTGTTATGGGAAGACGGCTGGAATAATCGGATCCACTGACCCTTCAACTTGCTAAAGGAATGTTTCCTCTCATATCATTCTAATGTACGAGGTTATTTTCCTACAAGTTTAGGGTAACTTGGATCGGACAGCACCATCCAGAATGAACCCGTCACAACCCTCAACATGTCCCACTTGACAGCTACATTTTATAATTTTGGCGGAAGTCAACATTGGACACCGAATTTTAATAAACCATTTCTTTTTGTTGCATTGCATTTGTCGATCCTGAAGCTTGTTTAGACGGCTCAAATTGAATGGGCTCGTCAACGCCATTTTCCAGCATAAACTTCACGCGAAAGCGTCTCCATCAAGTAAAAGGATAAGCTTTGAATTTTATAAGCCTTACGTGGTGGAATCTTAGGGAACAAGGCCTTCCTCTATGTTGGACCGTTGCCCGAATTTGTAACATGTCAGAAATTTTGGTTTACTTTTAAGGATTTATCAACTCTTTTGGTTGAGTTTAAATTAATTGATTTATAAACGTTTCACTTAGTATTTTTACTGTGCTTGTTTCAATATATGTGGATAACTATTTTCTCTCATTTATTATCAATTTCAATTAATAATAAATGCTATATTCATGGATCCAAACAATAAATCATGCCCGATTATTGATTTTTTACTTGCCTTTTTGTATTTCGTTTTGTTGGTTATGACTAAACTCTTTTATCAATCATCTCTTAGATGAACTCAAGCTTAATGATCATTCGTACAATCTTCACCTGAAACTTCTGTAAGTACACAAGTAATATTTTAGTTGAATTGTTGTCATGAAGTGAACTTGTTACTATAACAACCATCATCACATGTTCATTTTCATACTGATACGTACAAAAATAAACAAATTGACATTTAAAAAAAATCTTTAATAATATGACATCTTATTTTTCTGTTTAAGGTTTTGTTATTTATTTTTTTCTTGTTAAAAGCTTTAATTGAACATTTTAAAATATTAAAGATTGTACCAATATGAATATTAAGACATTTTAACATTTGCTCTATATCTGTGCATTAGAAAAAATTAATGGCTTCAGCTTAGGTATGAAAGTGTTGAATTTGGAAAGGAAGAACAGGCAACTGATCCTGTGGTTAGGAGATACTAACTTTGGACGCCTCAAGGATCTCTCTTGCAGGATTACGGTGTAACTTCTGTATAAGGATGCTATTCTTTTCTACAGCAGATATTTGTTTACTTTGAAATGCATAAATGCAAATACATACATCTCTCATCTTAGCTAGTAAATGGGAGATACTCCGACCTCCTTTAATATTTGATGTAGTTTTTTTTTCCTTCTTAAAATTAAGTACATCTGAACCATCTCATGCTCTAAATTACATGTTTAGCCATTGAGGATGGCAAATTCTTGTAGTTGGAGATGAACATGAAGAAAGGGAAGGCTCGACTTAGCACACAGTAGCGAAATGAATTGAAGAACAGGACTGGAGGGTGGGCAGGCAGGTGATTGCCATCCAATTAATATGCAATCTACTTCAGGTTCTTCGAAGTATCAACCGACATAGGCCATTCGGTGAACAACTAATGGTCCTAGGAATTGCATGCAGCTCGGACCAAAAGAATATCTATATGGAGGACGACTGAAATAAAATAGATGGGGAAAAAAATAAAACAAACCCGGCAACAGAGTGATCATTTCGGGACTTACCCTTCAATTGCTGAGACTGATGGACATAACTCTCACAAATTCGCTGAAGTCTATGAGTTCATCTCCATTTTCATCGTAGGTTTCAATGATCCTTCTGCAATCTGCTTCTGTAATTTCCTTGGAACTCAGTTTACAAAGCACTTTCCTCAACTCCTCTGTGTTAATGAACCCGTCATCATTCTCATCAAACACACGGAAAGCGTTATGTACTTCCTCTATGCTTGGATCTTTGTCTTCAAGCATATAATTAATACCACTGGAGCTAATTTTCTCGGGCAGCTTGTCACCAGAAGGATCATAATAAGTTCCCAAGTCTCTCATCACTTCCCCTACTTCTCCTATACTAACTTCCTCACCGTCTCCACTGTTGAAAGAGCTAGCATTTTGAGCCAAATCTTTGCCACCCACAACTTGTCTTTCAATCACAATACTGGAAGCGTTGTTGATTGAAAAGTCAGCAGTACAAGATTTGAAGAAGCAAGCCAATTTGTCAAAGAATGAATGGGGCGAACAACAAGAACATGGGCAAAGATCTAAGATGATGAGGATGAGATGGATGATTATTACTGAAAAAAGGAGCAGCTCACAGGGGGAAATGAGATCACTGTTCTTTGTGTTGTCCATGATATACTGCTAAGAGAACGTAAATAAGGAGGGAAGGTAGCGTGGAGATATTCTGATTGTGGTGTGGTTACATGTAGGATGCAGAGGACTATATAACTTGGAATTCAAGAAAGAACGAGGAAGATAACCAACAGTTTCCTGCCTATTCCACTCAAACGTAAATAAATGGTGTCCTTTCGGTTTTACTTACCTAGTTAATTACTCAAATCTACCTAAAAAGCAAAACCCGCCTGTTTCTTTTCTGTAATTGTCCAAGAAGTTTCTTACAGAGGGTAAACTTTGAAGTAAACAAAAATCAACAACGTAACCCTTTTCTCCGACAAGACAAAGAATGTGAAATTCTAATAAAAAAGGAAGTGTGTGGAAATTATTTAGTGTAAGAGTAATGGTAGGGATGGAATATCTATCAAGACCGCAGACCCCTAAAGTGATGTTGGTGTACCCAACATTTATTTTAAAGCCTTAAGTCTGAAATGATTCCTTTGTTTCTGTCAAAACAAAAGCGAGGCCAAATTTCCTGGAAATTGTCATGTCAAGTCAAGTCAACCAAGTCTTTCTTTTCCCCAGATTTGGTATTTTGTGTGTGCGCGTGGAACAGGCAATCTGTTTCACCACAAGTGGTCTCGTTTTGAAATTAAAATTGCAACCTGTTCATCTTCTTTGGGTGCCAACGGATCATTTTCCTTTCATGTGTAAATGTCTCATAGGAATAGGGCCCAGTAATGGAATTCCATGAATGTTATTAATTCTTCCTTGAAATTTATTACTTCATTCATCATAAGTCTATGGTGGGGACTTTGAAGCCTATACGTGCTCCTTTTGAGAATTTTCTTGATCCAAGAGTCTACCCCAAATGTCATCAGCACAGGCCGTGGAAAAAAAACATGATAGAGCTAACTGAAATTGACTTTTCAACTCTCAGGAGGTGCTTGGCTAGCAGGCACGTGAATAATGAAATGAACGGTTGGTTGGTTATTATTATTGGTTGAATAATTTTTTTATACCTAAATTTTAGGTAATGGTCCATACCTTTTATATGTGGGAGGAATGGGTTTGATTCCTACTAACACTAATAATTTTTTAAATAGATTTAATTAAAATAAATAAATAAATGAATAATGGATTAAGATAAAATATAATTAATTAATTAAAATAATTAATCAAGATAAAATCTAATTAATTAATTAAAGTCTAATTAATTAAAATATAATTAATTAAATGATTAATTAAAATATAATTAAGATGTAATTAATTAAATGTAATTAATTAACATATAATTAATTAATTAGTTAAGTATAATGTAATTAATTAAAATATTATTCATTAATTACTTAAAATATAACATCATTTGTATTATCAGAGGAATGTAAATTATATTAAACTATATTACTTGATTTGACCATAGCAATAGAATGGTGAATATTATGGTTATGTGTCGATGAATTGCACAATATTTTAAATAATTAAATTATATTTTGAGAATATTATATGACTAATGATATGTTGATGCAAAAAATACTATAATATTTTTTTCTTCGAAAGCTATTAGAAAGGGAAAACTGCAATATACTTAATTTTAAACATTCTGTCATTTTAATTAGGGTGTATAAATTAAAAATAATCATTTAAAATATATTTAAAATCTAATATAAAACAAATTTTTAACAAATTTTTATTTCTCGACATTTTTAACAAACCAACCACTATCAATGGTAATAGTAATCATTCTTTCATCTTAACCAACCATCATAATTATAATGATTATATTCATTCTCATTCTTCACTATATTTATTCCTATTCTGATTCCCATTGCCCTCTGTGAACTAAGCGCCACCTAAGATTCAAGTTGAACGTTTTCAAAATGATAAGATTTAATTGGAACACTCTGAAACGTTAAGGTTTAATTTGTCAATAGAGGTAAACTTTAAGGTTAATTTTGCCTTTTTTGCCTTCTATTTGGATTATTACTTGTATGTTTGTTAAGATTCTCTTATGATGATTGTATTTTAACTTGAGATCTCCAAATTACTTACATTAATACTACTTATGATATATTCTAATTAGGGATTCTTTAATCAATAATCATTAAATATAGCATAAGACATATAAAGGTACTTAAGTGATAAGTATATAATTTATCACCTAAAAGTGATCAAATAGAATGTTTCATTATTTTCAATTAGTATCAATTCGAAATTTTTTAGAAAAGGTTGAATAACTCTTCGAATATAGTTTTTAAATGTCCTTAATATAATTAATTGTTAATGATAGAAAACTAATACATATACAAATAAAAAATATATTAATTTCATACTATATGTCAAATTGAAATATTATATGATAAAATGATTAAATTATGAACAGAAAGGTTAGTCAAAATCATTTTAACATTCTTAACATTTAGTTTGTTATGATATGATTGTTAGATGCCAATATTGATTTATGTATACAAATTTTTAATTAGATAATTAAAAATAAATTAAAAGAATTTAATTTATCTATCCTTAAATATGATTTAGGATTTTAAATTATGTCAATTGTTAACATATTAGGAATCTAATGGGTTATGCACAAAGAACAGTTCAAGAGAAAAATTTGTATTTTAATAAATAAGAATATGAGATATTATAATTTTATTTGAGCTTAATTAGTATTTAATTAGAATAAATTATAGCCCTAGTTAAAGTTTAGTTGAAATTAAATTTTTATTTCATTAAATTACTAAAGGATCCAAACTATTATAAATAGACTTAGGTTATAAAAGAGATAACATTTCTTACCTCATATACTACTTGTATAGTTCTCTTAATTTGTTGTGTACATACTAGTAGAGATTGAACATGTGTAAAACTATAATTGTTGCAATGAATCAATTTTATAAACCATTCAAGAGAAACAAAAAAAAAAGATCAAGTTTCATGATAAAGTGCAAATTATAATTCATAATTTATCGTATTTTATGGGCTAATTTTTATAAAATTTAAAATAATCTTTACTTTCAAGAAATGAACAAAAATTTTTATATTTATTTTTCTGCATGAAATGAAATTTTGTTCCAATTTCCCAATATTATGTTCAGAAGGCTTTAACATTTAACACTTAAATTATAGATTGTTTGTGTTAATTAACAAAAACCCAAGAAACGAACTAGATGAAAGTCACCCAAAAGTGCAGGGAATTTAGACCTCCCAAACCCACACTTAAGGATATTTGATAAAAAATATCAGAAAATAATAACACAAGAGAATTTACGTGGAAATTTCGAAACCAGAGAAAAACCATGGGCAATAAGAAGAAAATCTACTATGTGAAAAATCCTTACAATAACATAATTTTTCCTCTCACCTAATCCCCCAATACACTAACACACCCACAAAGAAATACCCACAACAAACTCTCCAACTCTCACCTCAAAAGAGGAATTTAACTAGAGCTAAATTTGTCGTACAAATCTTTAACTTTGTATTGATGTATTAAACAAGAAGGTAACAACCTTCTTATATAGCCAAGAGTTTTGCCTCAATTGCTGTCCCCAACCAATATGGGATAACAAAGGAACCAAACTCAACAATATCTACCTTGGCGACATTGGTTGATCCCACAACCACACTCCACCTGAGTGAAGATCTCTTGAAAATAACATAACTCTTAATGTAGAGAATTATCATGCTTCATAGCATCATGCTCCATCATAAAAGCATACCCACTCAGAATAAACCAATTTCAAGCCTTTTACTTCGGCACATGTCGAAAATAACCTTGCTGAAAAAAATTATGGTGCAACTCCTATGTTTGGCTTTCCTAGAAGTTCATCAGCCATCGACATAAATTCTACCACACACCTTACATTAATGCCAAACCAGTGCTCGTGTGCAAACTTATGGACCCGCTAATAATAACACATCCTCTATCATGACAACTTT
>JANVCL010000006.1:26993527-27006606 GCA_026546855.1 Erythroxylum incrassatum
AAGGAAAGGAATGGAGTCATTAATGAATTGAGGGACAATCTTTTGAGATCTCAGAATCGGATTAAAACCCAGGCAGATAAGAAACGAAGAGAAGTGGAGTACTTGGTGGGAGAAAAGGTTTACCTGAAGATTCAACCATACAAACTTTGGTCTTTAGCAAAGAAGTTGAATGAGAAACTCAGCCCCAGATACTATGGACCCTTTGTGATTATTGAAAAGATTGGAGTAGTGGCTTATAGATTGGACTTGCCTGCTTATGGTAGACTTCACTCGGTTTTCCATGTGTCATTACTTAAGAGGGCTGCTCCTAATCCTGTGCAAACACAGCCCTTACCTAAGCAACTAACGGATGAGTGAGAGCTGGACTTACAACCGGAAATGGTCTTGGGAATTCGAAAGGATGCTCATGGGAACGAGGAAGTATTGATTCAGTGGCACGATCTACCTACATTTGAAAATTCATGGGAATCATATGCTGCAATTTTAGAGCACTTTCCGACATTTCACCTTGAGGACAAGGTGCGAGCTTTGGAGGGGAGTATTGATAGAGCTAGAAGGCCATTAGTATACAGTAGGCGTAAGAAGAAGTTGGAGAATCTGTGCACGTGAGTTAGTTACAATTATGGGACAGGTTTCACCTAATAATTGGGGTAGGATGGGATATATAAGGAGGGGTATGATATGTAGGGGTTATGCATGAATTTCTGGACTGTGCGTTTGTTTCGGAGGTGCAGCCCCTCATATAGGCTGATTTGTATTTCAGTTGTATTGGCTCATTATACTGAATATCAATACATCATACTGAATCGATAGATTGTTTGACCTATCTTATTCATTGATTCCAATAATACAGTGATACTAGGGTGAGTTCTATCATAACATATCCATGTGATGAAAGAATAGATTATTATCAGATATATTAAAATGTATAAGTTGATCATCAATTTATAGATTCTACCCTTGTCCTTTTGGTTTGGTAATCGTCCATTTAAGAAACGAAAGTTAAACATTTACTCCTCTTTTATGCTTCTCTGATGTCTGATGAGTGCTTTAGAAAGCTGATATTTTGCATGCATACTCAGGCAACTGTTAATAGGTCGAAGGGGAATCGGACTGAGCTATCTAGAGCTGAACTCATTCAGAGAAGTTCCTATTGCCCTGTTTCAGGTATTGCTCATGATTGTTCTTAAAGAGGGGACTTCACCCAGATAATTAACTGAAGAAGGGTTGTTTTTTGGTATTGACTGCAGGGCGTGACATGGATCTGATTGAACTTTCTGCCTATGGGAATGTTCGACGAGCAGAAGATTCAGGGGGTTGTAGAATTCAATGATGGAATAGCTCTTAAAGAATTGTTACCTGTACCTGTAGTTGCGCTAGTTAGATTCTTGTGTCAAACCACACCTATGCTATTGTTTATTGAACCTGAGCTTATTGTCTGACTGGAATTTATCCTCAATACATTGCTAGCAAGGTGTTTCTTTCGGTATCACTGAAAAATGGAAATGTGTATACGTATCAAATTTCGGGTGATGTTCTTGCAAAAGATGTTGGAAACCAATCGTCTTTCAGTTTTAATCATTCCTATTCTGTGTTAGTGATGGTTTTAATGAGACCGATAGACCTGGAAACGAAAGAGAGTAAAGATATATTTTATCTTTGACCGATTGTGCTTCTTACATCCTTTAATACTGTTTAATAATTTGTATCTTTGACCGATTTGTTCTTCTTACTTCCCTAAACACTGTTTTTCTTGTTGTGCACGTCTTAATCTACACAGATTTTTAGATGCATTAACAAGAGAGGCATAAGAAACTCTTCTTAAACTACCATCACCACGTCCCCTGAGACTTTGGTAATCGAGTTACACAATCTTGCTGAAACAGTTTGATCAATATCTTCACGCTATTCTTAACCTCACTCCCAAACTTAGCTGTTTAGTTTCACACCCAGCCAAGTACGCTGATCTTGCACAGATGTTTTAACCTGAGTAGCACCAGCTGCCGTAGGACCTGCGGAATGAGACAGGACAAGGCATGAGGATAGCGTCAGCATTGGCTTAATTTCACACTCAGCATTTAGTTCATGGAAAGCCCTGTTCTGTTCTCCTTGCGGTATGCTTACCTAATTGTATCTTTACTTGTGTTTGTGTGTGATTATGGAAGCAAGGACATTTAAATATTCTGCTAGTGATACTAGGACTATGATAATACAAGTCAGAAGTGTCAGCGGTCACTACTGGGTTGAAAAGGAAACAGATTTATTGATCTTTATCTTCAAGGAGAAGAAACAGAAACAAACCTTTTCATCTTCTTTTCTCTCTGGTTTTTGTTGGAAAGGGAAGCTTCACCTCCACTGTTTCTTCTTTCTGTTGCTTTTCTTTTCAACAGCATACTTTTTCCTGTTTTTGGGAAGCACTTGCACTCTAATGTTACAAAAAGACACGTTAAGTAACTCGAATGTTTTTGGTCACTTCTCATTGGAAGCTACATTTTAGTGCCATACACGTGCCCCTCCCAAGTCATTGCAAAGCTTAATTATTTCCTTGGCTGACTGGCATGGATATTTATGCTTCTTACTCGACTTTCATGTTCACCTTTTTGTGTTATAAAACTACCACTTGACCATTAAGACAAAAGGGTTTTCAGCCGCCCAATCGAAGGCCAAGAACGACATGGTTTGGTTTATCTCCAACTTGATACTTATAAGTGCACTACGATTGAGGGATAAGTTTACAGTGGGAGGTTGACTCTGAGTTCCAATGACGAGCTCCTCTTTTTTCTCAACGGAGTCAACTGGATTAGCGTCATATCCTTATACTAATCCACATATTATAATCGAAAATGCAATTAGTAATCAAATGGGATTTCATGTTCATGCTCCAAAATTTCAGCCAGACCGTATTTCCAAGTCTAATGGATCACAGAAGTGCTTATTCTATTATGTTTTCAATCCTTTGTTAGACATCATAAGTTCTTCTGTCAAGATTTGAAGAGGCCATTAAAAGTGGGATTAAGAGTAAAACGTTCCTGGTCAGAAACTAATTATATCAAGTGAATATCTATTTATTAGTCACAATTAATAAAAATAATATATTGATTTAGCTCTAAATTGAAAGTAAAAATTGATACTTAATTGAAAAATATCAGAAGTATTTTCAAATTTATTATGTTGAAATGCTTTTAAGTACATATATTGAGAGAGTCTGTAAAAATCTATAATATATAAGAGTTTGCAGCAAGATTCAATCCCCAACAATTTCTCAACATCTTATAGTTGATGGCAAACGAATTCATGAAGCTTTTGGATTCAGTCGTGGTTACTTGAACCGACTCTCATTAATGTTTATCAGTTCCCTTTAGGCCTATGAATGACAAGAAATGGACAATAGCGTTACCCCCAAAAAAGGGAAAGAGCAAAAAATCATAGAAAGAGAGATTGGAAAAAGGTCTTAACTTTATGCGATGCATAAGATGTGGCCTTTGTTTACTTGGGGCAACAAATATCTACTTGTGCCTTGGACAACCCTAGCTTTTCTGATTGATTTTGACGTGCCTATGTAGACACCTTATTTAGGTTCACGTATCTCACCCATATCTGTTCCGATATTTATTTTTTTATCAGCACAAAAAGCGCATTATCATCTAACTACATAGGAGGAGCTATAACTGAACGACAGAACGACATACTAATAATAAGGAATCTGTCTATGCTTGACAGGGCGTGGTATGTCTATGGATCCAACGCGCTTACCCTTTTCCCTGGCGGTTGGGAATCACGAGATCATCTGTTCATTGTTCTCCGACTGTTCCCACACTGCAGCTGTATGGTCTAAACCTACTTTTATAGAATAAGATTTGTGGATATGAGTCAAATTGTTTCGGTTTTTAAGTTTGGAGAAAACCAATTCCCTTTGACTATTCTGAAAAGCAAATGTATTGCTATGATAGGATTTTGTAAACAGGTTCTATTGCTATGCCTTTTTCCTGGAATATCATAACTTTTCACTGATCTAAAAAGTAATAGGTTACTATTGAATATTAACAAATAAAAGAATATATAGGCAAAAGCATCTAGTTCAATAAAGATAGGTTATTTGTCCTTTTTAATTATGACATATATACTGATATTTTATATATTAAACTTACTCAATTCTCTTTAATATGAAAATCTCTTTAATATAATTAATAAATTATTTAATTATCTTTAATATGGAGCAATTTAATCATTTTCTCCGCTTTACCTGCACCATGAACCCCTTTGCTACATCATTTAGTGCATGGTTGTCACTTTCGCTTCCTTTTAGCACCTTCTAGTAATACAAATTTCCTACTTGATTTAAAAATATAAAATCCCAGTTTTATCTCCCTATCTATCTTTTGCAGAGTTAGGAGAGTGCAGCTGCAAGCATGGCATAGAACTATCAATAGTCTCGCAAAGATTCTTATTGATTATTGTACATATTAGGAAGGAAAATGGAAGAAAAAGATGCCATTTTCCAGCTATACTTTTTGAGAACTTGAGTCCACAAGATCCTTCTCCAAACTAACCCTGTATATCACATAAAGGTTATATTTACAGAATCACAAACCTTAGCAAACTAAGTAAAACAAGAAGCATCCTTTTGGTACTGTTATAACAAGAAATTAGTTCACAATAACCCTTTCCCCGGACCATGGAGAACCAATTCTTATACCCCTTTGATCCTCTTTTTCAGCCATTAGCTCCCGGATTTTTTATCAATGAGGATGGTAAATAAGAGTTATCCATACAGGATCATGGTAACTGAGCCGCTCTCACCTTGGTAAGTTGGACTCAACCCTCCCCTTGTGGCCTAGATGATTGCTAGCACTTCAAGAGCTCTCATGGAATTTGATGGACCGGGACAAGGCAGCAGGGTTGGCACACAATACTGAAGAGGTTTCAGTTACATGTTTCTTCTCCACATTCTTTGGCTGGAAAGCCTTAAAAAGGCCTCCTCCACTGAGCGATTCATTCTTGATTCCAAGCGTTGCCCATATAGAGCTCTTTGCAGCTTCACTTGGATCATAAATCCTTAGAATTTTGGGAACTAAGACAGTACCATTTCTACGCTTTGACGGCTCTTCCTTTTCCAAACTTTCTGGTTTAGGTGCACCTCCATCCCTTGGATGCTTGCCCAGTGTAGGAGAAAGAGGACTAGTGCATGAAACATTTTGGTTTGATGAGGAAGATGACTGAGGAGACAATAAAGGGATGTTCCAAGTGCCTGGAATAACACAATTCCAATAAGCTGAAGGATAGAATGACATTGGGACCCCTGGAGGCCAAAAAGCAGGCGGGTGTAATGTAGAATTCCATGGATAAGGCCAAGGAACACCAGGAAGACATGGAATTGGAGGAGTGAAGCCATTAACGTTTTGCACAAGAGGTTCTTGGGGACAAGTCCTCCCTCCCTCCATTGAATTAGCTACCGTCAAAGAAGATCCACTAGAGCAATCATCACCATTTCCTACACCCTTGCAAGAAACTGAAATCTTTTGCTCTTCTAAACCACGGAAACCATTTCGTGAGTCATTCAAAGCTTTTTGATCTGCAAGATGTAGCACTGAAGCCATGGAATCACAAATTGGCACATCCGAGCTGAAGTTTAGAACTCTACCGTTGGTTTTCAATGCAGGGTGGTTTGTTACATTTGAAGCTTCAAAACGAGCTGCTTGGAGTGCCTCCGAGATTGTTATATGTCGATAATGAGAGGCCGAGTTCTTGTTTTTGCGGCGTCCTGCTCCCACAGGAACATTCCTCATCGTACCACCAGCAGTCCAGTATCTTTGACAGGCTTTGCAGAAATGTCGAGGTTGGTTGATATTGTAATTGTTGTAATAACAGAATTTCGTATCCATGCTATTGCAGCGTGGGCAAGGAAGTATTTTATCTGGCTTTTTTATGGTTTTCTCTAGTGAGCTTGTACCATCATTATGTTCTTTCTCTGTCTTGGAACTTTTTGATTTTGCAGATTTTTCATCAATAGAGGGTGTTTTTGGGTTCACATTAGTCTCAGGCAAGGATTCTGGATCTGCAGAGTCCTCTCTATTTGAAAGCGAAGCATCATCATCTGATTGCAGGATCTCAGTAGTTTTCCCTGTTGGACAATCCTGAATTTTAACATTGCATCTTTATTAGTAACACTAATAAGTCACACAAAACTTCTATAAATACGTGAGTTTTATCAGTCTCTGGACAAGAACTCAGAAGCACAAGCCAAGAAATGGACAAACTATAAAAAGTGAGATTGTAATCTATCACTTTCTTCCCATAACTAATTCTCTTGCTCTCTTAATCCTCTTTCGTGACTTGCTTTATAAGATGCAGGGGTCTGGTTAACAACATCAAGGATTCTTGCCAACCATGGAAAGTTCCAGAAAATCCAATCAGTTGGCAACTAAGCTACAATGAAACAGACATGTATACAAGAATTAACGATAACAAGTAGTTTTAAACTTTTTTTAAAAATTGAGAAAAAAATTGATTTTTTTTTTGGGGATCTTTCAAATTCTTGGGCGGTGAAGAAGCTTCTAGAGAATCTGGAATTCTGGTTTACTTTTCCTGTCATCACTGGCATAGGGCCATGAAAGCTCTTCATTGGCAGGGGAGTTTATTAAAGCCCATAATTTATGATTGAAAATTTAGGAAGAGAAATGTAGAAGTTCCGAATAGGAAACTGCACTTTAAAAGTTAAGCTTGAGCATGACTAAAGAGTAACTTCAAGTTAAGAAACATCTAGACCAATCTCAAAACTAAGCGCAAAGGAACCGCTATTTCAAATATCCAGTACTAATATAGCTCACATGCTCTAAATCAAGATCCACCACGTAGAGGCAAACAGAGATTTTACATTTCCGAGATGAATCCAAATATAAACCAAGAGAAGTTCTGAAAGTCAATTTTACAAGTAATAGTTGAACAAATTCCTCATCAAGAAAACGGTGTTCTTTGATTGATCGATAGAAAATTAACGTTTAGATAAAAATCTTTGACCTACTAAGTGGAGGAAGTTATAAGTAATCTACTTGCAACAAATATCCATCTTCTTCACAATTACCAAAAAAAAATGAACTTGAAAAGGGCGAAAGGAAAACAAAAAAGATGAGATAAAACCTCTTAAGAGTGTAAATCAGCTTGAAAAGGTTATAATCCCAAATGAACCAAAACCACCAAATTTACAAAAAGGGAAAGCAAGCTGCCAGCAGAAGCTTTCCGTGATAAGCAAATAAAACCCATCAAACATTTTAGACATCTGACAAAGGGGTCATCTTCAAATTCCCTTTAATTCACCCTATCTATACCTTTTGATAATCTTCTTCTTCGTCTACTTCTCGGCTGGAGTATGGCAACTCGTCGTCGCCGGAGATTGTCGGAGAGTCATCTTCGGGTGGGAGGGGAATTTCCTTGCCGAAGAGCTTGATGCCGAGGTATTTACTAGTAGTTTCCAGCATTTGACAGTTCCAAGTGTCCTGTTTTCTCTTTTACAAAAAGGAAAAGGAAACCGCGCGAGAGAAAGGTTGGGTTGGATGGTCGTCTTTGTTGGCAGCAAGAGTAGTTTGGTTTCTTAGTATTTGATCCGTTTAAATGAGAAGTGGATGCCACGTCAACATCTCAGTTTGATTCTTAGCCACAAGTTCATGTGGCCTAGAAATTTTATTTTCTTTCTGTTTTTCACCAGCTTACGACTTACGTTCGTCGCCATTTCGCATGCATTAACTTGGAACCTGTGGATTGTTACTTGTGTATAATAAGAAAAGTTAACAATACGGTAATATTTTAAATATATTTGTTGATATATAAAAGTAGAAGTTTGTCCCATGTTGAAAAAAAAGAGAAAAAAAGACTAACATATAAGTTTAGTAAGCTACTCCACTCATCACCAGTTAATTTTAGGATGGAACCTCACTTAAACTTATATGCGTTCTAACTTTTCTTCTCTTGTAAGTTCGTAGGTCTATTGTAAATTTTAATAATATTTTAAGTAAGAAAATAAATTTTGATTTATGATTCGATTACATTTATTATTATTATTTATATATATAAATATTTTCGTAAATAAAGTTTTCTTCAGGGGTTATAATTATATTTTATTATAAATAAAGAGAACCTTAGCTATAAATAAGGGTAACTTTTGCATGACTAAACTAATAATTAAAAGTAACTAGTACCCACCAAGACATCGATGTGAGGCCGGCCATGGCCGGTGAGGGGAGCTCTTTTTGACTTTTTCACAGATTATCTAGCCTGCGTTTTTTGAATTATTGAGTGAAAGAGCAAGTTAATTTTCAGATTTGTGCCAAGTCATAATTCGGTTATTTTTCAGCTTTGTGCCAAGTCAACCACGAAGTATAAAGTCATAAAAAATATTGACATGGCATAATTGGGTCTCAAGAATTTAATAGGTCAACAATTATTTAATATTTAAGGAGAAATATCGGTTGAAATAGCTCGCATTAATTGGTTTTATTTTTCTAAATGGAAATTACATTGTTCTTGGTAGGTCTAATTTTATTTGATTCAAAATGCTCCCATCGAATTAGCTTGTCTAGTTCATCACACAAATATAACAACTACACTTAGTGCATAAGACTCTAAACTTTACGGAAAATTAGGGGAACAGACAACAATTATATACAGCCTTTTTTGTAATTTTACGAAGAGATTGTTACCGTAATTTGAACTTGTGAACTTTTAATCACAAATACATGAAAAGTTTCAAACATAAATATTCATGGTAATGCTAGATTGACTCTTTGATTGTTGTTGTTATGGATGGTAACAATTATAAGTAGTGATTAACAAAATATAACTATCAATACAATATCAATTTCTGTAAGAGAAAGACTTGAGGATTCAACCTGGATGACCTAGTAGTAATAAAATAAAATAGAAATGAGAATAATAAAAGATACATATTAAATAATAAAAATAATAATGAAAATTAAAATAGACATATAATAATAATATAAATAAGTATTTACAAATAAAAATAATACAATAACAAGGTAAATAATAATAATAGAAATATAAATAAATAATAATAAAATATAAATATTAAAAAATAATGAAAGTAATAATAAACATAAACATAAAGGATAATAATAATAATAAATAAAAAGGTACAAATAAAAATACTAAAATAAATAAACAAAAAAGGTACAAATAAAAATATAAAAATAAGTAAGAAAATAAATAGTCCAAAAAATATAGAAAAATGTAAAGACTAAAAAGAAGTAAATAAATATACAAACAAGAATAAAACAAACAAATAAATAACACAAATAAATCATTATAAGAAAATGTTTATGCTTGATAAGGAAATATTTAGGCTAAATAACTATGAAGAAAATACTATATAACAAATATTTAGGCTAAATACATGACATCAGACTTGAAAGAAAAAGTTTAGCAGACCTATGAGACAAAGAAGGACTTCTTTGTACGAAATCCTTTACCCGTATTCTATTAAGTCAAAGTTTTTTATTGAGATCACGTCTTTAATAAGTTCCAGCAAAATTATATCATTTCTAATTACCTTCCTCTAATTCTTTTTAGGCTTTTTTTATTTATTTTTTTCTTACAGTTTTTAAGTACAATCTTTTCGCATCTTCTCACTAGAGCACCAAGATGTATCATCTTAACCCTGACATGTTTTCCTCGGTAAAGAAATGATCAAGGATGTTAAAAGGATACTAAAAGATTTCCTTTTGTATGGAGAATTGACAAAAAGTACTTTACTTAAGTAATCTGAACTATAAAAGCCTAAGAGGACTGAAGGATTAGGAATAATCTTATAATAGAATATGGAGACTCTTGTCTGAAAATGAAGGGCTTTAGATTCAATATATCCATATCTAATTCCTCAAAGGGAGAAGCTTTTGAGAAATTAGTAACAAAGACTCGTATTCCTAGTTCATGAATCAACTGCTCAAACTCAGGGAATCAATAGAGATGAGCATCAACTATAGAATAACAAATGGTGAGAATGCTTCATTATAGTTTGATAAATAGAGCAAAACAAGGCCACGTAACAAGACCAACTTATTCCTAATACTCAGAAACATGTTCCCTGAATCTACTAAAGTCAAAACACTCATATATAGGAACAACCGGGCCAACGATTCTTCTTTGTTTGTTAGAGGATGGGATGTTTTGAGATTATATGAGCAAGAAACTATTGTTAAGAATCTCCCTTCTCTTACGGCTTATTTAGAAACAATGTTTGAGGACCTTGGATAATCTCAAGTTTCTCAATACCTCTCAACTTTACTGCCTTTGAAAGAAGGATCAGGAATCACTCCATCATATTTTCTTCACTTGTGAATTCTTTATAAAAGTTTGAAACTTGAGACAAGAGCTCTATTACTTATTTATACCAAGTCTAAACTATGCTAACATACTTAACAAAGTAGAAAAGGACGGAAGCTTATCGAAAGAACATAAAGCCTTATGCATCATTACATGTGGTAGCTCTATGGACTCCGTTTGGAATGAAAGAAACACTAGATTGTTTCAAGGAAGGTAAAGAATAGATTACTAAGTGATGAATGATTTGCATCAATGGATAAGAGAGTAGATAAAAATGAGCCAAAATAATACCAACTACAACCCTACCTTAGCCCTGAAATGGTCAATCATCTAGCTATTTAGACAAAGCATAAAAGTTCCTAATGGATAAATAAAGTAGCATCCCCCTAATATCAAATGTTTGACTTCTAGGTTGTTAATTATTTAGTCACTCGTTTAAATTCCAATTTGTTAGTTACTTGGTAACTATATTGAGCCTATGTTGTATAAGAACATTCCTTCCTCCGGGATAGTTGTAACTATCAATTCTTTCAGAATGAATAAAGTATTAAAAAATATGTATTATAGACAACTTTTAGGGTTTTCTTATAAATAAGAAAAATACCAAAATGTACTTAGTCATCTGTGAGCTTTGATATATCCCTCAGTTTGAAGATCCATAAATTTCTAAGTTTTTCTCTTTTATTATTTAATTTCCCAAAATCTTTTACCTCCTAATTGAAATGCTATAAAATATCAAAATTTTAAATTATAAAATTCCCTTTTTTTCTTTTTTACGTTTACCCCATTTATTTCAACAATAATGAGGATATCCAAATAACCCTAATGAATCAAAAATAAAAAACAAACATATGTATACAAACTTTAATTAGTCACTTTTAGAAACTAAATATATCTGATTGTGAATAATTATTTGTAGATTAGAATTTAACAAAGACTTTAGGACTTAAATGCCCAAAATTGTGTCTAATAAAAAAGTTTAAATTTAAATTTAATGTTTTTATTAAAACATATAATAGACCATAATATTTCATAATGTTCAAAATATATACTAAGTAAAACATTCAATATAAATCTTGAATAAATGAAAATTTAATAAATTTATATCTTCAATCGGTATGTATTATGTTAGTATGATATAACACATTTATTATTTTTTGTTAGACACGTGGATCCCAATGTGCTACATATATGCTATGTAAAGTGAAACCGTAATAACTACAAACTTTAGCATCCAAATCTCAACTTGGAAACTACACATAGGCAATCAACCAGAATCTGGAGCAAACTAATGACACAACAATGTTAAGTAATTTGTAGTTATTGGGGTTCTATAATGTATGTTTAAAGCTCGCCAAGTGTGGACTGCTTTTCATGTTCCTGACGACTTTTTCGCTCAACCGCTTCGGGATTGGCTCTGTCACAACCTTCTTTACAATCATCAAGTTCTTGGGCACGATTGGGTGACCCTCTTTAGGATTTCGTGCTGGTTCCTTTGGCAATTGAGGAATCAGACCATCTTTGAGGAGCATTTTACTTGGCCTTCCTCACCCCAGTATTTTGTTTTGTCTTATGCAGGTATTCTCCGCCAGGCAGTTAGATGGCATCGTCGGGAGCTTCCTATTGGGCCTCCACCTTGGTACATGCATTCTATCAGCTAGCGCAAACCTCTCATGGGCTGGATCAAGCATAACACTGACGACGCCTCCAAGCGATCTTCCTTGACCGCCACAGTAGGGGACATTTTACGAGACAGTGAAAGACTATGAAGGGGTGGCTTCTCGCATTATATTGGATGGTGCTTGTCCAAGGCGGCAAAACTTTAGAGCGTGTATATTTGCCTGACACTGGCCTGAAATCTGGGACATCGTTGGATTGAACTTGAAGTCAATTCCAAGGCAGTGTCCGATCTCCTCTCTTCTGCTGATCAGCGATCCCGGTTGCTAAATCCTTTTGTCCGTCACATTTATGAATTGTTCACTAGGAACTGGATTGTTGTTCATCGACATGTGTATCGAGAGAGTAACAGATGTGCTGATTGGTTCGCCAACTATGCTAGTCATTTTGTTGTAGGGGTTACTTATTTCACTACCGTACCCGTTGGGTGTCACCTAATTCTCTTGAAGGATTTGTCGGGAATTTGTTTCCCTTGATTTACTGTCTAATTGTACTGTTCGCCTTCCAAAGAAAAAAAAAGTACGAGGCTTCTAAGGAATGTCGCAATCGGGTTTATGAACTCCCCTTAAGAGCAAACCATGTAGCCTATATAGTCGGTGGACATCCATATCCACCCAATCGCAAAGTTAACCTAATACAACGATGTTGGATAATTGACATATATGAATACGACAAATTATAACTTTTAATTTTGTTTTTCCTTAACTTCGTTTATGATCATAAATTGACCACCAACTAATTCTTTAAATTAAATCCATTCAAAATTTGAATTATAAATAGGAAAATTCAATTTAATATGATTTAAAACACAACGTTTGAATTGGTCAGTTACTTACCTATTCTGTCATTTCCCCCATCATATGACTACAAAGCATCATTCCACCAAGACTCGAATGCGCGCCACGTCATCAGTTAACAAGTGAGTAAAAAGGTTTATTATTATCGAAAGAACATAAAGCAATATTTAGATCGGCTAAAACAAGGCGATAGTCGAAAGGAATTACTGAATAGCTTAATAGAGTTGATAGGACTGCTATGGATGGTCCGATACTGAAAAAACGATTATCGCC
>JANVCL010000006.1:27022591-27038545 GCA_026546855.1 Erythroxylum incrassatum
GACAATACTGATTAAGGTTGGATGCCGCGGTATCACCCGCAAACACACGCCGAGGGTATCACCCCCAAACACCTACGGGTGGGGTGTGGGGTCCAACATTATGTCTCTTATTTAGTTTCTCTAACTAAATCTCATGATATATAGATTGGAGACTGGAAAGAAATAAATAATATGGTAAATGATAAAGATGCATTCCAAAAATTTTATAAAGTCTAATATGAAACATGATGGATTTATATAAGTGACAACACAAGATTTATTGTACAAGGGATTGTCACATATAAGTTAAACATATATTATCACCAACCTTTAATCCTACATAAACTATTATTTGCTCCAAATATTTGATGGAATCTTATTTATGTGTTAGTTTTAATTAAAATTAGATTTAATGTAAACTTCTACAATGGTGGAATGGATTTCTAACATTTGTTATGGTCATGGATTTATGTTGGATGATTTTATAATACTAGATGTTGTTTATCAAATTAGTAATATAAGTTATTACTTATTTGCATTATCTAGTGATTTAAATCATAATGCAATTTTGTGGTATGCTAGACTATATCACATTGTTCAAAATAGAATAAGTTAATTAGTTAAGGAAACCCTTTTACTTAATTTAAATCAAGTAGATCTACCTATTTGTGAATATTTTTTAGTTGGAAAATGACAAGAAAGTTGATTAGAAAGAGAATACAAGCCTTTAATACGTTGACATTTAATTCCTTTGGACATTTTTCGTCTGATGAATATGAGGACAAAATATGGGGATATGTACTTCACTACTTTTATAGATGACTATACTTAGTATGGTCATGTCTATCTAATTTCTCACAAACTAAAAATATCAAATTGTTTAATAAAATATATGGGTTTGGTGGAAAATCAAATAGATAAGAAAATAAAAGCATTAAAAAGTGATTAATAATAAGAATATTTGATTGATATGTTTAGGTTGTTATATGATTACAAAAAAGGAATAGAAAGACAATAGACTATTACTTGAACGCCATAAAAAATGGAATTATAAAAGGATAAAATATAAAGCTTTTATAAATGATAAGGTCCATGATGACATAAGCAAATTTACCTATAACTTATTTGGTGATATATTGCTCACAACAACTCATATACTTAATCTTGTTTCCGTAAAATAAGTTACCAACACTCTATATGAGTTATGGACAGGTAAAAAAGTTAATATGAAAAGCCTAAGACTATGAGCATGTGTTGCCTATATTCATGATCTCTCTTAAAAATATATGAAACTAATTCCAATAGGGAAGAAAAGTTTCTTATAAATATTAGGCTAAGAGTGCATTTTGAACATCAATGTTTACAATATAATATAACTTGAACTCTAATATTTTGAAGTGTTCAAATTTAAGCCAATTTTTTTAAAAACGTTTAGAAAATGACCCTAAGTGGACGAAAAATTTGACAGAGTTAACTCCTCGTCAATTAAATTCCACGTCAATGCTAAAGTGACATTATTTTTATATTTTTAAATAGAAAATGGGCCTTACTACGATGTAATTAGCTTTTCTAAATGAATCAGAAAGTGGTAGTGGGGCCCACTTTTTGTTTAAAAAATAAAAAATGCACATAAGCATTAACATGACATTTAACTAACGAAGAGTTAACTTCGTTAAATTTTCTATCTACTTAGGATATATTTTGAACATTTTGAAAGCATTGGGGGTTCAATGAACACTTAAAAATGTTAAGTTCTATTTTATATGATGTTATAAACATTAAGATTCAAAATGCACTTTTAGCCTAAATATTATAAATACTTAAAAGGATACATGTTCATAAATGAATGAGATAATGAAGGAGTAACTATTTTTATTAGAAATTAAATGAATTGATTGATTGAAAGGAGGTTACAAGCTATAAGTTACAATTATGAAATGCTATTAGAAATGCAAAGACATAACCAAGTTAGAGTTGAGAGTTGTAGCTCATAAAATTTTCCAGAAAAGTATAAGCATATGTTAATTCTTTCACTTCCATCTTTGTTATGTGTAATAAGTCATTATTGTGGAGTCTCATTATGTTTTTTATGAGGACTTAGGATGCGGTGGATTTACCCTTAGTATCTTAAAGTAGTGTTTTGTAAATTCCTTGCTTGAGCCAGTTAATTTACCTTTAAATAATGAGGAATTGTTTTCTAATCCATGAAACTAGTTTAATTATAACTTGTTCCTCATTCTTCTTAGTACCTTGAAAAGTTATGATATTCCTTTCTTTACATAATGCACATATAGAATAGCCAAAAAGCCATTTTGAGGATAATTTTATCACATTAAGTGAAGCCTCTTCCATTAACATTATGATATTTCTACATGGTTAAATATGTAGATATTTACCTTACATATAGATTAGATTTTTCTCCATATTTTTGTAGGAAAATCATAGTTAAAGAAGAGATAAAGAGAAGATTCTTGGTGAGTTTTGTAGAGGCAACATGTTTGATGGATATTAAAAAAGTTCAATTTGTTCAACATAGCTAGTTTTTTACAGCTAGATATATGAGGAAGGATACTGTAGGGAGCATTTCCTTATTCTAGATAGTATCATACCAACTCTATAACTAACCTTGAGGTTTGAAAGGCTTCTTATAAGAGTAAACAAATAAGTTCAAAAGACGAGTGAATTAAGGATACCCACTAGAAAGACCAATCAACCTATAATGATAAACTAAATATATATATCTTTTTTTTACCTGACCAACCATCAGGAGGGGTAAAACAATAGGTAGACTAATCAATAAGAATGAGGAAGTTACAATTAATGCAAAAATAACCAATTGGAAGGCAATAGCCATGTTTATAATCCTCCAAACTACCAAAAAAAGAACTATACCATTTGATCCCCTTATTAGGCAAAAATTTATAAAAAGGAAAAGACATCTTATGAACTTGTCAGAGGGATCTGTCGGCCATTAATAGGAGTACTCTAAGTTGGGGTTTAGGTTATAATTAGGAACAATTTGAGATGTCAAAGAAAGGTCTGTAAACCAACTTAACCATCCACTACCATTTATGATTACATTTACATTTGAGCTCTTTAGAATGAGGTGTAAGAATCTTGGTTTTTAGTTAGTTCTGTGTAGAGGGCCCAATCTACTCAAATTTTTATACCATAACTAAGCTTTATTTCCTTTTCCAATTTTTCATTTAATATCATTTGATAAGAAATATCTTACCTCAATCAGTTGAAACATGGACTAGGATGTAGGAATTTTAGATTTCATTTCCCTCAAACTTTTTCCTTTTAGATAGTAAAAGTGAATACTTGACCTAAAGAGCCTCCTCATTTATTGTGATTATTCAAATCCTCATAGCTAATATAACTTTATTGATAAGTTAAACTAGAAGGACCTAAGACCTCCTTCATCTTTAGGCAAACAAACTTTATCCCATTTTAGTTTAGTTGTAAATCTATTCCCATAGGCCTTAGACTATAATAACTTATAATCATCCTTTGGATAAAAAGATATGTGAAGACCAATAGGTATGTAAGGAGTTAATGATTGAGCTTATCAACTGCAATCTTTTAGAAAAAAGATAAGGATCTATTATATTAGTTATTAAGCCTTTTATGCATCTTATCCAAAAAGGAAATGTAATCTTTATAACTTAGTCTCTAGGAAGATATAGGCAAACCTAGATAGGTGAATAAAACTTCTTTAAGTTGGATGCTAAAGACATTAGAGAGACAAGGTGTAAAGTGTTTGGCTCTAACTGAAATAATCAAATAGATTTTGAGTTTAATAGTAGAGAGGCCAAATAACTTTTTAAAGCTATGAAGTTAACCAATTGATTTGTTATCTACCCTGAAAAATAAATAGTTCATAAATAAAATAAGGGCTAGTGATTCTTAACTTCTTACATTTACTGTGAAACTTAAAGCTTGCACCAATTTGATTTTATGATCCATTAGTCTTAAAAGGGCTTTCAAATAAAGGATAAATATGTAGGGAGATAAAAGATCTCCTTATCTCAGTCCCTTCCTACCTTTAATCATATGTGTTGGCTCTCTATTGATCAATACATTATAGGTGGTTATTGTGATGCATTGTTCAATCTTGTAATAAATATTTTAGGAAATCTAGAATCCTCCAATATATGTATAATGAAGTTCTAGTTTATGTAATAAAAAACAATATGGAAGTCAAATTTGATTACGTAATCTTATTGTAATCAAAATCCTTATGGAAGTCAACTTTGGTTACACAATTTTTATTGGAGTTTTTCTTATTATAACTCTGGAGCCAGTAATATGTTGTCCCCAAGTGACCTTCTTTATATAAAAGCTCCATGATTCTTTTTTATTAGAGGGTTTAAAGAATTCTTTAAACTACAAGCCAAAAGTTTAGCTATGATTTTTATATTAACTATTACAGTAGGGAATAGATTGATAGTCTTGGATTAAGCTTGGGTTAGGAGATGTGAGGATTAGATAGATATTTTTTTCAATCTCTTTAAATATTTTTCCTTTCTCAAATAATTCTAGCACTGCATTAATAACAATTCCTTTTATGAGAAGTCATGCTTTATGAAAGAAATATCCATTCAAACCATTAGGGTTTAAGGGCTTAATCAACTTTAGCTTAAACACTACTTTCTCCACTTCTTTATCATTAAAGGTGTCTGCATAGATCTCTTGAGAACTGATTGGAGATTAATGATCTAAGGATATTTATTAAGGAAAGATTATCCAGCTAGGTACAAGGGTCTTACGGAAATAATCGAAAGCCTATTATTTCAAATCAGAACGAGAAAGAGCTATCTCACCATTATGTCTTTGGAATGAGGTGATTATGTTTGTGTTTCTCCTAGATTAAATGATTTTATAGAATAATTTTGTGTTTTTTATCACCTTCCTTGAGCTATAACACTCTAAATCTTTATCTAAGTAGTTATGCACTTTAAGAGCTCTTGTGTAAGAGTTTAAAGTAATTCACTTCTCCAATTAGATACTAGGTATTCTAAGCTACTTATAGAGCCCTAATTATATTTGGTTAATCTTACCTCTTACTTCTAATATAACTGGTTGAGTGTTGATAAATTTGCTTTTATTAAGTTTGTTTAGCTCCTTTTTTATCATACACAACTTCTTTAAACATATAAAAGCTTTGTGATGTCTAAAATTTGAGGAAAGACCCTTGACAATTGCTTCCTTAAATCCTTTAGCTTCTACTTAGAAGTTGTTGAATTGAAGCATAACTCTTTTAGGCTGACTCGGAGATAAATTCTAGATCAAGATTAGATTGTGGTATGAGAATAATAGGTTCATGAATCTTGCTTTACTCTTAGGGAATTTATACAATAAATCTTCATTCACAAGGCTATATTAAGTTTCTTTCTAATGAGCTAATTTCCACTATTTTTTGTTACTCTATGTATAAAAGTTCCTTATAAATTTGAGATTAATCACTTTTTGATGGTCGATATAATCATTGTTAAAGTTTCTCAAGAAAATATTACCTTTTGCTTCTAAAGCTTGGATATTGCTATTGAAGTCACCTAAGATAATCTAAGGTTCATCAATATAGGTGGTGATGTTCCTAAGTTCTTTCTATAGAAAGTTCCTTTAGAAAGAGTGATTATCTTTATAGATAAATGATATATAAAACTGGGCCCTTTCCTGAATGGTGATTAAGATGTGAATAATTTGATCAAATAAAAGTATAAGTGACGCAACAATTGTTCTTGAGTCATATATAATGGTGATGTGCTCATTTTGGTGGTACTAGTGGTTTATGAGGATGAGCCAATTGCTATCCAAAAATTGCAACTTCTCATACCTCTATTCTTTAAGCTTGATTTCGAAAATATCTATGAGCATATGTTTTATTTTATATAGGAAATCCTTGAGGATCTATTACTTTTTGATGTAATTGTTACTCGTAATATTCCAGTGTAAAATGGACATTAAAGGGTGTTTTGGCTCTTAGAGCCCTTAACTCTTTTCCTCCCAAATTTCCTCTTTTTGCCTAAAGTGAAGTCTTCAACTATAGTTGTATGATTAACTTGAATTCCTTATTATTTCCTCCTAAGAATAAGGTCATTAGAGGGTTACAAGAAAGGATGCTTTTGATAGGCCTATAATTCAGGAGCTATCATGAAGTTGCTTTCTATGACCAGGCCAGGTTTTAGTGAGCTAACTTCTGCAAAAAGGTTAATCTTAAGGGCTTTATCTTTGAGCTTGAAGATTTGACCTATGTCCTTTAAGGACTTTACATTTCTAAGGTTAGTGAGGGGAACATGAGAATTCATTCCATTATATCTCACCTCTATTATCTCTTATATTTCTAGTTAATCTAAAGCCATTTGTTCAGAGTAATTACCCCTTAAAAACTTCTTCCCTATTAGTTCCCACTGCTTCCTTTATTGTCTGAGAGATGGCTTTAATTTGTAAGAAACTATAATTGAGTCCTTAACTAGTGAGTCTCCTCTAGTAAACCTAAGAAATATGACTGTTTTAGGTAAGTCTTTTTGCATATCTATAATTACACAAATCTTTGCATATATTTTTTTTGTAGCAATAACAATATTATACATATATAATGGTTTTCCTACGAAGCTAGCTAACGAGCTTAATCCATTGCTTGTTCAACATTCTAGAGGAATGTTGATCTAGATAAAGATTTGTCTTTACTTAACCCCTCTCCAATTGAGTGCTTGGTTTCCAAATTTGCAGAAAAATATGTTAGCTATTAGAATGTCATGTTTTATGGCATCTAACTATGAATTAAAAATAAAAAGAAACAAGTCATATTCATTAAGAAGAACTTCCTTTAATCTTATATACTTCCTATTGTTTAAAGGCACATGAGCTAATAAATGAGGATGTTGAGACACAATAGAAGACTAGCTACTTATACCTTCTTTTGGTATCCCAGGGAACAGATATAATAGGGGATCCTTCTAAAGTTGAGGAACGATAATATTGAATAGACACTTTAAAAGGTTCACTAACTACTTGTTTCTAACTAAGGTGAGATTCAAAATTATAGAGGTAGGAGAAGAGCTTTCTTGAGGGGCTAAATGTTTCTAAAGAGTAGATGAACATGGTGGAGGACTTGGGATAAAGTACAAAGGAAATGTTATAGCTGAGAGTTTAGGTTAGGGGTGGTCTGGAGGAATATAGCTTGGGTCAAAAAAGGAAAGGAGTGGAGGAAGAAGTGGTTGGGCCTTAGTAAGGAGGGACAAAACTAAAGTAAAAAGAAGAATTTCCTTATATTGAGGGAACTAGACTGATTTTGCTCTTATAAAAGAATGGTATTTTATTAGAAGTGAAGAAATTGGTATGGATAGAGGGGAAAAAATTAAAATTAGTTTTAAAAATGTTAAAACAAGAAGGTATGAGAGACTTATATATTTTAAAGTACTAAGATACCTTTGACTTAAATGAACTAGAAGACTTGAGAAGGAGTGAACAATTTGGAGAGGCAAACAAAGCGGTCACAAGGTAGCCTAAATGGAGGGGAGAAGGAGGAGAATCGAGTTAGAGGAAGAACTATTATGAAAAGGGGGACGTGTGAATTAAAGAATAAGGCTTGGTTACTAGAAAAAGCATAAAAGAAGTAAAAAGAAGCATATATGCTTGTTAGAGGAGTAACTAAATTTGAATTACAAGATGTCATATTTTTAAAAAATGAACTTTTAAAATAGAGTGAAATAAGAACAAAATTTTTTTTTATAAAAGATGTTTTATCGAAATGATCTAGGATTAAGAAAACAAACTCTATATGAGTAGAAGCAATCTAGAAAATAAAAAATTAACTTAAAATCAATTCAAATTGCAACCTAATGAGAGTTTAACTATTGCATTTGGTCTAAGTCAAAGTAGACGAGAAACTGAGTATTTGTAGCTCATGAATTATGTTTACATAGAAGCAACCATGAAAAATTCTTGAAGTAAATTTGAAAAAAGGAGAAATTCACATGATTTTATTATAAGAAGAAGGTGAGCTAAGGAATATAAGCATGGCTCTTAATGCTCTTATTAAAGATGAATTGATGAAAGAAGGGATATAAATATGGCTCTTAAAGGTCTTGTAAAAGAAGAATGGATGAAAGCAACGAAGGAGGAAATAATCTCTTTGAACTCTAATGAAGTATAAGACTTGGTTGATCTCCCTAATGGGCGAAAAGCTATTAAGAACAAATAATTTCTCAAAATAAAATGAAAGGTTGATGCTAATATCAAAAGATATAAGGCACGTCTTATCATTAAAGAATATATACAATAAAAGAAAATTGATTATCAAGAGAAATTTTTCACCAATTATAAGGTTTGCTTTAATCCGACTAATCTTAGATATAGTATTTATCTTAGATCTTGATTTATATCAAATAGATGTAAAGAATAATTTTCTTAACAGATAATTAGAAGGAGAAATATAACGATCTACATGTTTCGTTAAGACAGGTCAAGAACATAAACTTTGTCGATTGTTAAAGTCAATTTATGGTATGAAGTAATCCCCAAGATAGTGGTACATTCATTTTCAATAATGTAATTTATTTTATAAGATTTCTATATAATTGATGAAGACCTCTTTATATACATTAAATGATCTAAGGATAATTTTCCAATTTTATCTTTATATGTAGATGATATTTTGATTGCTTGTAATGATTATGAGTTTACCAAGAAAATTATAAAATGATTGTCATTTGTACGCAATATTACAAGCTAATTAATAATCCTACTGTTAAAGGTAATGATCTTAGTTAAAAGTTTTGTTTAACAACACCACAAGAAAGAGAAAAAAAATGAAGAAAGCTCTTTATTCCAATGCAATTGAAAGTCTTATTTATACAATGATGTGTATAAAACTAAATATTCGTTACATTATTAGAATGGTAAGTAGATATTAGTTAAATCAAAGGCAATCATATTAGAAAGTGATAAAAAGAATATTGAGGAATTTAAAAGGTATTGTTGATTATATATTATGTTATTAAGGTAATAATCTATGCATACAAGGTTATACGGATACTGACCAGCGAGGTGATTTATATAAGAAAAACTTCTATCTTTGGTATTTGCTTAAAAATGGTGCAAGATCATAAATCTTATGTTACTTTATCTATAATAGAAATTGAATTTATAACATTTTCAATTACAGAGTAAGAAGATGTTTAGCTAAGATCTTTTTTAATTCATTTGGGAGTCACTAAAAGCAAAACTAATATGATCTAGTGATAATCAATTGTGATAGTCTAGCAACAATAGCTTATACAAAAAATCTCAAATTTCGTCACAAAATCAAGCACATAAATACCAATTATAATGAATATGAAGTATATATCTACATATGATATGACGATAGACCCAATGAAAAACCAATTTCAAGAGATACACATATTAGGCATGTGAACTCACTAAAATTATGTAGATATTAATATATTGTTGAAAAACATTTCCAAATATAAGTTCATTTATTGTATTGACATGTCTAAATATACATGCCACTATTATGTATTATATGACAAGCATAACACTTGATAATAAAGTATGTTTCCTTTGTGTGAATTTTTTTGAATGAGAATCATAGAGTAGATCAAACAAATGAGAGACTAAATGAAAAGGAGTTAATATCATAGCACATGACTCATACTATATGTGTAAAATTAATCATCAAAAGGCATTAATTTAAATCATGCGATCTTACTTAAAGATCTTAGAAGTTAAATGAGTCTTACAATATGCCTTTATGACTCTTGTTTAATTCACACGAATTATATATGAGGCTTGCTACATTAAAATATTAACAAAGAATCATGTGTGATACGATCTTATATGAAAATTTTAGGAAAGTAATTTAAATTTAATTAAAAAAATTAGAATAGGGAATCTTATTTTAATTGATAATTAAGATAAAAGTACATTTAAGGATGCCAATCTTCTCTTAATGAATAAATTGAATACTATTACAATTTGATAAAGTAAATAAGATCAAGGAAAGATAAATATATGTGATATGACGTAGGATATAATATATAAATCTACTCAATTGTCGATTTATTAGTTGAAATGTTATATTTTTTTTTTGAAAAAGGGAAATTAGTATAGAAATGTTATATATTCCTAGCAGAATTATAGTAATAAGCTTTTCTTGTATGATGTCCGCACATCTTATTAGACGAAAATAGGAATAACTTAACTCTAATAAATTATTCTTATCATTCATGGATGAGACTATGAACACCTTTGATGAAATGGGCATCCGGTTATGTATAGTGTTAATTTCTCAACTTTCAAGGTAGTTACAGCCATTATCATGTAAAAATAAAATAATAAAAAAGAAAGATTACATAGAAGAAGTTAAGAACATCCTCTAACTTATGAAAGGTAGAACAACTTGATTTGTTCTCATCAATAACCTACGTTTGTCGGTTTCTATGATCCTAAAATTCTCGTATCAACTGCTCTGCTTCTCGCTAGATTATGGCCAAGCCAATCCGTTTTGTTCAGTGGTGTATACTACCTTAATAATCCGCCATTCACTAGTCGTTCTTAGAGCTCGTTAATATCTGGCAACAAAATTTTTGACCATATGTAGTGAGAATCGCTTAGATAGTGAAGTATCAACTTTTCAAGGCTTGTGGCTGAAAAGAGTGTCATTGACTTTGGGCCAAATGAGGCGGAAAGCTTTATATTGCAACACTTCCAGAGGGAGGAACAGAAAGCAAAAAGGTGGCAAAAGCAGAATGAACTGTACAGCCTCTTTTTAGGACCACTTTGCCAGCAATTACATGCTTTTATCATTTCATCTTTTTATAGAGACTCGATATTGGTAATGAGGTTTGAGTGACAAACCTTCCAAACTGAAATTTCCTCGTTACTTACTTGCTTCTGCCATTTTACATTCTGAACTTTGTCCCCAATAAGGCCACAAGTATAATGTTGTATAACAATACTTTGTTCTCCAGTTTGTGAACTAATCATCCCGTCAAGTGAAAATTTCCACAAACCACAGTAAGGTTTTGAGGAGGCTTATCAAGTGACCTTTTGCTGTTAAACTCTCAAAATAAATCTACTTTCCCATGTTTCTATTTATTATAAAGAGTAGTAATAAATGACTTAATAACGAATAAAATAGATTATGTTAAGGGCTGGGAATAGTCATTGAGTACAACAATTCGAATACGTACCAAGCTTACCAAATTAAACTCCGCTGAACAGATGTTTCTTCCTGTACTATGTCTGAATATTTCGTTAGAATTTTTGTACACAGTATGGAAATTTCAACTTTGGCTGCGAGAGGGGCAAGGTGTGGACACGCACAGCATAGGAAAAGGAGGAACAATAGAAAAATGAATGACGTTTCAAACAGCTTTTAATACATATATCAAATTTCAATGGTGTAACTCGCTATCATAATAGGTTGCTGAAATCGGTACACTTTTCATTTCATATTTACACACTCTTCTCTAGCTGTTGAATTTGACAATTTCCTTTCCTTTATAATGGGATTCAATGGCGACAAACTTTTGTCAATTGTTTCTCACTTTTGATGGACGAGATGAGCCCTCAATGGCCATATCCTTTGAATTCATTGAAAACCCGTGAAACCAGCTCTAATGCTGATCTCTCCACTGCATCTTGACTTAAAATTAGTGCCATATATGTTTGGTCACACCAACATATTCTTTTGTCACCTTCCACTTGCATACAGTGTGCTCCATCTTTCTCAATTCACTCTTGGCTAATAAATATATAGTTACATACGTAATTTCCATGGTACGCCCACTTTAGCAACTCTTTATAAGATCTCTTTCTGTTTTTTGGTTGGAATACTAAACGCGTCAATCTCTCAAAGAAATGCAATGCTCCTATCACCTTTTTTGACTTTGGGAAATATTGTCACTCACTATTTCTTCCTCACCAGCACAACCACACAAATGTCCAGAGAAAGTGCATGATGTAAGTATATAAATGCGTTAGTTTGGCTTGATAACAGCAAACACCAAGAGGATTTTCCTTAAGGGAAGCTTGTTAAAACAATGACAGGCAATCTCTTCCACTTTGTGGTAGCCCTTCTGGCGATTTCTTACTCGATCACCTCAAATAATGCTGCCCCAGTTACAAGTATATCTTTGATCAATTTCAAGCTACAAACTTCATTTCTTTCTTTTTGCTACCTTAGTTGAAATTTGTGAGCTTACTCTGAGGAGTTTGCATCTTTTGCAGGATTGGGAAGGTTAATAGCACATGGACCTCCAGTGCTTCCAATTACAGCAAACACCTACCCGGTATTAGTCACTGACAAGTCGGTTAGATGAATTTTTGAACTTGGTTGTCAATATATTGAAGCTAATATATTGCGAGAATTAACTTTTTTTTCCCCTTTTATCCTCTAACAGGTAGCTAAAGAGAAAATCTGGGAGGAGCATACTATTGACAAGAGGATGATTGTGGAGTTAAATGACTATCCCGGTACAGGGGCCAATAATCGTCACGTTCCGAGGCCACAGTTTTGAAGATGCAATGATCGCTAGCTAGTTTCTCAATATGTGGATGACCACTTCGTTGCACTTACCGAGCCATGTGGTGTGGACAGTCTAAACATGATTTCCTTGGCCATCACGACAGTGTAGGATTAGAAAGTTCGTTATTTATTCCATCTCTTGAGGTAGTTACTAGTTGATCTATGTAGATATAGTTATATCCTAGATCGAACTGAGAAATTTGAGATTCAGCAGAGATATGTAGTTGACTCTTAAATATAGGTATTAGCGTATCGGGGTGGTAGTTCTGATAAATATGGAATGCAATAGCTTCAATCTCATACGTGTATGGTAGGTTCTGTGGTTCTGATAAAGACAGTATGACAGTTATGTTTCCTTTACGCATTTCTTATCAAGTTGTTGTACTAGTTAGCTCAATTTGGTAGCGAGTTTAATATATGGACACGATCACACGAGACAGACTAACAAAGAAACAGAGACACAGGTTTTGGCCTGCTCAGGTTACAAATGACAAGATGTATCATGATTCAAGCATTCATTTCAGTGCAATGATGACACGCTAAACTCAAACTAATTATATCAACCAGTAGTTAATGTTGTTTAGTTCCATTAAACTCTTAATTCTGATGTTCAATATTGCTGTTTTTGATCATTGATTTAATGATCAGATAATGAAGCGCAAACCCTGATGTCGTTTCTAAAAACAATGACAAAAAAAATCGTAGATTGATTATGGAAGCATGAACTGGGACATACTTGGAAGTTCTAATGAATCCACTCTTATTTTAAATAAAATATAACTTGCATTGACCCTTGGTCGTCCTAGTCAACCTGAAAGAAGAAAGAAAAATTTTAAGGTTAAATATTTGATTTTTCAATTTATAACAATTTCTCATATGTAGAAGGAAAAAGAAACATAGTAAATAATGAGTAATAGAATTAGAACCCATACGGCCTAAGTCCATGAAATTTATATTACATGCTATTAAAAAAGGGGACAATCTCATTAGATAAAGGTGTTTCCTTCTTCTCTTCTGCTCTTGGGAACTAAGTCATTAACGAGTATGACTTTCGATTCCTTTCTTTAAGATCGAACGTTAGCTTGGATACGCCTTGTGGACAGTCTTCTCATTTTGAGAAGTGGTTCAGTCGGATTTTGCCGGGGCTGAACATCGTTATTCGGATCCATGGTTCTGATTGATTTCAGCTACAGGATACCTGCAAAACAAGTAAGGCATGCCGGGGGTTGGTTCCCGGAAGGCCCCTCCGACGCTCAAGTTAGTGTTTTTGTAAGGGTTTTGATAATTGAGAACAGAGACAAGTATAGTTTTCTATCTCGTACCTGCGTCGTGAGGAGATAATCAACTTATATAGTAAATACCTGTTAGGTTTAGGTCATTGTATATGAGTGGGAGGTTGCCACTTGCAAATGGGCCGTGGATACGTGGACCTGGGCTTGGGCCTAGAATAGCCGACCCAACCATAAGCCCCCTACTCCTCGAGTCTGATCATGGAGAAGGGTCGAAGGAGTACATAAAGATTGTGTCGCTCGTCCGTGTGACGACTCGTGATAAGGCCGGTCGATCGGGGACCGAAATGCCATGTACGATAATTTCTGCTATGACAGGAAACCAATCGAGTTTTTACGCCGAGTGCTCGGTAGTTCGGGTCGGGATAGAGCGAGTGATTGACTCGTGCTAGAGCTGGGCGAACAATCGACTCGAGTTGAGAGCCGGGCGATCGATCAGTTCGCGCTGTGTCAAGTATGTCCTCTCGGCGGTCACGCCGCTTCGAGTCATTAATGACCCTAATTTTCCTCGGCTCAGATCTTACCACGTGTCTGAGCTCGGCTCGGATTCCACCACGCGTCTGATGCCGATTGGTAGTTCCGTTCAGTGGATCACTGTTATAAATATTGGAATCGGCAGACTATAGATCTTCTTTACCTCGCATTTGATTTTCTAGTCTCTGCTCTCGTTACTCTTCGTTTCGTAGGTTGCATTTGCCGGAGTCCAACTGGTTCGCTGAAGTCTCCCGATCGATGGACCAGGAGATTAAAAAGCTTCTTGGTCAGGTCATCGCTTTAAGGGCTCAACTTTCTTCGATGGAAGAGGATAAGCTCAGAATGATTGTGTCGAGGGATGAGCTGGAAGAAGGGTGTCGAGCTTTGCAGCGCAATAATGAGGAGATGAAGATAGAAGTCCTCAATGCCAAGTTTTTCAGCAAAAATGGAACAAGAGTTTCGTGCGAAAGTCCTCCATGACTGTCGGGAAGTGATGACAGAGCAAATGAAAGCTGAGAGGAAGCTGTCGGAGCTAAAAGGCTCCCTTAAAGAACAGAGGGTTGAAGCGATCAAACGATGGGAAAAGCGGTCTCTCATTGATGAACGCAAGGAATTTGCTTGCGATTTGGCTCTTTCCCTCTTGAGGAGCTGCCACCGCTCTTACGTCTCTGATGGGTCGGATGGTCCTTCATTCGAGGACTATGCCGAAACAGTGCTTTCCTCCGAGCTCGGCCTTTCAGTTTGGTAGATGAGGGAGATAGTTGAGAAGGATGTAGAGGCTTTACCGGATGGGCAGTTGGCCCTCAGTTCAGGTGAGGAAGAGGAGCGAGCTCGTGGAGGTTTCTCTTCGTTTGCTCCCGCAGACGCCGATCCTGTCTCAGCTGTCTTGCCGACCTCTGAGGCCGCTTTTCCTGTTGACCTGGCCGCTGGGGCTTCCCTTCCTTCCGAGCAATTCTGAATTGTGAAACTCCCAAAGCTCACCTTGTCGGGCTTGTGACCAGCCAAATATTAAATGAAAAATCTTATTTTCGTACTTTGTTGCCTTGTTAATTCCGTAAATGAAGCTCTAAACTATCGTTAGCTGTGTATGAGAGATTGCCTTTTCGAATAGCACGTAACGAGCTAGCGTGTTCGATATAAGTCGGTCGGATGTTGGGTTTGAAGGAATCATAGCTGAGACTTTTTACGAATCGTAGGTAGCGAACGAGTGCGTTCGGTACGCGTCGATCGGTCACATGGTGTGAGATAATCATAGTTGACGTCTAGGCAACCTATCCGATCGATGTCGAGGCCGAGCGACAGTTTGGCCGAGCGGTCCAAGTTTTTGGGACTTGGAGTCAGCTGGTTCCAACATCCTGTGTTGGCGACCTGGCCGAGCTATGTCGAGGCCGAGTGGTGTCGAGGCCGGTCGATGTCGAGGCCAAGGGTCCCGAGGATCTTGTCTTGGCGACCGGGCGATGTAGACGTAGATCGATGTCGAGGCCAAGGGTCCCAAGGATCTTGTCTTGGCGACCGGGCCGAGTTATGTAGAGGCACGTAGCTGAGCGATTCGAGGCACGTAGCCGATCGATGTCAAGGCACGTAGTCGGGCTCGAGGCACGTAACCGAGCGATGTTGAGGCATGTAGTCGAGCTCGAGGCACATAGCCGAGCGATGTCGAGGCACATAACCGGG
>JANVCL010000006.1:27054812-27072518 GCA_026546855.1 Erythroxylum incrassatum
TCTGTTGTTGTGTATATCTGTGGTATAAATGAAACCTTCAAACCTTCCGCGATGAAGCCTCGGATATTGGGAGTTTTACCTCCCTAGTGATCTTACAAGTTATGGAGCACCTCCGCTTAAACACTTAGGGAAGGTAATTTTGTGTGTATTCAGTTTCTTATTATTCTTATTGCTAAAAATGCAGGTTCATAGACATCTCAGGGTTAATAAGGTGGAGGGTTATATTTCCGTCCCCTCAGTAATAGGCAGGTTTCCAGGAGGAGTTCCATTTCCTACAGCGATGTGTTTTGCTGGTTGTGGTCTTTGGTGGGTTTTTTTGTAGGTCTTTGTGTGGAGTTTTCATGTCTGTTGGTGAATTTCTGTACTAGGGTAGTGGATTTCGTTTTCTTCGGTTTCTCGATAGGCAGGTTTTGAGGGCGTGGTGTGATTTTCCATGCTTTTCCTTTGTATTTATTTTTCGTGAGCCTTTTGGTAGGCTAGGGTTTTTTTTCGAGAATCACTAGCTGTGTATATAACCTTTTTCTTATTTGTATAAATGTTTTAATGATTTACCAAAAAAAAGTGCTCATTCCATTGTCTTATTGTAATTTTAGTAATGTTTATATATTTTTTATAAATATCCAACAGAATGGTACCTTGTAGAGACAAAAGGAAGAAGTTGGCTACTATAAAACTTGTAATTTCATCTAGATCGATTAGTTAATGACATAAATTCAACTCATAGCCAATAATAACATTCTACCTCAAGCAACAATGAAATTAGTCAGGTAGGTTTGAAAATTCTATACTTTCAAGTCAATAAATATATATTTAAATATATATGTATTTCTTATCATTTTTTCTATAAGAAATAGAGCCTGTTCTAGAACAATGCCACAGCATAGCAACAATAATATTCCACCTTTAAGTCATACACAACAACTTTATTTTGCCTCTAACAACAACGAATCTACTACTACAATCAGCTAGACTTATGCTCAAATAAATATTTATATATTCTAATATTTTCTTATCATTATTCATTTGTTGTCAGCTTCCAATGCTAGGATTAGGAAAAAAGACAATAACAGCAACAACCAAGTAGAAATTTTGCTGACACATGGGATCTAGAAAGATCCAATAGTACACAGCCTTACCCCTAACTAGTTGAGAGGTTGTTTCCAAATGACCCACATAAAAAAAATAACAATAACAATAGCAATACAAATAATAATAATAATAATAATAATAATAATAATAATAATAATAATAATAATAATAATAATAATAATAAAACAATAACAACAACAATAAGAAGAAGAAGAAGAACAATAACAACAACAACAAGAAGAATAAAAATAACACTAATAACAACAACAACAACAACAACAATAATAATAAAGGTAAAGGTAAAACTAGAGGTTGTGATTGCAATGAATTGTAAGTTATTAACACATACTGATACTCAGCAAGGTTGTCCTTTAAACAAGGTTCAATCTACGAATTGTCAAGTGAGTTCAGAATTACTGCAAGAACATAACTATTTTGTCTGAAACATGTTAAAGACTTGAAGGAAGACAACTTACTTGAAAATGCTTTGGAAAAAGTTGCAATAATTATACAAAATTTTTAACTTTATGCAATATTGTTTTAATGATTTTGAGATTAATCATATTTTTACTTATTGTTCATAGATGAAATTGAATATTATGGATATTAAGAACCCAGATGCTTCAAACTATGTTACTTCATTATTGAAACAAAAAACAAGGGATCGTCATTTCAAGTTGTTTAAGTATTATAAATACTTTCCTTCTAATACAGAGGTACAAAGTCATGTTCCCGAATGAACGTCTAAACAAAATTGAAATAGTTTGCAGGACTATTGGTTTGACCTAAAAGTTTATGTTTATTTTCTTTGCCTTCACATTTGCTTGCATTAATCTTGTTCGATGATTTAACGACTAAGTTATGTTTTTTCTTGATATAGGAAAATTGTGAGAAGGTAAGGGTTAATAGATCAAAAATAAAAACATGTCATAATCAAGGGTCAAAGTCATTTTGTATTTACTTAAAGTGAATATGTTTGCAAGTTATACTTAAATCCATAAACATTACATTATTTATTGTGCCCTTTATTGTTTCGTAAAATAGAGTGACAAGAAACTATATGAACAAGAGTGGGTTAAGATCACACTATATAAAGTCACTCATTATAAGGAAGGTAAAGGATGAGTGTCAGAAGAAGTAGAAAACAACTATGTAACTATAAAAGTTTGTTCAATATTTTTTTATTAATGTAATAGTAAGTAGTAATATTTAGATTGAATATTGGTCTTTTTATTTTAAAATAAGATGCAAGAGTTATTAGAGAGGTCTATGTCTAAGGGGAATGAACACAGTTCAAAAGGCATTTGTGATATAGTACTTGGTAATTATTTTGGCTATATGAAAAGTCTTGACTATGACTTTAAGCCAAATGTTTCATCAATATATAAAACAATAACTGAACACCTTCAAGAGGAAAACAATAAGCTTAAGGCTACATTACAAGCTGAAGTAATCAGGAGATAAGAACTTTGAACCAAATTAGCAAAATATGATATGTTATTCAAAAGATGATTTGGCCTGTATTATGATGAAATGAAAAGGAAAGTAAAAGGTATTAATTCTATCTCCTATACTTATTCTATCACTTCTAGTATGTACTATAATTTAATTTTAACAAGCTTTTTCTCGGATTATAGAATGGATGAAGAGCATCTGATGAGTGATTATATTATGAATGGTAAAGTTATATGGTGTTTGCTTTAATCAAAACCAAATATCTAGTGTATCAATACTCTCACAATATTTTTAGTTGATTTTAACCAACCTTATTAGAAAATTACAGGTTTATGGACTTAGACAACACTAGGTAATTATTTGGATTATGCTCTAATGCTTTTATAAGCTAAGCATCTTTGTCAGTATGTCAAACATATTCTAATTTATGAAGTGATCTCTTTATTTATTGTTGTGTCTATAAGAATTCCTCAAGTTGTCATTAATATCTTGCATAGGAACAAATGATAATCCTTTAATGTTATATTCTTTTTGTTAGTACAATTTGATGATATTTATATAATTTTACTTTGTATATACAATGCTCAACATTTTGAGTTATATTTCTCTACAATTTAATTTTATAATAATAATTAAATCATTCATAATAAAAAATATGTTGATATATTACATACGAAGCGTATTGTTCAATATTATCACTATAGCAAAAAATGCTTTAGGCAATATTAAATTAGTAACATTTAAAAATGTGTTGTTTAAAACTAACATAATGCAATAGTTTTTAAAGTAAGGCCTTTAATAATATTAATAGGCAATGGTAATATTAATTTGTTGTCATATATTTAAAAAGGTAACAAAATTAAAATGTCGTTGCTATAAAATTTTGTATAAGCAACAATTAAACCCATTGTAACTTTAAACAATAATTAAAGGTGACAATAGGTCACGTTAGACTCAGACCCACTTAGGCCCAAACCCTACTTGAAATTTTGTATTTAAGCTTATACTCAAATTGAGGCTTTCGGTCCGAGCCTAAGCATAATCGAACCCAACCAAACTTAATTAAATATATTATTTAATATTTAAAATAAAAAATAAATTCATTTTTATAAAAAATTTGAACCTTGGATCAGGTTGGACTGGATAGTTCGAGCTCAATCTGAAACTTAAAAATATTAAAAAACAAGGCCTAAAATTTAGTCAACTCAAGCCGAGTCAGGCCAAATCAGACTAGAATGGGCAAGCTTTGTCATAACTAACAATAATTAAAGTATTATTTTTTAATAGTTTTATGCATATATTATACCTTTTTGTAATATTTTAGGAAAAAATGTGATGTATACATTGGCACCAAAACATATTAGACTTTAACTTTCCCTTTATTTTTCAAATGAAAGTTTGGCGATGTCGTCAAAGCATTATCATTTGTTTACTTCTTCAAATTAACTCCCTTATTACCAACCTTCTTTGGGGATCTATTGTGACTGACTTACCCTATTATTCTCTCCCTAATGTCACGACCTCCATCTCTGGCATCAATCTCTCGCCATCTCCTTATGTCTCTTGATATTTTCAAAAGCATGATTTTCTTACTCTGAGACTCCTCTTATATTTTGATTGAGAGGTAGGAATAACACACGAAAACACAAGTATGTCCCAACATTTGAATAAATATTCAATCTAGAGCTTATTTTTAAAAATATATATATAAGGAATCTGTTTGTTTATTCATGCTTATCATCTAGTAAGGAGGCAAGATTAAGCATGCTTATATATTTTTGTATCAATATGATCCCAGTTGTTTAAAAATATATAGGTATCAATGTGGATTAGTTAGGAGTTATGACGTTAAACGTGTTTCATGTGTTATTTTCTTCTTTCTTCTAATATGGCTTCTTCTCAAGTTTTTCAAACAATTGGTAATTCAATAGCCACATTCTTTACTGTTCATTTTGTTCTTAGAGGTATTGATATTATATATAGCAATAATGGGCTACTTTGTCTTTATTTCTTTTGTCTCCCCAAAAACAAACATCACAAACATGAAAGCAGCCTCACTTACAGTTGTAGTTTTTTTTAATTCATTGTCGTATAGCTGATCGACGATTAGTAGCTAAATAATTTCAACGTGTTACACAAGGTAAATATTGTATAATTGTTTGATTTTCTACATCCACTAAAAAAGGGAATTTTATTTTCCATTACTTGCTTCCCCATTTTATTACTCGTAAGGTGTGATTTTTAGTATTGATTAACAATATAACACCAACAATTACAAAAACAAAAAGAAGAAGAAGAAGAGAAGCAAAGCTTTTCCTCTTATCATCTCTAAAAAGGTTTGCCATTTACTCTCTAAATGATTATGCCAATTTAGTTGGCTCTTATTCCCTTTGTTGTACTTTGTTCATTAGCATTTTCAATGAGATGGGAAGAAAGATACAGACAAGGTAGCCATATTAGAAGAAAGAAGAAAACAACACATGAAATATGTATTTCATGGGTTGACTTTGAAACATATATTGGTTGATCATAGGAAAGGTGAGTGATGGTTGGAGGCAAGAGGTTTGGGAATTAATGATGTGTTGTAGTATAAACATTGTGATACTACACATTTGTTGATGGAACGTTCAATAGTTGAGAGAAGATAGGTTTGGAAAGAAACTCATTTGCATATAATTAACAATTAATAGAAAAACCTCTCAAAAATTGGTAAAATGGAAATAATAAACTTCTTAATATGGTATCTCCCCTTATTGTATAATGCAAGAAGTCCTAAAAAGATATAGTTAATTGGTATATTCTATATTGATGCATTTTTAATTCTACAATAATTTCAGTAGAATTAGTGTTATCCTCTTTCGTGTTATTTTAAGTAATCAAATGAAGAGTCTGTAAATTGAATGATGATATTATATATAGAGAGGATATAGGTTCTAGTTAGAATTTAACTTCTTTCTTCCATTCTAGCCTTTTCTTTCCTGCATCTTGAATAAACACAAATTTTCATTCAAATCCCATTTTGTAACAACAAGATGACGCATTAGAGTATGGTTGGTGCTTCAGTAACATTGACAAGTTGTTAGGGTGTTATAAGAAATAACAAATAAGGAACGTGCATCCAAGAAATAGTCATTTAGACCTTCATTAGAGAATTAATTTATGTAAAGTACAGATAATGTCTTGCATATGCACCATGTTCATCAAATTCAATTTATGTTTTTGATTGATTTATAACTTTCATTAACATTGGGAAAGCTTAAATATATATCAACTTTTGTTTTGGCAAAGCTGCTATAGCTGAGAGAAGATGGGAGACAAAACAATCATCTCATTTAGGTATAGAAACATCTTTTATGAGAAAAATTATCAAACCAAAGTGCATTATAGTGAGAGGAACACTTGATGATATCTTTTATTTTAGTTTATGCATATAATTGTTTTTGTTATTATTCTACATCATTTACTTCATTTTGTTTTGATTAATGCATATATCATATGTATTTCAAGGACCACAGTTACTAATTATGGAAGTATAAGACTATTTTATGTTATGGGTTTAAATTAGGTTGTGATTTAAGTTACAAAGGATGTTCAGTCAATATATTTGATAAGGTGGACATAGATGTTGCGAGTTATAAGTAGACATTTGAGATAGGGACACAACTAAGGAATAACAAAGTTAATGGAGCATATTACAATGTTTTGGAATTCAATTTCAATAAGTCAATAAGACTTATTGAAGTTGTAAAAGGATAATGAATATGATGAAAATCTATAGGATGGTAGATGTGTATGTGAGACAAAAGTAAATGAACCTAACATAACTCCTAAAATATTGCAAATTACTTGCTAAGATAATGTAAGTGATGGCTTAGGTGATGGCCTAAATATTGACGATGGGTTAGAAGATGTAAGTGGAGAGGATGTAATTGTTGATATAAGTTGTTAGTTTCATGATAACAATAATATATAAGTTCATTATCCATGTGCTTTTTTCTAATTGTAGATTATAGAGTTATTACCGAAGCATTTGGAAACATCTAACTGAAGTGGAAACCATACTTGAGAAGCCAATAGTTGAAGTGAAAACCATACTTGAGAAGCTTACTACTATTGGCATACTTTAGGTATATTTTTTCTAGACAATTTACTGGCAATTCAAATCAGTTTATTATGTCATAATGAAAATTTTATAATTATGTATTAGGATCATAAACATTATGAGATTATCAATTTTTTACTTATATGTTTTTAATAAATTGTATATGTAATGTTTCTCAATCTTAGTTGTTAGCATATTCCATGTTGTATATGTTACTTTGATGAATAGTAAGTTTTCCATAGATAAGAGAGATAGGCATTAGATGACTTTTCCTAGATATAATGATGAATATATGAGTGTAGTTTATCATTTCCTTGAAAAGGTTTTTTTTTTCTAAAGTGGCTAACAGGAATGAAATTTCTTGTCTATGCAAAAAATGTTGCAATTATTATTGGTATACAAGAAATATTATATATGATCATTTGATTGTTGATGGATTTACTTCAGGATATGATAATTGGGAATTCAATTATGAAGGATTAATTAACATAAATATGGATATGGATGATGATAATGAATTTGATGGAAGATCTATACATGATAATATAAATGGATTACTAATTGAGATATTTAAAGACATAGATGAAGCTCCCAATAGTTGTGTAGGAGTTAGTAATGATCCAAATGTTGATGCTAAGAAGATTTTTTAATTGGTAGAGAAAGGAAAACAAGAATTATATCCTAGTTGTCAAAGTTTTTCTAAGCTTTCTTTCACCATTCAACTATATCTTTTTAAGTGTACCCATGGAATTAGTAATGCAGCTTATACTGATCTTATAGGGATATTTAAAGAGGCCTTTCTCAATGCAAAGAATCCTAAATCTTTTAATGAGACAAAGAAACTTGTGAAGGATTTAGGACTTCACTATGAAAAGATACATACATGTCCCAATGATTCTATTTTATATTGGAGAAATGGTGAGAAAGCAACCAGCTATAGAGTGTGTCTATGTGGAAACAAAGTTGTAATAATAAAGATAATAGAGATCATTATACAACCTCAAATGCGAGGCAAATGCTAATTAAGGTGTTAAGATATTTTTCATTAAAATCGAGGTTTCAACGTCTACATATGTCTAGAATTAGTTGAATTCCTGAAATAGCAAGATAAGGGGCATCCTAAAGACGGTAACTTAAGGTATCTTGTCGATGACTATGCTTGGAAAGACTTTGACTCATTATATCATGATTTTACATAAGATCCTCGTAACATCATATCAGCTCTTGCCAGTGATGAATTTAATTATTTTCGTACAATGAGAGTTTCACATATTACATGACCCATAATTTTAGTAAACTATAACTTATCACCATGGAGATGTCTGAAGTCAGAAATTTTGATATTATATTCAATTATACCTGGCCCAACTTCTCCTAGAAGGGATATTGATTTTTTTTTGCAGTCGTTGATTAAAGAGTTGACAAAGTTGTGGGAGTTTGGGGTAGAGATATATGATGCTTCAACTAATCAATCATTTAAGATGTGTGTAGCCTTGTTATGTATAATTAGTAACTTTCCAGGATATGCAATATTGTCCGGATGGAGTACAAAGGGAAAGTTAGCATGCCCTAATTGTCATTATAAAACTTGCTCTGAATATTTAAACTACAGTAGAAAGAATTGTTATCTCAATCATTGGATATTTTTGGATAGAAATCATCCTTGGAGGTGTGATAAGAGATTATTCAATGATGATGTAGAGTTGGGAGAATCACCAATTCCTCTATCATGATATGATGTGTTAGATCTTATTAATGGGTATCATAAATGTTTTGGGGTAGGCGAAACACAAAACAAAAAAACACCATGTGATAATCCTTTAAGTAAGAGATCTATATTTTTTGAATTACCTTACTAGAAGTATAATGGGTGCTGATATAATCTTGATGTGATGCACAATGAGGAAAATTGTATGTGATAATATTCTAGGAACTTTGTTGTTGTAGTTTTTGGGCAAGTTAAAAGATCATCTTAATGTAAGGTTTGATTCGAAAGAATTGAGGATTAGAAAAGATCTACAACCTATCAAAGTAGATGACTCTCATATGTCACCAGCTCAGACTTGCTTTTACATGACCCTAGTGGAGAAAGAAAACTTCTGTTTAGTTTTGAAGAATATAAAACTACCGCAAGGTTGTGTATCAAATATTACATGATGTGTTTATTGTAGTAAGAGAAAAATATCAGGATATAAAATTCAGAATGCTTATATTATTATACATCACTTATGGTAATATGTTGTTAAGAAAACATTACCAATAAAGTTTACACTTGTTTTAAGTAGGCTAGGTTCTTTTTTTCAAAGGGGTATGTAGTAAAGTCATTAAGCTAGGGGGCTTTGAGCATTTAGAAAAGGAAATTATGGAAGTACTATATCAACTTGAAATAATTTCTTTGACATCATATTTCATTTACTAATTTATTTTCCAAAATAAATCAAATGTATTGGACCAATGCATTGTCACTTTATGTACTTTGTTGAGAGACATTTGGATATGTTAAAAAGATTTGTTCATAATAAAAGCCAATCAGAAGGGTCTATAGCTAAAGGATACTTAGCTGCAGAATATGCAATTTTTTGTTTTATTTATACGCATCATGAGGTGAGAAAAAACATAGGCATATGGAAGACAATGACAATACAAATCTTGTTGATGTATCATCTTTATTCTTTTCAAAAGTTGGGCATCTTATTGGAGGGAAAAGGTGAAGAAAAGGCAAAGCTGTCAATTTAGACTTAAATACATTACATCAAGCTTGTTAATACATTCAATTTAATTCAAATGACAAAGATGTTGAGAAGTACATTAGGTAAGGTACATACACATTATTTAACCATATTAAGATCAATTTTTTATTCCCATCATAATAATTAACATATATCGTTATTTTTAAGAAGCATCACAAATTTAAAGAAATAAGTAGTAAAAGAAGTTGATGGGCAAGGGCATAAAATCATTGTAATGAGTTTCCTCAATGGTTTTAAGAAAACGTGATAACTTTTAATGACACCCTAAGTCATGTTCATTGGTTATCCAAAGGCCCTAACAATGTGACAAAGAAATATTCAGGTTATGTTATTAATGGATACAATTTTATGAATGAAAAATGGTTTGCGAGGTGTAAAAGCCAAAATAGTGGAGTTAATTTGACATTATTAACTTCAAGTTTCGCAAGTTCTAGAGACCAAAATGTAGCACTAGGAAATGTGAATTACTATGGATCAATAGAGGAAATTATCAAAGTGGATTACTGGGGACAATTCAATGTAATGTTGTTCAAATGTTGTTGGTATCAAAAGGAGAAAGATGATTATAGGCTTACCTGAGTGAACTTTAAAAAGTTATGTCATATGGATGATGCTTTTGCATTGGGAAGCCAAGTTCATCAAGTGTTTTATGTATTTGGTTGTTTTGAGAAAGGTTGTCATTATGTGGAGAAAAAGGTACCTAAGTATCTATTTGATGCATCTTTAGATGATAATGAAAATGATGAAGAAACATATTGGGGACAACCAAATGACTATGTCAATGATTTCTTCAAAAATAATGGTGACACGAACCCTAATGGTTAATAGAAGATTTACTCGTAGGCATGGTTGACATGCCTCCAAATATCTTAAATATAGAAATAGAAAATGATGATAATGAAGATGATTTAAACTTTGATGAAACTGACTGAGATTGGATAGATATTGATCAATAATTTGTTATAGAAAGTCCTTATTTATTTTTCTTTCCCTATTAAAAATGTTATTTTTGTTAATTTATGCTTAAATATAATTTAATAATCTAATTATTTATATATGCTATTAACAACAATATTCTTTATTGCCATAGGTATTTATAATGAAAAAGGGGAAAAGGCAAACATGTGCGACCAAATTTGTTGCACCAGGTCTATGACTAACTTTTTGAGAAAGTAACAGAAGAAGACTCATGCTTATAAATTAAAAGATTCATCTAACTTGTCATATAGAGAGGAAGAGCATTTGGAGGAAAGTGAAGAACAATGCCAATTCATTAAAAAAAAAGGTACATGTTTTATCATTTGCTTTAGTGATATGTATATGATTATTCTACTATTAAATTTAGTTTGCATATAGTTTCCATAGTAGCAGTTATTTTTTGTCCACTTTGTACTATGAATGAAATACTTTTGATATTGATATAGATTAAAAAAACTTGTAATTTATCTTTTATTTCCATTAGTTTTAACTGTCACAAATTTTAATAGAAAAGGAAGGAATAATCCTCTAAAAAGAATGGCAAACCATAACCTTATATCCTTCAGGTAGTTTTGTTGACTTTTTAAGGTGAAAAAGACAAAAGAAACTTGTTGAGGAACAACTAAAGGTGGAACAAGTAAGTGGAGGGGATGAAATACATGAAAATATAGTAGAAGGCGAAGTAAGGAGAGCGATTGTTCAGAAAGAGTATGCTTTTCTAAGAAGGGAAGAACTAATAACTAAAATTATGGAACAACAATCTAAACCACATGAAGACATAGTAGAAGAAAATGGATGTGGTTTCAACATGAATATGGTAGAAATTGCTACTACTCAATGTAAAGGTAATCATATATTATACTATTATTTAAATAATTTATCTTATTTATACTAACATTAATGATTATTTTGAATATAAAATTTGTGAAGATGAAGGGGAAAGGTCTAACTTTGCTCATGGAAGTTTATGCAAGATCTATGGATCAATGCGAGTCAATTTTTTTCTATGCTTTTAATCAAACAGTTGGTCCTAATGAGAAAATGTTGACTGAATTCACACTTTTCTTAGGTATTGTGGCTCATAAACAAAATCTTGCATCTCTAAACCATATTAATTGGCGAAAGATTCTCAAAGACCCCATTTGGGAATATGTTAATGAAAGAAATTATTATCTTAATGTTCCTTTCAATTTTGACTTATGAAATTTAAATGAACATTTATTAAATTGCAGAAGAGATATATTCTCCCATTAGAAGGTAAAGAATGGCCTTTGAAAGTTGTTGGAGATGCATGGAAAAGTTATAAGTCTAAAGTGAAGTGAAAGCATTTTAAACAGTATATGATAGATGCAAAAAGAATGGCCAACCGTCCTAACTATATATGCAAAGAAGTCTTTAAGGTGCTCATTTCTTATTAGAACCATTCAAATGTGAAGTTGTGATAACTATTCTTACTTTTTACAAATTAGTTACATGATATCTATTTAATATAGTACTTTAATGTTTAGCTAATTGCTGAAACAAATATTCAAAATAGAAAACAACAAACTAAAATGCACACAAATGGTCGTAAGAGCTTTGTAAATATGTATGCTAAGTTGGTAAGTTCTTCAATGAGTTATAATCTACCAAGAAACTGCTTAAATTTTGTAAATTATTTCTAAATTATAATTAATAATTGTTTCCATGGATAGCAAAATGAAAGAGAGTGTAAAACTCCACTCTCTAATGCTGAAAAGTATCCTGCAACTTACAAAATAAAGCATGGAAAAGTGTACAAACAATCTACTAAAGTTGTAAGGGAGAAAATTGTAAGTAATGTTTGTCTTGTAATAATTTTCTATATTGTTACTACTTGTTGAGTTGCCCAAATTTATTGCTTATTATATGTGTTTGTGATTCCATTTCATTTGTTATATATATATGATTTTTTTATTCTTGTCAAAATGAGTTATTTCTAATATAACTGGAATTACAGTAGGTTTTATGTTACCATACATGGTGTTTGCATTCATTAGTGTGGCTGTAAATTTTCTTTTGTAGGCTTTCATTAAAGAAGTACAAAAGGAAAATGATAGTCAAAAGCTTGATGAATTTGTGACTAATATGAGAATGATAAGGCCTGGACGTAATAAAAGTTTTAGAAGGGGCGTGAAAGCATCTAGCATGAAAGAAAATAATATGGCGAGTGAAGCTTTGTACAAAGCTCGTAATGAGTATTTGCAGTCCATCAAGAATGTATTGGAAGAAGAGATGAACCAAAATGTAGAAGTTGAAAAGGAGAGAATGAGAAAGGAATTAAAACAAAAGGAAGTTGAATGTTTGGAAATGAAAAGGCAATTAAAACAAGATAAAGTTGATATAGAAGAAATGATGAAACAAATGTTCTCCCTCATTCAATCTCAACTTGGGCAAGATAATACAACTAACATAGATATGTTTTGTAAGTTGATTGCACCTAGTCAATCAAGAAAGGAATCTTCTATTCCTCTATATCATACATACCAACATTAAGAATATCAGGTGACAAATTTTCTTAGTTCACTGTTGTTGTACATCATCATGCTATCTTTTTTTATATTAATTGCTTATGTTCATACTTTTCTGAATTTGTTCATAAAAAGAATTAAATCATTGTATTGTTAATTTTTGGACTATATTATTTGTCTTGATTAAATTAAGGTCATAATCAAGTAGTTAGTATTTCATTCTTTAGATATATCAACTTGTATATGATCATTGTAGTTTTATAATTCTAATCTACTTTTTTTTCTTTTTCTTAGAAAGGTAATGATTAGGAGTGGATAAGGATGTATTTAGATTAATTCACTTATATTCTATATGAAATAGAGGAAAATAATGTAGGTGACTATTTTAGTTAGTGATTTTTTGCTTTTTATTTTAAATATGTTAAAGGCTGAATTTTACAAGTCTTCATGGTTATGGACTATATATCATATATAAATGCAGTAATTGTTTATTTTTTTGATACAAATTGTTGTCTAAAAAATCACTTTATTACCTTATAAAGATTTAAATTGTTGCAATATCTATTTAACACCATTGCTATAGTTTGAAACTATTGTGTCACCTTAGTCAAAACTTAAAGTAACATTTTTTATTTTGTTGCAAAATTTGTTCCTTATATTTATAGTAGCGCTACTTTTATTGAACGACATGAATTCTACTTCCTTAATAAAAAGACAACAATAATTGTGCTTATAGTTGCACTTTTGTCTGTTATCTTAAGCGATGGATTAAAAAACGTAACAAATAACATATTGCTACGTTATAAAAAACATAGCAAATAATATTTTGCTACATTATAAAAAACGTAACAAATAACATTTTGATATGTTACAAAAGAAAATAGCTAATACTATATAGCTACAAAGGAAAAAATGTAACCAAAAATTAACTACTACATTTTATTTTAGTTGTCAATCATTTGGCGTGAAATTTTTTCCCACCAACATCGACTGATAATCAATTTTTAGCTACGAAAAAATTTTTAGCTAATACTTTTTGTCTACAATTTCTAAGAAGGTCGTTTATAATTTTCAGCTATGGGGAATTGGTAACTCATTATGTGATGAAACATAAATGTTACAAATAACTGTAACGACAATTTTTGAACAATTGGCCATGTAGTTAACTGTCTACTTTGTTATAGTGAAAAATCGGTTAGTTTACTAAAACTGATTAGTTTATGAATAAATCAATCAATTTTTAATAACAAGAGTTATTAAAATAAACTAAAACAGTAAATTAAACAACTGAACTAATTTAATTTTTTAATCATTGGTTACAAGACCCAATAAAAAAGTTGGGTTATCCACTGTCTATATCGTGGCAAAGGACGATTATAATTAGGTTAATGTCAGCTAATAAACTGATGCAAACACAAAAGAAATAAGGGGAAACAAAAAAGTTTGTGTGATGCAAATTAAATAGCAAATATCCAAGTTAGATAAATTTGAGAGTTATCTTTTATATATTTCTATATTGAAAAGAATGATTATGTCTATTTTAAGAAATGTAGTTTGTCATCCAGTCTAACGACACAGTGATTAACACTACAACAAAAACAACGTTTGGCTACGAAAAAAGTTGTAACTAATTGTCTCAAAATCGTCGCTAATAATCATTAGTGACGATTTACATTCGTTGCCAAAAATGTCGCCAAATCCCCATAGCTAAAAACTATATGCGACGTTTTTCACTAATCGTCGCTAATAGTTTTTGCCTATGCTTTATTTTAGTAGAAAAAAACTATTAGCGACTTTTTAAGAAAACATCGTCAATACATTTTGGCTACATTTAAGTTTCGTAGCTAAAAATTATTAGCTACTTTTCCAATAACGTAGCTAATTGTTTATAGCTACATTTCTAAAAACGTAGCTAAAAAGTTTTAGCTATGTTTTTTAAAATGTAGCCAAATGTTTTTAACTAAGTTTTATAAAATATAGACAAATTTTTAGTATACATTTTAACAAAATGTTATATCATATTAATTATAATTTTTGTGACATTTTTAATCCATATTATTGTATATAATATTTAGATTTTTTGTGTTACTTTATTATACAAAAATAATTGATAATTTGAAGCATATAATCATTAAATTATACCCAAAAAAAGAATATTCTTTGTATACAAGATTTTAATTACAACTTTAACAATCCCTATAAACAAAATAATAAATACAGAGACTAGTTTTGAAATTATAAATACTAAGATTACAAAAAAAATTACAACATAACTAGAATGATTCTAGGTTTGTCCATGTTGACAAGAGCAGCCTCATACGTCAGCCATCATATACGAAACATTAGCCATGAGAATCATGAAAGCAACTTCAAAATTGGTAGAGTGCCTAAAATTATGCATAATTAAGCTAATTTGTTTTCAATTAGGAAAGATAAGAGGGCAATGAAATGAGAAAGTAATCCAACATAATATTCATTGAAAACTATTAAGTACTTTCTAAAGTACAACTTCTTTATCATGTAAATACTCAATAATCCAATTTGAGAGTAAAACAAAAAGTAAGTGTTGTAACATATATGCATTGGGTGCATATGAGTAAGGTTAAGAATACTTTAAACAATAAGAATAAAGCGTCACGAAGGAAGACAAACATGACAGTTTAAAAGCATTTCATCTCAAGAGCTTCAGGACTACAATCACTAATATGAATTTCAAGTTGCAAGTAAATCGAAATTTTTGTGGTTGTTGGAATATGAACATAGCATCTACAAGAAGTTAAATGTCATTGTTATTGTTGATAGGTGTTCATTAATCATGATAGGTGTTCATTTACTTGACTATCTCCTAAAATATACTACCCACGGAGTCTTAAAATGTAAGTGCCTGTTGCTCTATAATGGCTTTGAAAAGAAGCATAAAGGACACGAGCCGCAAAAGTCACACTTCAAAAGGAGAGCAGATGGGAGCTGGGGGGTCCAAAGGACGTCTGAAGCAAGGGTTGAAAAGCCCTAGTGACTGACTATGGAAAGATAAAGTAATGCTTTCGGGATTGAAACTTGAAAGGAGGACCAGTTCAGCACTATAACATCCCTTGGACATAAAGCAATGAGTTTCTTATGATATTTAAAAATATATATTTTTAATTAATTTCAATTCAGTTCGGTGTATAGTTTAAGATTCCTTGATTTACTTGCTTTTCTTTTCTTTTTTTTTCCGGTTGGCTTTCTTTTCAATTTCTTTTGGGAAAAAATATTTGAAATTCACTTTTCTTTCGCAGTGTACAGTGTGATAAAGAGAGAACAAAACTTAAAGTTGTTTAGTCCTTTAGGCTTGTAAAACATGGCCTGTAAAGTGTTGGCAATTATAGCCGTGCTTGTTTATTCCTTTGATATTCATTCCGCCCCTCCCCTTGGATCCACCACCATTTAATAGTTTTGACTTGATTGGTTCTATGCTTTTTAGTACTTTTGTGGCATTGGGAACAACATTCCCTTAAGTTTTTACTATTGATCAAAACTTATTGTCGATCAAGGAAGTCAAAGAAGCTAATACTATTAGCCAATTACTCGCATTCCAAGATATGCAGATAACGGAGAGATGATTCCGGTCCTATTCTCATCCTTACAGGAGCTGTGGTTGGTGAAATCTAACCTAGTTTTCTGTGCGCAGACCATTGGCTACTATCCATGTGCCTTTGTCTGTTGCACACCTTTTCCTTTTTTAACAAGATTTCTTCAACGGAATCTTGCCTTTTCTTCTTTTCCTTTTTCATTGCATGTTCGGCTTCAAGGAAAAGAGGACGAGAAAGTCATAAAGAGAGTCATACTGTTAGGCAAGCAGCCTTGTCAATTTAATACAACCAAAACGTCCAACATTCACTTATTCTTTGTTGGGGGTAAAATTATTGGAGATGTCATCACCCATCGGTAGTACTGCAGTATAAAAACAACTTTGTACCTCCCTTACTCTGATCGTCTTTTTCTTTATCTCTGTCTCATCTTTCTCTCTTATCCATTTGAGCTTTTCTTTATTTTCATTAATCTGCGGTTGTCTGCTTGTTGTTTAAGTTGTATGTTTTAGTAGTTTGGGTCATTTTGTTCTCATTAAAAGGAACAAACAATTGTACCTCTCCCGCTCCCGCTCCCCCCCGCCCATAACGAGGCCGACGACCCAAAGGAAACAATCAAACACTTTAGGCTAGCTAGATCATCGGACACCATGCCTTTTCTTTAATACGTATATTAAGTTTTCTTTTAGGTACTCATCAGGGATATAGTCTGTAGCTTGATCTGTGAGCTTTTCATAGAAGTTAACGTATTTGGCCAAATATATAAAGGCTCTTCTACTCCTATAATTTTATAGTTCAAATCAACTTGAGTATTTTCTCATGTTAATGAATAAGGGAAAAGATCAATAAGGATAAGATCATAAGAAAAAGAATAGTCTCTAGAAAGTTATCTTTGCAGAGTATATACTTGGACAACATTATGTTCTGAAGTGGCTCAGCATTTTGTATACTATTTGCTTCTGGAATCAATCCACCCAAGATCATGTGGAATAAAATTTTTATTCAGCATGCCTGTGCGTGTGCAACGTACCTTCTTTCTAATGATTGTGTTCGTGATCAGGGTTCCAATCAAACAATTAATTTTCTTATCTTACGGAGTATGGATCCAACAATTTTTAAAAAAATAATACTAAATCATGACAATCTGTGGTTTTCTGATTTTCGTCCACGTTAAGGCCAAGGACGGATCCAGGAGCTGGCAGGGACTATAGCTCTTTTAGACTAAAAATTATATATATATATATATATAGACGTCAGCTTCTTTAGACTAAAAT
>JANVCL010000006.1:27092901-27108015 GCA_026546855.1 Erythroxylum incrassatum
TCGTGGAACATAGCGCGCGCCCTCGGGCGCTCACGCGGCGCGCTCCTGGCGTCGGCCTGCGGGCTCCCCATTCGGCCTGTCTTGAAACACGGACCAAGGAGTCTGACATGTGTGCGAGTCAACGGGTGAGTAAACCCGTAAGGCGCAAGGAAGCTGACTGGCGGGATCCCTATGGGAAGTGTAGCTCTAACTCTGATGACTTGCCAGACTTCGATATCTATATATTGGAGATATATGGTCATTCTCTCTTTCCAATATGAGTAATTGTTTCCATTGAAGGAAGGAAGCTTTGAGACAAATTATCATCAAAACTTCTTAAAATGTTTTTCCAAGATCTATCAAGTGTTGTAAAATACAAAAATTTGAAACCTTGTGCTGATACCAAATGATAAAGCAAACACACACAGGAGGAGATGAATTGTGTGTGACTTAAAAACAATTTGCATGTTACTTTCAATTCGTATAAAGACAGGGCCTGTTAAAATTTAAAAGCAATAAGAGCCCGTCAGACGATACAACTCTATTAAATGATGGGAGCCTATTAGATGATCAAATCCTGCTAAACAATAGGAGTCTGCTAAACGATAAATCTTGTTAAAACAATTTAAAATAGAAAGTACCTATTAAAACCGAAAAGAACTTCTTGTAAGTTGAAAACAGAAGATCCTACTATAAAAATGAAGGAACCTCTTGCAAAAATGAAAACACAAATAATATACTGTGAAAATTTAAAAGTTAAAAAGAGAGAGGAATGACGCAGTTGATTTATATTGGTTCGGCTTATAACCAAAGCCTACTTCTGGCTCCCAAGCATCCAACTTGAGTGTTTCACAAAAATTCTAAGTAGTAATTTGACGAGTCTTTTCAAACTCTCGAGTACATATTTTTTAAGGTTCTCTAATCTTTCAAACTAGTAATATTTAGCTAGCATCTACAAGTTCTCAACAGATGAAAATGTAATTTGCTCGATATGAATTTCAATGATTTCTCTCAAATAGAATTTTCGCTTTTATTCTATGATTTTATTCCTTTTTTTTGAATTAGACTGTTAATTATATAAGGAAATAAATTCAATTTGAATTTGAAATATTACGAGGTTATCGTCAAAATCATTAATAATAAATCTTGTATTAACATAATTAATATATATATTAGTCGGAACCATATCAAAGTTATATCGAAATTAACAATATCCGAACAAAACAGGACATAAATTTTAAAAATTGATTTTAGTATATTGGTCTGGTTAATGCAAAGTGCAAACTGGTCGGCAGAATTTCGCAGGAAAGAACATCTTATCAGACTTGTGATTGGTTGTTTTAAGTGATACATGTGGCACAAAACGGAAGAGCCCAAATGGCACAACTAAGAAGTTTGAGGAGGACATGGCATATTATCAACCATGCACTTTAACACTTTAGGTTAAAACAGAAAATTTGAATTTGTTTAGTACAAAAGATGATTATTTTTGATATCTAATGAAGAACCATATTTTACAACCAAAATAAAATAATGCCATTTTGGACATTAAAATAAGATAAAATTGAACATATGGACACTAAATTACGAAAAGGCACCCCATCCCCAACAATCCATTCCCGTTATCCATATCCAATCTGCACCCTTCATTCCACTAATCCGACAGCCATTAACTCTTCGTATCCCTCACCATATCCACCACCAAACTAGTACAAAACATTAATGCCCCGTCGACACCAGATCAGAAGCTCTTTGTTCACTCTCACCGTCTTAGGTCCAACAAAATGTCTTCGTCCCTCGCCTTCAAGTCCTTCACTGGACTTCGATCCTCCACGGCGGAGACACCCAAGCTCTACTCCCAAGCACACCCCATTTCCACCCTCATCAACCCCCGTCAACGCCTCCATATAATCGCCAGCAAAACTAGCCCGAAACTCCAAAACAGAAACCTGCGGGTGGCTGTCATCGGCGGAGGTCCGGCGGGTGGGTCCGCCGCAGAAACCCTGGCGAAGGGTGGCGTGGAGACTTACTTAATAGAGCGAAAGCTCGACAACTGCAAGCCATGCGGTGGCGCTATCCCTCTGTGTATGGTGGGCGAGTTTGACCTACCCTTAGACATAATAGACCGACGTGTCACGAAGATGAAGATGATATCGCCATCGAACATAGCAGTAGACATTGGCCAGACGTTGAAGCCTCACGAGTACATTGGGATGGTGAGGCGTGAGGTTCTGGATTCGTACCTGAGAGAGAGAGCTTCGAAGAATGGAGCCACTGTGATCAATGGACTATTCTTGAAAATGGATATTCCTAAGGGCGGTGACAGCGCGCCTTATGTGTTGCATTATACGGAGTATGATGGGACAGTTGGTGGGACCGGAGTGAAGAAGACTGTGGAGGTTGATGCTGTGATTGGCGCTGATGGTGCGAATTCTAGGGTGGCTAAGTCCATTGGTGCTGGAGATTACGATTACGCAATTGCCTTTCAGGTACAGGAACTTATGCGAACATTTTAATTAGACCAACTTCAAATGTGAACTTTTCTAGTTGAGATTTGAGAGTTAAGTAGCTGAGTAAGTACCATTCAAAAACAAAAGTAGGTGACTAAGTATGTCAGTGCTACTAGCATCATTCTCCTTGTGATGGCTGCCTGGGGGTTTTGAATATGTCGGCAAGTGATTTGCCCTGTAACATTGGAGAAATAGTTTGGACTCACTATTTCTCCAATGTTACAGGGCAAATCACTTGCCGACATATTCAAAACCCCAAGAAGTTTGTGAGGAATTCTGACATTTTGTTTCTTTTTATTATTATTTTTAATGGTGTTTTGCATCTACATCCAGGAAAGAATAAAGATCCCTGATGAGAAAATGGTGTACTATGAGAACTTAGCAGAGATGTACGTCGGTGACGATGTATCTCCAGACTTCTACGGGTGGGTCTTCCCAAAGTGTGACCATGTAGCGGTGGGGACTGGAACTGTGACTCACAAAGGTGACATCAAGAAGTTCCAGCTTGCGACCAGAAACAGAGCCAAGGACAAGATACTTGGAGGTAAAATCATAAGAGTGGAAGCACATCCAATACCTGAGCACCCACGGCCCCGCAGACTATTAGGGAGGGTAGCCTTAGTAGGGGATGCAGCAGGCTATGTGACAAAATGCTCAGGGGAGGGCATCTATTTTGCAGCAAAGAGTGGGAGAATGTGCGCAGAGGCCATTGTTGAGGGTTCGGAGAACGGGCAGAGGATGGTGAACGAGAGTGACCTGAGGAAGTACTTGGAGAAATGGGACAAGACCTATTGGCCTACCTACAAGGTGTTGGATGTTTTGCAGAAAGTCTTCTACAGATCAAATCCCGCAAGAGAAGCATTTGTAGAGATGTGCGCAGATGAGTACGTGCAGAAGATGACCTTTGATAGCTATTTGTACAAGACTGTAGTACCTGGGAATCCACTCGATGATTTGAAGTTGGCTGTCAATACCATTGGGAGTTTGGTGAGGGCTAATGCACTTAGGAAGGAGATGGACAAGCTTAGTGTATGAAATTTTTTCTTCGACTATTCATCCATCTTTTATAATGTTTATGTAATTTATTTGCATTTCTATCCTCATGTCTAAAAGACAAAGCAACTGATGTGATGTGTTGATTACTTCGTATCTTAGACCCATCTGGTTTAGGTCAGCTTGTTCACTATCCCCTTCCTCGACCTACTGACCAAACCTGGAGAAAAATCGCAGGTATCGTGTTCCCAATTTCTGGTTGAGATATTTTCCCAAAAAGAGAAAAAGCAGAGATTCTGGAAGCTTTGATGATATTTAATTTTGGTTTTGTGAAAAGACAATGATTTGATGCTTTTAATCTCTGCTAGGACCAATGTATAAGTTCTGTTATTATTTTGGATCTACTCTGTTTTATGAAAATTTATCTATTTAATAATAGAGTTTGCAAAAATTTGAACTAATGGGATGCTTAGGATTAGGAACAGAAGATCTGTTCCCCTTTTCTTTAATGGTAATGGCTTTAGGTTTGGCCTTTCGTTGAATTGGAAAAGTTCTAACCGTTTTAGCTATATTTTTATAGTGCAAGCTCTAAAATCCAAACCTTTGGAAAGACCCCTTTGGTAAACTAATATGATATCCCAGGAAGTCAAAGACCTTAATCACTTTACTTACAATTTTCTGATAAGAGTGAATGCCAAATTGTAATTGGTGACAGTTATATTGAATTCAACGGTGTTTTGATAAATTGAAGCAAAAGGAAAAAATAGCACAAGTAGTAACTACTAAATAATTTGAAAATGCAATGAACCTTGGAGGATTCTCACTTTGTTTTCAAATCCCCACCTAGTTCGTTTTTGCGATTAGAGAAGATATTTGAAGCACGAACTGAAGGCTAACATTAAGAAGGGAATTGTATTTGCTCAAACTACAAGGCTTTTGACCAAATTGCATAGAGTTCTACCTACTTTATTGTTAAAAAAAAAAACCTTAAAGTGTACGAGCCTAATTCATAAAGTCCCAGAAGAAACAAAAAAAGAAAACTGCACTTTTGTAGTAAGGAATTAACAGCCTATGTAACAATACTATAACCAACAAGGAAAAGGATAAAACAAAGGTTCTGCAAGTAGCCGCAACAACTTCAGTTAACTAGCATCTCAAAAGCAGGTAACTGTGTCTATAACATGATGTTGGAAGAAGAGTAAGAGTCACAGAATAGAAGGGATTTAATCTCCTCAGCATCATCATCGTCTTCATAACAATCTTGATCGTTTGTAATGGTAGCATCCAGACTTGAACGACTGCATGCTCCACTTGACGTACATTGTGTATTAATATTCATGCCCAACAATTTTCTCTTCTTGTAATTTGCCTTGAAACAGGCTTGCCTCAGCCTCTTTGTTTTGTTTTCCAGTTGCATATCAGGCATCTCCTCTAGCAATTTCCTCTCTCTCTCTAATATCTCAATCGCTTCTCTCAACTTTACTTCACTTCCCTCCCCCGACTTTCCAAGCTCCTAAATTATGCATGTCCACTTCGTTTGATTATCCAGTATATATAACACGTATGTTACTTGAGAAAGGAAAAGAAAAGCGAAATATATCATAATAGATACTGTTACCTGAACGTTTTTTATTAGGGTTTGGAGGCTCATCAGCTTCCTGTGAGGCCATCTTCTTATTCCCAAGTGTCTGCATCTTTTCTTCAGCAGAGTTAACCCTACGTTCAGCTCTCGGGCAGCTTGTGTTATGGGCATGTAAAAGTACCGAGAAATGGTTTGCCTAGTTAACACTTTTGTTATGCTACTGTTGTTATTGCTTTTTCCTTCTCTGCATCTTTTGGCCTTCTGTTCTCCCCTCAATTCGGTGTCAGTCTTTCCGTTGTTAGAGAGTAAAAGTGGTGGTCTTTTAGACTCAAACAAAGAACCCAGTTCATTCCATACACCAGTGTATCCGTAACCGCCATTGCTTAACACTGCATCCTCTGGAACATGGAAAAATCATTAAGAATTCAACTCTAAAACTAGCTACTTCTAAAACAATACTCAGTTTCAGTAATTTATGAACTCTAAGTTAATACCTCGAGAAACATATGGGCTTTCTACTAGATCCAATGAAGCATATAGAGGATCAGTAGGAAAGCTTTCAAACAGTGGCATAGCGTCCAGTAAGTTTTCCTTTACTGGTAGTAACTCATAGTGCTCCCAATCCAGCAGCGAATAGCCATTTCCACTAACAACAAAAACGAAATAAAAAGAAAATGAAAGCAAGCAAACAAAGAAATGAAACATGAACTTATATAAATCGACTTTACAAGAAAGAGAAAAGGAGATACATGAAGGTTGACACAGACCCTCAAGCCTCAAATTACCTAAAATCACTTGGAGGTTGTAAGATCCGTAACCCTTCTTCTTTTGCAACTGCTAGTTCGTTTTTGCTAAAACCTTGAAATGATTGACTCGCCATCTTAATTCCACACCCAAAACACAATCTCAGAGAGAGATGGAATTTGAACAGATGCTTAAATTGGCATAAACCTGTGGTTTTTTTAATGGATAAATGGGGAACGAAATGAGTAGTAGATGTGCGTATACAGCTATATATACACATCCCACTGAAATGAACATGATTTAAAGAAACAAAAAGGGAGAGTATTTAGTTCTGGAAGATCGTGCGCCGTCTTGTGGATATCTCCATAACTGGCCATGCATGAATGACTAGCATTTATGGGGCTAGTGTGTGCTTGTGAGAGTTACAATACAAAAGATGAACTTAACAATTTCACCCCATTTATTAAGCTAATTTCATGTCATTTATTATGTTCAGCAAGACAGATGAAGATAAGAGTGTAAAGGATGGTGACTATTGTTATATGAGAGCCCTACACATTGAGTTTCAGAAATATCTTTCTTCCTATAACTGGTGCATCATTTTTATCCCTCTCTCTTTTCTGCTATATATAGTCAATGGCCTTTTCCAGAAGAAATTTCTTCCACTTGCATAAAGCATAAAATGGTTGAAAGAAAAGAAAAGATCTCGTGGGTAATCCGCATTTAATGATTTTATCTAACATGAGATGTTGTTCTAATTTTGTAAATACATGACATGATCACCACGTACGTAGAAAAATATTTCTAGTTAAAACAGCATATTTGAATTAGATTGGACAACCTCATGCATGAGAAATGGCCGCTAATATATACGTACAACTTGCTTAAAAGAAACAATACTCAAGGCGTGGATACTGTAAATTAATCCCTGCATTAAAGCCACATGTAAGTCTTGCTCTTGTAAGCTAGCATTTAGATGGAAAGGCTAGCATTTAGGGCTTTGACTGGATTCGAGTACTCATAGAGTAGAAAAGGTGGAAGCATGAGATACTAAGCTTATCTTCATTATCTCAAGGCACTAAAAAACGCAGACATCGATCTTCACCACCCAAGTCATCATGATTATCTATAGCAGCCAACTTTCCATGCCCTTGTTTGTAATTAAATTACTTGGAAAATCATGAACTCTCGATTACCTAAAGTTTCTTTGTTATATTTAATTATTTTGTACCGCCGTGAGATAAACCCAATTAACGTCACTCAGATTTTTCACAGGAATCTGGGAGTGGTTTTACTACACTTTAATGATAAATGAGTGTAACCTACCAATCATTTAGTGGCAGCGGAGGTTTAATCATTTTTTCAGGTTTGTTACTATTATTAGAAATAAATGTGAGGGGTAGGTTACATTTCAAAGTTATGCGCTAATTGATACTCCACCAAATTTATTTCTTTCTAAACGAGTGTTAAATCAGTACAGTAAGTGCTATAAATGAATGCTATTGTTCCTTAAGCAATTTGAGAAAATGAACGGTTTAACGTTGTACCCTTCATTTATATCGCTTGTTAAAACTCAAGAACGGCTCATCTTTAGAGAACCACCTGCAGATTAATCTGTCCAACCATATAAGAGAACAACATTTTATCATCATGCTTCTTTTCAAGGATGAAAATAAAAGACGATCGAGCTGATGCAAAAAAAAGTATGAAACCTTCGGATCCGCATACACTATAGCATTCTTGGGACATGTTCCCTATAAATCATTTCAAACTGGGTTACTATACGGAGCTTGCAAATTATAATGTTTCATGTAATATATCGTTTGTTTTTCATTAAAAAATGCCCATTCTACGAGAACTTCCGACTAGAGAACATTGTTTCTTATTTTTCTTGCCAAACTAGCTTGTTTTGAAAAGTCTTTTTCCTGCGCATTTGGAAAAAAGCAAACTTTTGATTGAAACCGATCTGAACTTTGCTATCTGGTGGTTGCTACCCACCCTTGAATGTCATCTTTAAATTTTTATCTGGTTTAGTTTCATTTCTGAATGGCTTTGTGAAGTCGATATGTCATCCCCTGCAGTTGCCATAGTTTTTTTGTTGTTTAAGTCAATAATTTCTTGTTCACAACGATGCCTTTGGACCCTTTTTTGGAAATGATAGGTGAATTGGCTTGGATGTATTGTAATGTATGATGAGATGAGTTCGTCTATTGCTATTGAGAGTAGTTTTTCTGACCTAGTTAATTAGTTGGGTTAATTATCCAACTAATTAGTTGGCTTGGATTTGCCATATAGGTGAACTGGTGATATTGAGTCGCCTCAAGTGTGTGTACAATAATGTGTCCTTACTGCTGTACTTTCTTTGTGTAACTATGGTTTAATTTCCAACAATTGCTCAGGGAATGGCACTAGCCAACCCTCAGCCTTTTCTTTCTATTTTCTCTGTCCATGTTATTTGGGAACCATATGAAGGTGGTTGTTGTTGGCGGGTAGAGGTTGGGGGTTTTCTCTGGAGATCAGAGGCAAACGTTTTCTTTGGGATAAAATGATTTTTTGAGAAACTTGTTCTTAATTTGCAAGTTGATGAAGTTTGTCATGTCAGGACTTTATTTGTTGATCACATTTTGCAAACGGAATAAGAGTTACATGAGTGAAGATCAAAGAAGTGCACTTAATGCCCTTCTTTTTCAGACTGGTGACCAGTCCAAATAGCTAGCTAGAGGGATTGTTTATTTTCTATTTATTTCTAATTTAGCATTTTAGAACATGACATGGCAAGTGCTATCGTTGACAAGATTCCTATCCAAAAATCTTACTAAAACAAACTATTTTTTTAATTAATCTAAGCGGGATAATTAAAAATATGATTCTTGTTGTGCTTGTCACATGGGAGTTAATTGTTTTGCTAGGACCAGTATCAGTTTATTTTAGTTATGTTCTTGATTAAATGTTTGGGGACTGGCCTTAGTGACTTTATTTTGAATTAAGGAAAAAAATAGTTATGCTATGACTTCTCAAGTACATAATTTTTCTGCTGGTTGGTTATTCACATAATCGTATAAAATAGCTGAGGATATTGCAACAACATCAATTTATGCAGAGACTTCAAGTTTGTTTTCTCATTATAGGTATTGGGATTTGGTTGGGCTGGCATTTTCAGGAGATATTTGGTAGAACCAGGGGAGATGTGGTGGCCTTCTAATCTTGTACAAGTCTCGCTCTTCAGGTAGACATACATTGCAATCCTGTGTGGTTTTTTATTTAAAAGTTTTCTATTCCTCAACAATGAACATTGCTGCAGAGCTCTGCATGAAAAAGAGAAAAGATCAAAGGGTGGACTGAGTCGAACCCAGTTCTTCCTCCTAGTCCTCATCTGCAGTTTTGCGTACTATGTTCTTCCTGGCTATCTCTTTACCTTGTTAACAACTTTCTCATGGGTGTGTTGGCTGTCTCCCAAGTCTGTTTTACTTCACCAACTTGGCTCAGGCTCACAAGGCCTTGGCATTGGCTCTATAGGCTTCGACTGGTCTACAATTTCATCCTACCTGGGTAGTCCACTCGCTAGTCCATGGTTTGCCACTGCCAATGTTGCTGTTGGATTCGTACTTGTCATGTATGTGATGACACCCATCTGTTATTGGCTCAATGTCTACTCAGCCAAGAGCTTCCCAATATATTCCAGCGACCTCTTCTTGGGAAATGGCTCAATATATGATATCGAAAGCATTGTCGATTCCAGGTTTCGTCTAGACAGGAACGCCTATGCGCAGAACGGGCCAGTGCATCTCAGCACTTTCTTTGCTATGACATATGGTCTAGGATTTGCTACTCTTTCAGCTACATTTATGCACGTCCTACTATTTAATGGAAGGTAAGCTCCGAGGACCTTAATTGCCTAAAGATCAATGTTCCTGATAACGAAAGATACAGAAGAAGATAAACAACATATTAAAATGTTAAAAAAGATTATCCTTTTCCGGGTGAGTGGATTCATTTTCTTTGAGAATTCCAGGGATCTTTGGAACCAAAGCAGAAGAGCCTTTGGCGGAAGAAGAAAGGTTGATATACATACAAGGCTTATGCAGAAGTACAAAAGAGTACCTACCTGGTGGTTTCTTGCAATTCTCGTTACAAATATTGCCGTAATTATCTTTGCTTGCGAATATTTTAATCATACACTCCAATTACCTTGGTGGGGCGTTCTATTGGCTTGCGCAATTGCCTTATTTTTTACCCTTCCAATTGGTGTTATTTCTGCCACAACAAATCAGGTATAATAATTTGAAAACTTCAATTTACCTTGTAGCACACACACTGTAAAACTTGAAATCCTGAGATTCATGCTCGAGGTTCACTTTGGGTACCCAGTAACCGGGTTTGAACATCATTACAGAGTACATAATTGGGTACATATACCCAGAGCGCCCTGTTGCCAACATGTGCTTCAAGGTTTACGGATACATCAGTATGGCTCAAGCTCTAACCTTTGTGTCAGACTTCAAACTTGGCCACTACATGAAGATTCCACCTAGATCGATGTTCGTGGCACAGGTAAGTTTATGGTTACGTTTAATTTTGATTGAAATTGGAACTAACCTTATGTAAATTAAACATATAAATGTGATGGTTTTTTCTGCAGGTGGTAGGAACACTTGTGTCAGTGCTGATATACCAACTAACTGCATGGATGATGATGGCAACCATTCCAAATCTTTGTGACACACACAGTCTGAGCGCAGACAGCCCATGGAGGTGTCCAATGGACAGAGTGTTCTTCGACGCCTCTGTCATATGGGGCTTAGTCGGGCCACGTAGAATCTTTGGAGACCTCGGTGAATATGGGAAAGTCAACTGGTTCTTTCTAGGAGGCGCTACAGCTCCATTCTTAGTGTGGATTGCTCACAAGGCATTTCCTAGAGTGAAATGGATTGGTCTCGTGCACATGCCTGTACTGTTGGGTTCTACGGCAATCATGCCCCCAGCTTCTGCAGTGAACTTTACTAGTTGGATCATTGTTGGGTTCATTTCGGGATATGTACTTTTCAAGTATCGAACCGAATGGTGGAAACGATACAACTATGTCCTCTCTGGTGGTCTCGATGCTGGCACAGCCTTCATGACAATATTGATTTTCTTTTCTTTGGGATATTGGAAAATTGGCGTCACTTGGTGGGGTAGTGGGTCAGAGGGATGTGATTTAGCTAGTTGTCCTACAGCCCAAGGCGTCATCATTGATGGCTGTCCGGCTTTCTGATCAAAACATGTTCACTGTTTTATACCCGTTAACAGTGTTTAACAAAAAAATGTGTTAGTTTCTTAATTAAATATACTTATATGCTTTTCAACAGAAAGAATAAATATATTAGGTTAACTTTCACTCTAGATAATTAATTGTGTATGATAATTTAAATGCTTTATAAGTGAACCTCGAATCCATAGTCTATTTTGTTGACTCCTTTTATTAGTTATTTGTTTCACTCTTGTTATTTCTTTAATTTAATTATATTTAACCAACTCTTTAGTTTATTTAGTTTGTTTAAGTATGATTAGTAGGACATATGAGATCAATACTCTAGAATCACTTCATATTTATCTAGCTATCCACGATTGATCTTGTACACTTGCAGGTATAAAGTAGATCACCTACCCTCCAATGATAATATAATAATAACCCAAAAACACCAACTTAATTTCCCACCGCACAGCTTAAAGAATTAAAAAATAACAAATAAATAATACTCAACTTTTGATAATTTTTTTTACTCTTTATCTATTTTTCCTTTTTAAGCTTCAGCTAACCTTGTTTATCTTTACATTAAAAACTCACTCACTTACCCCTTCTTATTATGTAGCGTCCTCTTCTACTAAGTGGCTTAGACTTACTTCCTTCCACTATATAAATATATAAATAGATAGATACATAGATATCTTAGGCTTTCCCAAGTCCCAACCACACCCTCCTTGTAAGCTCATTTCTATCCTCCTAAAGCTTGAATCTATTTCACCACACTGCACACAGCACACATATGGTGTATATGCATGCTTATTTGTATAAACTTATACCTACAGTTAAATTGCTCTAGTGTTGTTTTATTTTCTATGAGTTTAAATGTGATAGATCATGTGGTGCTACTTTTACTTTTTTCAGTAGCTTCTATTATTAGCAAAGTTCTTTCCTCTCTTAATCCCCCTTTCAAATATTCTATTTGTTAAAACATGGTATTCGTATTCTTTCATAGTTACAAGTACAAGAGTCCAAGGTATAAAAAGAGATTACAAAAAAAACAATCCCTACAAATCTGCCATATACAATCCCTACAAATCTGTCGTATCTCACTAATTAGCACAAAATCAAACATTCCATAACTAGGAGATATCCAACACTATTAATGGTTTGTTTTTTGGTTGAATCATGAGATACTTGAGGTGGGTTTTACAAGAAGTTGAGGTTTTACGTTGATAGTGAGGAGTAAAGATGGAATCTTCATCGAATGGAGGAGGGTTTGCTCGTTTAGGATTTGTTCAAAATTCTAGCTAGAAAATGAGCTTGACTCAAACCTAAGACAACATATTGCTAATATTAATCTTATTTATTAAATATATTATATTTGACACTAAAATTTCCTAAATTTATAACCAAGTCCAACACAACTAAATTACCTTTTATTTTCCTTCACCAGTTCGTTGTTTGTGATAAGTTAAGTCATTTAGTAAGTAAAAAATATATAAAAATTAAAATCCTAAATTATGTCTAGTAATACATCGTAATTATTTAAATATTATGAATATAAAATATTTTGTACAAAAAGGTCATAAAATAGTTTTGACTAACTTTTTTGTACATGATTTTTTTGTATAATTCATTTATTTTGTCATATAATATTCTCATTAAATATAGTATAGATTTAGTATCTATTATATTTAAATTAAATCATATTAGTTTCTCATTTTTATTAATTAATTATGATGATATTTAAAAATTATTCTCAAAGTTTCATTACACTTTAGGTGAGGGTTTTTCAAATTTAATCGAGAAAATGGAACCCTTGATTATCGTAATTTATGTTATATTCACAAAGTTCATGTTATCTCCAATAAGTACCAATTAATGACTAAGATATTTTATAAATAGTACCAAAATATATAAATTTCTATATAAAATATATTAAAGATCTCAAGATTATACAATTATTACAATAATTATTTTTGTAGTCACACAAAGAATGCTCCATATGAAATTTTAATGTAAATCAAAGTAGTAAGTTTGCTCTAAAACAAGCATACACATATTTATTTAATTATTTTCATATTTTAGTTTATGAGATTCATCATTTTCTTCCTTTTATTCTATTAATGTTTAATCTTAGTATTGTAATGATTAAGAACGATCATGGATTATTCATAAATGCAACATGAATGGACTTGTCTAGATTAAAGCCAACAAATCAACAACTAGAAAGAAATCTACAATACACTTGATGCTCTTTTATTTGTTCTTTCTTATGCATGAAAAACCTATTGGTATGATCGTAGCGATTTCACATATTAGGTGTAACTACACATTTGTGTCTATAAAATAAACAAAAGCAAATAGGTGTGAAAAAACTGAGGGGGGTTAATTATTTCGCAAACTTTCCACAAATTTTTTTGGCACTTATAAAATATAAAACAAGCAAAATCGAAATAACAAAAACACCAGAAATTTGGCAACGCAGTTCGGCACACCTTGCCTACGTATGCGGGGCCCTTACCTAGCTTAATAACTTTCACGAAAGTACAATAGATTTACCCAAGGCTTTATTGAGCCGACACTACTCAATCCTTGACACTATCCCTCAATCTCACTTCTCGTGAAAGAATTCACTCCCAATAGTATGACCGCCTTGTACTAACCTCAACAAAGGACTTTTCTCAACATTCTTTTGAAACAAGAACAGTAACTAAACCACTCAAGAAAATAATAAACAAGAATAGCTCAAGTATTTAATCAACTAAAAATTAAATAACAAAAATACTTGAGACAAACAAAGATTTCCCTATGAATTTATCTTCTCGAAATAATCCAACTGAAGCTTTTTGCCATAGCTAATTCTTTTTTTATAAAATAAATAACCACAGGACACGTTAATTGCAACAATAAGAAAACCACTGTGCCTTCACAGAAAACGTCTCACCCATGAACACTCAAATGGACCCACGCAAGCTACTTCCACTTTCTATCAAAGGTGAGACACCATATTCGATGAATAAAAACAAAAACAAGTAGATGGCCAGCTGAACCAAAATACCCACTGCAGATTTTTGCTGCTTGAACCAAAAATTGCCCACTGCAGGATTTTTTTGTCAACTTGCGTGAACCTCTCCACACCATCCTCGCCAAGGAGATATTCACATATATTAGAAGATTTTAAAGAATCCACTAAATATAAGAGGTATATTCATTGTCCATCATCAAGGTGCCACATCATCACAGAAACATGCCCATCATCACTATACTACACTTACGCAATAACCAAAGAGCTGCAGATGGAAGTTTTTAGGATTTCATCCTTATCATGTGTATCTCATATATTCCTTTTTAAAATTAAATAAGGAGGCAATAACTACATAGACTACTAATAAAACACAACTCCATCTTTTATATGTCCAATTTAAAAATGCCAAAATCAAACAAAGAATATATAAAATATATTCTAACAATCTCCTCCTTTTTAGCATTTTTGTCACAACTCTAGCACTTCACATAAATACTCATATTTGGACATATAAAGATGAGATTCATAATGCTCCCCCTTCATCAAACATCAAGTTTCAAAGAACACCAATCATCCAAATTTCTCTCCCTAGAGACAAAAAGATGCCAAAAAGCAAGACAAATAATCACATATATATATCTTGAAATCTCCCCCTAAATGTAACATTCACCATAAACAATATGATGTCTCCTCCTTGTGACAAAAAACATAATCATAATAACCACCAATAGATGCAGCAGAAGAATCATAAGTACACCAAGAAGATAAATTAGCACAATTCAAAATACTGAGAGACATACCTGAAAGATAGAGAGATACCCGAGAGAGTTCCATACCGATGAGAGAGCTGAAGAGTCTTCGGTAGAGCAAAAAAGAAGTCACAAAGCAAACTACTAAATGTTAGTAGTGTGCCCTAGGCTAATGGATATTTTTGATTCATGTATTAACAATATGATTTGTTAATAATATATTACGAGGTATTCCTTTCATATATGCATGTATTTCGTTTATGTAATGTGATTTACATTCCATGAATGGTATTAAACTTATG
>JANVCL010000006.1:27133175-27156729 GCA_026546855.1 Erythroxylum incrassatum
AGCTTCACTACAAGTTACAAACCCTAGACCTAGGCATTCATAAATCATAGCTAAATTACAGATTAAGCTACTCTCCTTTGAAGCTCGGTAAACTCCAACCGTCACTGCATCTTCAAGAGAAAAGAAACGCCTATCCACGCGGAGCAACCAGAAACCCAACAACTCGCAACAACTACAAACTACCCATGGTGGACGGTGACGGTGAAAAATGGAAGAACAAACTCATGTAGAAGTTATCCCTAGGGAACCCCGAAGGGAACCTTGGGGAAGGGGTGTCGCAAATGCTCCTGGTGCTTCTCTCCTAGCTCGTCGGTCTCCTCTCTCTCCGAGTGTCGATTCTGTGAAAGATCCCCGTTCTAACCTAATTCGGCAGTATTTAAAGGATGGTTCATGGGCCAGGTTGGTACAGTGAGTGATCTTTCCATTTAAAGTCCGAATACCCATCTGCACGTTGCAATGTACGAATTAATTCTCGTCACGACGTGTGCTCTGGCTTGCTCGCCGCGACATAGGAATTGGCACATGTCGCGACGTGTCTTCTCTTCATGCACTGCGATGAGTTAATTGTTGGACGTCGCGACGTGCGTTCTTCTTCATGTGTCGCGACATGTTAATTACGTTTTGCTGCGGCGAGATGATTAGTTCACGCCGCGACGAGCCTTAAGGACTTCATGCCGTGTTGACTGTTCTGATCCTTTTTGACTCCTTTTTCTCCTACAATATAAAATAACAATTTCCAGTATCAATTGTCCTTAGGAAAATTATAATGCAACTAATGTCAATTTGCACAATTTTACTAACAAATTGCATAAAACATAAGGTCATCGTAAGGGACTAATTAAAACACAAAAATTATGAATTAAGAGTCAAAAAGTACATTAACAACCATGAAAGTGTAGCCAATTTATATGATAAACTTGGGCTCAATCACTAAGCATTGTCTCTAAATGTGACAAATTCTTCATCTTTGTCTCTAAAAGTTGTAAATTAAGATGCATCACCATTTCTATGCCTTGATCATCCCTTATCCATATACCATTTTCTCTTATTTTTCTTAAAGACATACAAAATAAGGTAATCAATGTGTTTTATATATCCAAATGAACTTGGATCCTTGATTATTAGTCTTTGCTTTCTCTTACCCACTTCTTTAAGGGTTTTGCTCATCAAGTTTTGTTCTATGAAACAAAACTTGTCAATATGTTTATATTTATAAAAATGACATAAAATTTTATATGAATAATATGGATTGGTTATATGATAATGAAACTTATAATTTTGATGTATAAATATATTCCTTGTTCTTTTATGTACATTAGAATGATGAGGATCTCTCCTTTGGATATTAAAGGAATGTAACGCTCTTTTTAGGTAATAAAATGCCCTATTATAATTATATGTATGAGACATATTCGTTTAACCATATTAATACTTATAAGGGATGTAAATATGTGTTATAATATTATGCTTAGAATGAGGCCTATTATAAATAGAAGCTTGATGCTTACTTCTAGTTTGATGTTAAGGTATAAGAGTATGAGTGGTATTGCATACTAACATTTGTTTTGTAAAGAAATTATTCCTATTCTCACTTTAAGAATGATGAGTTATATGCCTAGATTAAGAGCCATATGTGAAAGTATAGGGATTACTTTTATAGTAAGGTTTAATGGATATAACATATGGATATAGTCTATGTATATAGTTGGATATGGATGCACCATACTCATTTTTCATTTTAGGCAAGCGTTACTCGCTATGCAAATGCTTTCCCTTGGTAAATGTAGTTTTAGTATCAGACACACTTCATTGGTTGTATCCAATTCCATGCTAATTATTTGACTTTTTAGCATACTTTTAATTTCTCACTTCTCTTTGTGAATTTGGACAATGAGTCCTTGAAATCATTGGTGTCCTTTTTCAATATCTCATTCTCATGTTTTAATGCTTCTAAGTTTTCCTTGTCAATAACACACACACTCTTAGATGTTTTAATGTTATGCCATTCACTCTTCAACCTTTTATTTTCACTAATCCATACATTTAGATGCTTTTAAGTCTCTTTGAGTTTAAAAGATAACTTCTTCCCTTTCGTACTCATAATTTTAAGGCTCTCAACTAGTTTATCATACAACAATATTATATCACCACTATTATTGCAAGATTTAAAGTTGGAGAGTACACTCTCATCATCTTTATTCGTAAAGCAAATGTGAACTATGTCTACTTCCAAATTTCCACTTTTAGAATAACTTGTGTCATCCCAAAAGAAGGCTTTAAGTGCCCTCTTTCTGTTTTTTTTCCTTCTCTTTCTTGTCATTTTCTTATATTTATCGTTATCCTTGATGAGAGGGCATGACCTACATAAAAAAATCTTATTTAATTTACGTTTATAACACTACCTTACCTTCCTTAGAGTCCTTTTCTTCAAGAAATTCTTTCTCCTAAAAAACTTCTTAAATTTTCTTGTGATTAGGGTAAGGTATTCCTTATTGCTTTCACTAGCATATATCTTTTTTTCTCCACTTAATTCCAATTTTGATGCCTTTAAGGTTAAGTTATTCCTTCTCAGAGCCATTGTATCTTTTTGTTAAGTGTCTTTGAGTCTCATTCAATAAGTACGTAGTGATCCAATAAGTTTCTCTAGCTATAGCATATTTAGATCCTTTGCTTCTTAAAATTTTATCATCTTAGCTTCCCGAGACTTTGTAACGGACATAATCAATTTCCTCAGCATTTTAACACTAGTATATATATCTTGCCTAATTATTTAAGAACATTGATAGTATCAATAAATCTTTTGTATATACTTGATATACTTTTAACATGTTTTATTTGAAACAATTTGTATTAACGTGTCAGCATGCTCACTTTACTCTTTTTCTCTTAATTTGTCCTCTCATGTATACCTTCTAAAGCACACCAAAATCCCTAAGTTGTTTCACAGATAGAGACTTTATTGAATTTATTTCTTCCTAATGCATAAAATAAAATGTGAATAACTTGGCTATTCAAAGAAATTAGTCTCTTATCTTGAGGATCTCATTCTTCTTTTAGTTCAGGAACTTTTCTAACTATTACTTAGAATGAATGAATGGACCACTTGAAATAATTTCTCATAAGTCAACAGTTTTGGTTATTAAGAATTTTATTTTAGTTTTTCAATAAAGATAATCATTTCCATCAAAGAAAGAAGTATTATTAATATTTTGGCTCTCTTGGCTAAGTGAAGATGTAGCTGCACCTAGGTATGCCGTAAAGATCTTTTTAAAAAAATTTATTCAAAAAATAGAAACCACTATTATACCATTTGTTGGTCCCTAATGACATCTAAAAGGGGGTGTCTTGGGTACAAGACTTTTTGCAACTTAATAAAGACCCTTAATAGATTTCGAATTGAATGATAAAATGCAATGAAAATTTAATTTAACTTAATTAATCAATCAAGAATAAGTTAAAAAGTATAGGGAAGAGAAGTTGTAAACTAATTTTATAATGGTTTGATAAATAAACATTGCTTACATCCACTCCTTAATCTTTATTAGGATTTCACAAATCTTTTCTTTCATCTAGGTAAAGAGTAACTTCTTATAATAATCTTTATTTGAAAAAGAGAGCCTTTATACAACATATATGAAAATGAGCTTAACCAATGTGATTCCAGTTAGGAACCAATGAATTAGGGTTTGACTTGATAGATGAACCACACATGCTAATGTGGCACACATTGATGATGACATATGGAATAAGTTTAAAAGGACTTGTGGCAACAGTTGAATAGAAATATGTGTCAAGTGACAATTGAGACACATTTCAGGTAATGATTAGGTCATATGTTAGGTAACTATTGAGACATATTTTATGCAATAATTGGGACACATGATAAGCTATAATTGGGATAATATGACACAATTTGATTGGATGAAGTGGCACTATTGAGACACATGATAGGTATGGATCATACTATGTGTTTCTAGGTATTTTAGTGTGTTTTCAAGTATTTCTTAGATGATTATCATATGTATAGGCTTATAATTGTGATATTGTTAAATTTAATTTTTTGTAAGATTTTGTGTGGTTTAGAGTATGAATTTAATCTTAATTTTGTATTTCAAAAGGTGTTTGATGTAATTTTTTAGTATTAAAAATTAGGAAATTAAAGAATGAAGAAATGTAAGGTGCATGAGGCACGATCGTGAAATGCACTGCATGGGGCTACATGGCTCTCTCTAAGGCACAATTATGGTTTTTCAGGTGAGACTTTTTTGTGTTTTTAAGGTTCAAGCTATTTTTGAAATCGAAAAAAGTGAGAAACCCTAGACAGAATCCTAAAACACTATATAAGAAAATGAAAAACACCAGAAAAAGGCAGCAACCATACATAAAAATAAATCAAAGAAGAGTTTTAGGAAATTCCAGCTTTCCATATCAATAAGTCAAACATTTTTTTTATTCTTTTCCTTTTTCTTTCTTCATAGTCTTTGATGTGTAATTGGATTTCTATGATGTATAACATGTCTATAGATTTCTAAATCTAGATTAGAAATTATTATGGAATTATTTTGTGAAACTTAATTATTGTCAATTTCAATATATCTTTAGATGTTTGTGATAATTTTCGTGCATATACTTGATAACAAATCGAGAGAGTGAGTCTAAGTAATTAGTGTTAAGCTATACAATGAGGGTTGGCAACTTAATAGACCCACAATTATCAAATTAATGATTAGTTGAAGAGAGATTTTAGTTGTGACGTTAATTATCTAATAGATTGCTTCATATCTAATTAAATAAGTTAAGAGTAGTTTATGAATTGAGATATTACAAATCTATACATATCGAAATTAATTAGGGTTAATTGATTAGATCTTGAGATAGAATAATCAAAACCTTAGGAAATATAGGATCAAACATAATTGAATCAACAATATTAAGGGAAACAAATAAGGATAGAATAATTCCTAAGTATTCATCTTTGATCAATCTCAATTTCATTGGCAACTCATTTATTTAATTACTTATTTGTTTCATTTTATTATTAGTTTTAACTTTTGTTATTTAACTTAATTAAACCAAATTCTTAGTATCTTAGACATAGTTTGATTCAAATTGTTTAAGTGTCTATAGTACTCATGAAAATGATACCCCTTGATATTATAAGATACGATCTATATACTTGCAGTAATGAGAGTTTTATTATATATAAAACTTGCTCAACAACACATAGAATGATGTTATTCAAAAACATGTCATACTATGAAGCTTCTGGTCCATGGAACACTTGACATATTTTTCCATTGTTATGTGAAGCATATGTGGTGGTTTTCAACAACATACTTAGTGTTGTTTTATTAATCTCTTAATGTAGAGCATGATGGTACATCCAAATCAACGGTCAAATTTGTTTTCAAATTTTGATGGAGGAAACATAGGGAAATGGTTGTGGTTGACACCACAAGATGGTGGTTGACAATAGAAATAGGTGGTGAACAAAGATATAAAATAATCCAATAGTAGCAGTAAACACTAAAAGACTCAAAGAGGCTCTTATATCAAGTTGAAGAAAATAAAAGGAGAATTTGTATTGTGTATTGTGTGACTTCTACATAAGAGAGAATCTTTATTTATATACAAGGTACTATGCTTAAATAAGAAAAGAACATTGTTAAAAGAAAATTAAGGAAGTATTATTAATGAAGAGAATTATAATTGATACTTTAGAATATCTTCAATACCAATATTTATTTGATATTTGAACTCTATGTCAAGATACAAAAATATCCTACCTAATATCCTAGTCATCCACTCCAAATCTCAACTAGTGTAAATTGAAAATGGAAACAATAAATCTAATAATCATTTCTAATTACTATAAATGTAATAATTAAGTTTAATTTGTCTTGGCAAGCCACCTACCCACTTTCTTATCAAGCTTTTTTCCTTATTTTTTCATTCTTTTCTAGCATGATGCTCTCTAAATAGTTAAATTTAACTCTTTAAATATTTCCAAATACTTTAAGTTATATGTTTAATTTATATGAATTTCTTAAAATGTTCAAGAGGCAAATTTATTTAGATTTTAAAATTTCAACACCTCCAAACAATTATATAAAATGAATATATTACATAATATTGACTTTAAGTGACTTATTTGACGCATAATTAAATTTAAAATTATAAATTCTACATGATTTTATAATATCAATTAAAACTACTAAAAGTAGTAATAAAATACTTAAACTTTTAATTTATTACGAAACTAACTCACTGTTAATCTTATAATTAACAGTATTGATGTGACTTGACATGTAAGTAGGATCCTTTGATAGATAAGCATTTATTTGAACAAAAGTTCACATGTTAACAAATTTATTAGAAATCAAAAAAGAAAATTAATAGAATAACCCTAATTTTTAACCTAAACCCCAATTATTATCTTTTTAATTCAACTAAAGCCTTCATCTTTGAAGAGCATAAGAAGTTATATAACTTTAGTTCTTTCTTAACCTTAATAGAGCATGTGGGTACCAAAACTGTTGTTCAAATTAAGAGCCATGCTTAGAAGTTATTCTGTAAGATTTACCATACTCTTATTTTAATTTCTACTCTTAATATCTATGTGCCCTCTATTAAAGTAAGTTCAATATTGAGCCAACTCGAGTCATTGCTACTATTCTTTCTTGAATCCAAACTCTTTATGGTTGATGTCACGCTCACTCTTTTTTTGAGTTCAAATTAGGTTATGCATGATTCCATGGCAACAACGTAAGCTACTTGGAACCTATTGATATTCCCCCTCCTCGACTAAAATGAAAACCTATGCATCCATATCCCTAACAAGCGATGAAACCAATAAGCAAAGAATCTTTAGTTTTGGTTTACATCGAGAACAATTAGGTTTGGGAAGAAAATCTAGAGTTATTATATTATATTTATTTTTTATTTCTAATAAATTTGCATAAGTATAATTTTTTTATTACGTAAATGTGTACTTATCAAAAGGCTCTGCTTACATATTATTTAAACCATACAATTTATTAGTTATTAAATTCATTTAAAGTTTATTTAATATACAGTCAAAAAGTAAAATTTTCATTATAAAAAAGTATAACCTCATTATAAAAAAATCTGTGGGACTTTTGATCTTGTTACACATTATGGAAGGTTTTGTTTATATGATTGACTAGTTCTCCCTTTATATCTACTTCACAGATTTGAAATGTATTTGAAAAGATGAGATGTCATATGTGATGCATGAATTTGTATTAATACGGGTACCCAAATTTTTTACGATGATTTTGGTTTAACACAGATCTCATATGCTAAATGATCTTTGATTTGGTCTCATTAAGTGTGTTAACCTTAAATGTTATACGCGATGTGCCTGTGATCTTCTTTATTATGCACAAAGATATAGGATGAGGAAGAAAAGGCACGCACTGCCTCTCACTTACAGAGTGAGATCCTCTGTCCCTAAATATACGTACCTATTCTGTTTCATTAGATCCAAACTTTTTATTTATGTGGGACTTACATAAATAGAGGACTTAGATTTAATAGAACAAAATAGGTACACAATTTTGGGGACAAAAGATCTGTAATCCTTACTTACAAAAGATGTCATATGCATAGGCCGAGCGTTTAGGCAAGGGCAACACTAGACTGCCAAATTCTGGCACTCTGATCCCTTGCTTTTAGTCAAGATTCCCCCAGAAGGCCATCACGACACAGAAAATGCGAGGCCGGGGCGAAAAGACGAGGTTCTCTGAATTAATGTCTCCAAGTCTTCCAAGTATGAAAGCAACCACAAGTGGGGTTGGGAGAAAATTTCAAACTTTGACGTTTCTATCAAGGGCTAACTAGTCAACCCATCAAGGGCCATATTAAACATAAAGAGTGCCCACACCAACATGGCTACGAAATTTAAAGCCTGAAAAGCAAATATCAGAAATGAAATCGTCAAAGAGGTACAGCTTCCAGAAATTGCATTCTTTATAACCCATTTATTGGTGTGAGGATTTATGACATCATGGGGATAATTGTTCTAACTAATAACGAGTCTTCGGTCTTGTTGGTATTTAGGAGGAAGAAAAGGAAGAGTATAATCTAGATATCTAAAATTTACCAAATCTCATATTGGTTTCCTAAAACTTTGCATGTTTTCCAATAAGACTCCACATTTCAACAGATAAGCTGTTCAATTGGTTTAGACTATTAAAGATTATCTGTATATTGTTAAGAGCACAAGTCTTGATATTGGGTACTTTCCAATCCTTAAAAATTTAAATCACTGCGAGTGTAAGAAATGAGTTCCAGTACATACAGTATACCTACTTGTCATGTAAAATAGAAATACTTACAACAAACATGTCATGTGAAAGTGGCCCTGTTGTTGGGAAAATAGCCTCTAACCTTCAAACCCAATTGCGTGTTTAAACGTTAAAGAATAGTTACTTGTAATGAAACTGGGATATGCTTAATCATTACAAGTAATGGTGGGACTTTGTATAGAATACATAAAACAATATCATAGCCAAATGCAGTATTATAAACATTTGTCTTGCAGCCTAATTTACCCAGCTAATCATGGCATGCCTCACCGCTTACACACAGCTCATTCATTGACTACTTACAATATGTTTTTTGCAATTTATAGTTTAGCATAAAGAAAACGAATATTTAAAGACCTACAAAAATGAAACATGTATATTAGATACATAATATTAAAGAGTGAGTGAGCTAATGGCAATAAAATGTGATTGTTTCTTTTACATCAAGGATAAAAAAGGTGCAATAAAATGGGTAGGATTCAATTGGTTGAAATAAAGATTTATCAATTTTTTAAAAACTATATCGAAAGTTAAACCGGTAAGAAAAGATGTTTAAGGTTTAAAATATCCAACCAATATTAGATTATCATAAAATCGGCTAAAATTAAAAAATTTGAAATATGATTGAAAGAGTTTGTCTTTAATTATTAAAATTTTGAAGTTTAATTAAAAAAGATATTGTTAAATAAAAATTAATTATTTTATTCTATTTTAAAAGGACTTATTAATTTATAAAAATTGAGGATTAATTAACAAATTAATTAATTTTTAATAACAAAAATTATTAAAATAAATCGAACAAAACATTAGGCAATTCAAAATTTTTAACATTAAATAAGCTAAATCATTTGAATTTTTCAGTCACGGAGATTTATCTAAAAAGAGGATAAATTAATTCTTCTACTTTCTTTTTTTGAGTTTAACTTGTGAAATAATAAAATTTAACCTATAAGCTACCCTTTCCAATTCTACATGGATTGCCTATTATCCAATGTTAAGAGAAAGTCATCTAAAACAAGCTTCGTTACCAACCCAGCGTCAACTTCTTTAAATATTATTTTTATTTTTTAATATTAGAGCGTTTATTTTTGTCATTTCGTTTTATTTCATACATACATTAAATAGTTATAAGTCGGGCATAAATAAACTACTAAATTAAGGGAAAAAGGAAAGGGAAAAGAAAAAGTAAAAGCAGAACGATAAAGAGAGAGACCATAGTTTCTCCGCACAAAAGTCCAATCTTTCTTTATCCAAAGTGCTCGAAAGCGCGTTTTCTTTAATCTCATTTTCAGGTAGACTTTTCCGTTTTGCTTCTTCTCTGGTTCTGTAGATATTTTCTTTCTACGCACTTCTTTTCATTTCTTTGTTTTGATCATTGGTCGCTGGTTTTTGGAATTGATTGAGGTAAAGATCTTTTATTTCCTTTGGATGCTTGTTTCTGGATTCAAATTGCTTGTTTGGTTGTTGAGGATAAAGTTTAGAGAAAAATGATCTTACGCCCGAAGGGTTTCGACGGTTTTATTTGACTTTTTGTTTTGTGTGAAAAAGGTGGAATATTTTTTTGTGATATATGGTAGTTGGTTCTCTTTATCAATTTTTATGCAAGTTTCAATCGGTTTTGTAAAAGGGATTTCGAGAATTTACCTCCAGAATGGTGGTTCAAGTGGTTTGACGCATAGAAACTTTCCTAATTTTGGGGTATTCCTCTTAGTACGGTATTATTGATCCATGTTTGCCTCTTAATGCAAAATAGACTTTTTGTTGTAATCGGTAGAGATTAGAATGAATGGATTTTTCCGTTTGCTAAGTTTTTGATTGCTACGAAATATAGTTCAAAATCTTGTAATTTAGTTTTTCTTGACGTTAACATTTCTAACACGTGGAGAGGAATGGGTTCCTAGATCTGTTATTAAATTTGTCAGCCTCGACATGAAAAATATACCCTTTAGTATAGGGATTTGAACCATCCGTGAAGAATTAAGAACATTGTTTTTGTGTGTGGCTTTAGGTGAAGTTTATAGTGTACGGTATGTAATGTTCTCCATTCCATTATCCTGAGTGATATTCTGTTTAACGTGTTGAGCATTTTATAGGTTTTTTAATTGTTTGTAAGCAATGCAAGGAATTGAGGTGGCTGGATCTTCTGGAGAATGCTCATCCTCTCACACTGCTGGCGAACCCAGTTGTGTAATTGATGTTGATGGAGTTGGTGAGCATGGTGAATTTGGAGAAGAGGAGCCACTTATTCAAACAATTGAATGTCGAATTTGCCAGGAAGAGGATAGCGTTAAGAATCTGGAGACCCCCTGTGCTTGTAGTGGTAGTCTGAAGGTACACCATTATTATCAATTTGTTTTATTTTTATAATTTTTTTAGATTGAATATTATAGTACTCCCTGTGTTAGTGTCTTTAAAGCGCTTCTTGTTGCTAGCCTGTTAGTTTAATGGAATATTGTTTGTCAGGGATAGTGAAATGTTATCACATAGCACACTAACACACTGTCATTAAGATATAAACAAGCATGTTTAAGGTTTGCGTCTACTCCACTGATAAGCATTACTTTGATATGAAGTGCTGGGATTACATGTAGATTAGTGGATGTGGATTATTCTCCACCTCTTTAGAATGTGATGGCTCTACTTGTTTCTGTATTTTGTTAATGTATTTTTTCTAAAAAATTTCATGGATGACTCGCCTTTCTATTCCAGTTTGCACACAGGAAATGTGTCCAGCGCTGGTGTAATGAAAAAGGAGATATAACTTGTGAGATATGCCATCAGGTAATAATTGTTTTCTGGTGTCTGTAAATCTTTCCGCCTTTTTTTATTGAGATATCTAACAGTTCTTACATGTAATTTATTTACTATGGGGATATCACACAGTTATTGGAGTAAGAAGCTTTAACTTCATTGCTTAAAACACAAAGTGAATGGGACTCCTTTTTGAATTGGAGATTTTTTTTAGCACTTGCTGCTGTTCAGTTGGTTAATGTGATGCCACGTTTTGCTCCAGTTGGCAAATTTCTGATCAATGAAAAATTTGAAAAGTTACACTTTCTGGAGTGCTATAATCTGAGTCCAAAACTGTGTCAGAGGATAGAGATTTTGGTTGAGTGCCTTGGTCGGCTAGCAAATTTTATGTTTTATTTGTGTGCCTCAACTTCTTCATATACCTTAATTGTAACCAGTGAAAATCTTTTAGGTCCCAATGTTTTTTATTCTTTTAACATTTCTCACCCTCCCTTGTAAGAGAGAGAAAGAAGTAAATATACCACTCGCTTTCATCTCTTCCGAAGAAAAGGGGCACGAAATGCTGAATAGTTCTTTATATTAAGAATGTGTCCCTTGTATGATTTAAGCTCTAGTATGGGGTCTTAGGGATTACTTCCTTAAAGCTCAACATATTTACTTGTTAAAGGTAAAATGCCAAATCTCATAGCCCTTTATGTAGAGGTAAAAAAAAAAAGAAGGGAAATCTGCCTTTCTTCATTTTCCTGTGACGTCTGTTTTCCTCTAGAGTAGTGCCAAAAGATTTAACCTTTGCAATAGCATTATCCTTGTAATATTTATTTTATATTTCTATGAGCTTTGCTGGAATTTAATACCTATTGGCTGTTGCAATTACTTCATTACCTTTTATCTTCGAGTGAAAGACAAATTCACCATTGAAATTGTTAAATATTTCAGGTAAGATTATTTTCTGTTTCTAATCAAATTATCTTGTGAAGTTTCCTTTGGATCAAATAAGTACATGCACTGACTTCCAGAAAATTTTTTTCCTCATCATCAGCCATACCAACCTGGTTATACTGCACCACCACCTCCCCCACAGACAGAAGAGGCCACAATAGACATTGGGTAAGTTTGAGTTTTACCTTCCAAAGATCTTCCTATTTTAAAATCACCAATTACCTCACTTTTAAATATTCCTTATTATTTTTACGTGCACATTATAAGCCATTCAATATCTTTGTGTTAGTCTAGGTGGTTATGCACACTGTGCACCTTTGTTTGTAGCATCCTTCTACTATGTGTTTATTGATGTACTTTTAGTTCAACTCTTTGGAGAATGGAGGTGATAGTTGCATTTGTTGGATTGGTGACTAAGTTGCTCTATGGAATTAATTACTAACAATTTGATATTGTAGTCGGCATTATGTGTCTTTTGACCTTCCATAATTTCTGATTGTCTAATTTCTCATTCCTCCCTGCAGTGAGGGTTGGACTATTGCTGGAACTCCTTTGGACTTGCATGATCCTCGAATTTTGGCAATGGCAGCAGCTGAACGCCATTTTCTGGAGGCAGAGTATGACGAGTATGCTGATTCCAGTGCTAGTGGAGCAGCTTTCTGTCGCTCTGCAGCCCTAATTGTAAGGATGGTGCCTAACTAAATGATTAACGTTATTAACCCATTGATGCTTGTGAACTTCCTTTTTCTTTGGTGAACTGATACTCGTTCAGATTATGATGCAACACCAGTCTCTGTTGTAGTTTCTTTTTTCTTGTTTTTGTCTTTTCTACCTCATTATCTTGTCTTCTCACTAAAAATTTGTTATAAATAAGTTTGCAAAGGAAAAGGGTAGATCTATTTTTTTTCTATATTCTGTGTCTTTCCCCTGCAATTAAACACTTTTATTTGATTGATACCACACATATATGTATTTTGGAATGCATTTGTTTACCAGTTTATAATTTATAGTACTGTTTTCTTTTCTGATTTTGACCTATTGGTTTTCTTGCAGTTGATGGCTCTTCTTCTTCTGAGGCATGCTATGTCCCTTAACAATGGAGATGGAGATGATGATGCTTCGACATTCTTCTCTGTAAGAGAAATGTTGGTGTAATAGAGTTGGATGATTTGAATTGTTAATATAAGGTTTTGCTACATGACAGCTTTTCTTGCTCCGGGCTGCGGGTTTCTTGCTCCCATGTTACATTATGGCATGGGCGATCAGTATATTGCAGCGAAGACGACAAAGACAGGTTGATATTGGACATCAAGTTAAACAATATTTTTTTGTTTGTCATTTATCCGTGTACTGCTGAATTTTCGTGTTCATGTGTTTTGAATTTTTATTGAATTAGGAAGCTGCAGCACTTGCTGCAACTGAGGTTGCATTCATGCTACAGGCAGGCCAACGCCGGGGCTTGCACTTTACAATAGCACCTGGACCAGCAGTGACTCCGCACCAAGTTGCAACTCCCCACCAAGAGCCTCTTCAATGAAGCGGATAAACTTAAAACATTGGCATGTGCTGCTGTCTTTAAATGCGATGCTTTTTCCGCCGGTTATGTTATTTTGGAATCACTTGAATGGCAGACCTTTTCTTTATTTTCCCCCTTGTACTTGCGTTATGTACTATGTACATAAATCTTCCATTCTGCTGCGTGAGAATCATCATCTCGTGGGAATTTAACCAAGAACATAGCTGCAAGTTTCTGAATCTTCATGCATGCATTTCATTATCTACGTTCTTATATTCGTGTAAATGCGGTGATTTTGGTTCATCTGATGTTGATACACTAGTTCATAAATTATGATTCAACTAAACTTTAGGAACTTGTGATTGGGCATTTGGATTTTACCAATCAATAATGACGAAATGGAAGAAAAAGTGGAAGACTCACGAAAATTTTGAATGGAGATGAAGAACTTGGAAATTTTATTAGAGGAGCAAATCATCATACGATAAGCATCAACTCGCAGCTGTTTCCTGGGTCTGCATCACGACAAGCAACGAACTTGTATGATACAATGGTAATTGGCATTTCGATCCAAGCGCGATGGCTTACTATCTGTTTTAATGTATCAATAAGATGAAATACGCCGTTTCATGTCTCCTAAATTCCCCGTGTCAAGTATCCTGCCACGCGAACACGTTAATTCTTCGGTATCCATATATGGAGGTGGAGCAGGAGTCAGAGGTGCAAAAATGACGACGTAGCTCCATCAATCCGAAGTTAAGGATAAAGAATTTGATCTGATTTGATTGGATTCCGACTGAACTCGAAAACGGTGTAGTGTATGAGAGTTTAAAACATAAATGGGTTGAGAAATTGAAGAAAATCACAAGATAATTACACAGTCCCTACACTGAGAAACTGTGCTTTGATTGGAATTCGACATTTAAAATGCTTGATATCACAATTAAGTATATATATATGTGTTTATTAGGTTAAGATAACGACATTCAAGGTACACATATTTGCGAACATAAGAGCAATAGGCTGATAGTTACAGTTGTTTCGGATTTAAGGTGCAAATATGTTGCAGTTGTTCTTTCCAAAAGTTGTATAGTGATTAAACAATTATGATATGATTTGCTTTATGATTACCAATCAAGAATGGCAAAGAGCTGTATCATATCAGCCATTGTCAAGTTCAACTTCTGTTTATACTTCCTTATTAAGAAAGTTATTGGTATGGGTCTCACTTTAAAGGAATTCATAAAAGAAAAGAAGGTTAGGATTTCATATAAATGGACAAATTTGGATAATTACTTGGAAGATAATGTTTGCAAATTAACTAATATATTATTATGGTAGAAATGAAACGAAGCTCAACCTCTACGGAGATAATTGCACTAAATTTACATTACGGCAAAAAGTGCTTTAGGCAACAGACAACAGCGTAGTTATAAGTATAATTATCGTTGTCTTTTTATTAAAGCAACATAATTCATATCGTTAAAAGAAATGGCGCTGCAATAAGTATGAGACAACAAATTTTTTTGATTAGGACAACAAAATAAAAAATGTTGCCTTAAGTTTTGACTTAGGTAACACATTAGTTTCAAACTATAGTAACAATATTAAATAAATATTGCAACACTTTTAAGTCTTTATAAGGCAACAAAGTAAATTATTTTAGGCAACAATTTTCAAAATAAAAGCAACAATTTATTCTTTCATTATCAATATTATTTAACGTAATATCAAACTCTTGTCATTATATAGGCAATATCTGCATATACATTAAAAGAAATATATAAATACTAATGTATGTCTTAATTGAGTACTACTATCAAATGTAAATGACTCAAAATTGCATTTATATATAATATATAGTTTATAAGGACTTGTAAAATTCAATCTTTCAACATATTCAAAATACAAAACCAAAACTCACTACTAAAATATTAATCTATATTATCGTCGTTCATTCCATATGGAATATAAGTACATTAATCTAAATACTAAAACCAATATGTACGGGCACTCCAAAATCCTTCACCAAGTATTAGTCGCTTCCTCCTGAAGATATGCACTAGTCTTGCCATTCAACTCCAAAATCCTTCACCAAGTATTAGTTGCTTCCTCTCGAAGATATGTAAGATTCAAAAGTTTTTAAACTTGCCATTCAACTCGTTGCTCAATGACATGACTATTATTTGCTTCCTCCTGAAGATAGACATCAGTCAAAAACCTGCACATAATGAACGAATGCAGTTACAATCATGTGTACAGGCCTTAATCACATTATTAATGAGGGGGATTCCATTCGTCACAAATAAAGCTTGATGTGCTACACAAGACTTTAAGATCTCATTAGATGACAGTAAAATCGTAAACAGGTGATAGAAGTTCAATGTATCAATAGCTTTGGTTCAAAAAAGTGCTCAATTTGTGCATGTGATATATTGCTCAACTTGGAAGAAGTAAAACATCTAATGATCAAGATGGCTTCATTATGACATATGTATAATTATGCTCAACATTGAATATAATTCACAAAGGGGTCCCGATAAAGTTCCTCCTGCCACCTTAACGGAATTTCAATATTTACTCATGAAGTGCTATAAGTGACAGTCAACACATTTACATAGTGAAGAGATGAAAATACAAACAACAATAATATGGTTAACTTACGTAGCACAATAAGCCAATGTCCAATTTTATCATGTTAATCCCCTCATCCCACCTAGTACCTAGCCAATTTTATCATGAATAAAACCCAACAAAAAGTAAAAGGATACCATAATTGGTTGATATTCCTTTTAAATTCTTTGATGTCCACAACATTGAACTAAAAGTAATATTTCTGTTAAGGTATAATATGGTCAATTGAAAAGAGAAGACATGCATACCATGTCAACGGTAATATTTCCCAATTGAGCTTTTCATAATCTGTCTTCAGTTTTTTGAGCGCTTCTGTAACAAGGTAAAAAGCAAGAAATCAGTTACTTTTCTAGCAATAAAAAAAGACAACTTAAGTACTTCACTGACATTGAAATTAATTTATAAGATGAGACTTTGCTAGGATAGATTACAGTTCTAACTAAAAACCAAATGTTGTTTGTTGAAGGGCCTAAGTTTTATGCATGATTTAAGTAATATTAGAAGGCAAGTAATTTGTACCTATTGCTTTGGGATTAATTCCCTCGACTAAAAATGAAGGTCCTATAACATAAAGAAGAAAAAGTAATAAGAACAAACAATAGATGAAACTTTAGGAATAATCAAACAATACAGAGGAATATGACTTTTAACACTCCTAATAAAGAAAGTGTGAGTGAGATAGAAGTCATCTCATGTAAGAACAATAAAGGTTTGATTCTCGTGAAACATAAAAGAACTAGCATTAATACAACTTTATGCTAACAAATAAAAGTTAAGAATAAATATATGGACAATAAAGGTAACAAAATTAAATATAAGGAGGAAAAAAAGAATTGATTGTTATCAGAAAATTAATTTAGATCATCAAAAATATAAAAGGTGATTACAAGATTAGAAGAGCTATGCATTTGAAGCCATCTCACAGAATTGTTGAGATTAGATCGTTGTACTTGAAAAATTCATTTATGTATATATAAAAAAGATCATTAGATGTTTCCTATAAGCTACTTGTATATAATTATTTTTATATTAATTACACAAATGAGAGGGCACAGTTGGTTCATAATTGATAAGAAAATAACCTTTAGGGGTTCACTTGCTATTAAAAAGAAATTACGGAACTTGTCTGATTGAGAGAAGATAAAAAGACGAAGAGATCTCTAACCTGAAGAACCAATATTGATGGAAGCCCACTTGTCTCAGGCTCTGTGAACAAAACCCCATTCCATTACACTAGAAAAGATGCAAACTCCTTACTGTTTTGAATTCAAACAAAAAGATGCAAAAGCCCAATTTAAATCAACTCCATTGACATTCCTGGACTCCAATTCCTGCAAATGCAATAAGTGAAATGTCTGTTATTGCAGAGACGGTGCTAGAAAGAAAATAAATATTGTTACCATTGCCTTTTTATGTCCAATATGCAGATCAATGTTGCAATGCACTTAGAACCACCCTAACAGATCATGCCTAACAATGAAGAAGATTGTTTATAGGTCACTAACTGGAATGGGATTAATCTTCATGCTTTGTTCCCACATGTCCCTTAAAATGATTTCCAGAATTAAGATTAATCTTCATGCTTAGTTCCTGCATGTCCCCCAAGATGATTTCCAAATCTAACAAGTATGAAGCATAGTTAAAGGCAGCAAGATAACATAGAAGTTTGAATGCAGACTACAATTTCCTTACCTTTGGTTGCTGAAAAGTGCGGGGGGATGATCGGCTTAGGACCTCCAGAATCGCCCGACCTTAATTGGGTAAAACACGAAGAAACAAGCGTCAGGTGGGGATGTCTTTACCCCTTTCACAAATATCTCTTTTATCATTTTCATCAATCAATTTTTATTTTTTCAAAAAAATAATTCATATATAATAAATGGCCAATTTAGGGTTATGTGTATATGTTACGGTACTTTTCTATATTTTGGAGCAAACGCATCATTTGATTTAATTTTACTAAATAAAAATTGTCGAATCTTTTAATTTTCTTAGACATATCCTAAATACTCATTAGTAAATAGAGAAATTATATATGTTAAACATATATTAATAAGTAACTATATAAATAAATATGTAACATTAGAAAATACCCTTTAATAAATAGATGACTGGTACTATAGCAACAATTTCAGACGTTGCATATATAAGAATTTCTTGCAACATTTTTTTTAATTTTGATGCCTTTTCTTATATGTAGCAACAAATTAGTATTGTCGTTGCCCATTAATATTATTAAAGGCAATACTTTAAAAATTGTTGCCTTATATTACTTTATAGCAACACATTTTTAAACTGTTACAAATATGTCATTACCTAAAAGTACTTTTTTTTAGGGGGATTACCTAAAAGCACTTTTAGTTGTAGTGTTATTAGCTAGTCCAATATTTAAAATTACTTTTAAGTTTCCTTTTGATACTGATGGTTAGATAGTGAGTCTTTGTTGCAGAAGGTTTCATTCAAAAACTTCCAAGTTTTTGATGTGTACCAAAATTGTTTATTTAATGACAAGATTTGAAGTAAAATATATATTTTATGTTATGTTAGTATCTTAATTTTATAACTTTAATAACTATCTATTCTATGATATTATATTTCCTAATTTTATAGTATGATGAAGATAAAAGATGTAGATATAAATGAGACTATGCATTGTTCTAGATGTTTATTCGAAGAAATTTCCAATAATGAAGGTATATTTATTTGTTACTAATCATATATTCATTTAATCAATTTTTTTACATAATTGTGTATGGTATTATAATAATTTCTTTTTAATTATAAAGGAAGAGGTGTGAAGTGTTGATAATTTTACTATAGGGAAAATTAGCAGGTAATTGTAAATGATGTTGAATACAAACAATGATTATTTATAAAAAATGATTATTTTCTTACTTCTAACCATAATTAGTTTTTCCATCATGAGTTATTCTTCTAAGTTACCTTTAAAAGTCTTTGATGATATGATTTTTAAGATTTTTAGTGTTTCATGTTTCAATCGTAGATAATGAGAAAAAAAGGTATAGTTGGCTACATTACTAAAAGTGAATTGATATTGAATGACAAGAAAAATATGAGATATACATGGTGACAAATAGTAAGATTGTACTGCCTAATTGCAACAATATGATATACTTGAATTGGATGTTTAGAGGAGAGAGGTAAGACGGAAATTGAAGAATAAAGTGTTCCAAGAGGCGAAATAAGATTGTACTTAATTTTAATTTTTGTACATATTATGTTAGTGGTATTTCTAATTATATTTAGTTAATTTTATTGAAATTTTTTCTTGTCATAGCTTATGGACTGGACAATGTAATGTTTTTATTTAAGCATAACCATATAAGTAAAGTTTCATCTTTTGGTTGCTTATATAGGTTGATTCAGTTTGTTCTGATAGACGTTCAAGCTTTCAGACTTGCCTAATTTCTAAGAGGTTTCAAGCTTGATCAAACTTAAAGTTGAACTCAAGTTAATAAATAAAATTTTAGGCTTAGGTTATGGCTCAACTCATCCTAATGTGATATGAATACGAATTGCCAAACTTCAAATGATCCATTACTAATGCCTAACAGATTAATTATACGAGTTAGGAGTAAGAATGTTAATGAGGCCTTAAATAAGTTAACAGGGACATATATGCTGATCAAGCTTCAAAGTGCACTTCAAGAACTATTTTGTGAGGTTTGTTAGACCTAAACAAAGACAAACCATTGGTTACTTTGATTGAAGTTAAGGCTGGAGAATACTTAGAAATTGAGGGTTTGTATTATCTCAACACTTTGTCAAATATGACCATATTATAGCCTGTGTAATTCTTAGGAATTAAGTAGTAAATAATATGACCTGGCAGACAACTATATATCAACTTATATAACCCTTTAGAAAATAAATTATTAAGTTACGGGTTAAAATAGAGGTGTATCTTACACTGTGTTTATTAACGTTGAAGTTTCTATAATGAACATGGCCTTGACCACAATCATGTCATAGGTCATGTCTGCCATTGAAACCGTAATTGATGTCTTATTTTTAAGGAATGTTTCTATTTAATTTTATTTAGACATATTTGACTATTGAGAGTCGTGAGTGCTTCTTTTTCTTATTCTTCATAAAATTTGAACTAATCAAATAATTCTTACTTTGTGTCGTTTCAAATTACTTAATGAACCAAGATTTTTGATTCATTATAATTAACGAGTTAGTTCTTACATATCTGATTTTGCTTTCTTATTGAGTTCATTAAAAAATACAATTAAAAATAAAAGCGAAACTAAATGACCCCTTCAGCTAATCATGAATCGTGGAGTAAATATTTGTTTTTCTTTTAGACACAAGGTTCTTTAAAAAAGGGTTACCAAGAAAAAGCTTAAGATTCATGTAAGGCTCAAACAAGTCACTAATGGATTTTTGTATAAAATGTAGGCAATTTAGGTCAAATTCAATTTTAAGTCCCTTTATCATCATAGTACTTGTACGCATCTTACATGTAATCTCGCAAAAAAAAAATCAAGTTGTAGAAATTTAAAATCTAATAAGGAATCCATATAAAAATAAAAATATTACATGAAGGTTCAATTCCTCACCTAATCACTTAAGTGAAATTAAAGCATAATTACTTAATGAATTCAATTTCCTAATATTCACAAAGTCAAGTTTGGATTGCAATCCATTTGATCATATTATATAGTTAACCTTTAGCAACCAATCTCAAAATAAAATTGTATATACACTTACACTATCAACCTAAAGTAACTAATGTAATCCTAAGCACAATATAAAAATAATAAGAAATTTAAAAATCTAAACTTAAAATTCATTAAATGATAAAAAATGTTATTTAACTCATAAAACCTAAGGGGGGGGGGGAATCTTTAATTCTCCTTAATACTTAAACATGAAATTGATATTAATATAAAAAAAGATAATAAAAGAAAGCATGTGAGAAAATTAAATAAAGAAAACTCCCCCACTTTATCTATGCCTAGATAGTAATGTCAAATCTACAAAAGTCTATTACAAAACTATCTATAATAAAAATTAAACTAAACATTAGTAATAATAAAAAACTAAGAAAATAAAAGAAACTAGGATTAAAACATTGGGTTACTTCCCAATGCTTCTTGAGAAGTCCTTTAGCTGAATTTCCATTTAATCCTTTCATCTTGGATCTATAATTAAAGGCTTGCTTCCTCTCTTTTTTGAAATCTATGTCTCCTTAGCTTCCTTACATTTTCTTAGGATTGGGTTGCTCCATTTCCCTTCTTCTATCTTCAAGACATGGGAGCTCTCTTCACTTAATTTAATTATCGATGACTTATTAAATTTCTTCTTATTACAAATGAGATCTTTTGAGCTTGAACTAAAGATGTGACTGACATCTCAATGTTTCATAAAAAGTTTAAATAAGTCTATACCAATATCTTTGGTACTACTTTTCACTATAATGTTTCCAAAACAACTTATTACACCTGAATGTTACTAAAATAATACTCATTACAAAGTTGATAAAAGAGATAATGTCAGAGGCTTATTTAAACCTTTTGTGAAACGTTAAGGTAGAAATCACACCTTTAGCCAATCTTTAGAAGAACCATTTTAAAGATCACATCATCGTCTGGTAGGTCTAAATTGCCTAATTGTGACATGAAATAATCTAAACTTATGACTCAAATATTAAAAGTTGCCAAAATGTTAACTTAGTTAAGGTTCAGGGTGCTACCAGTACCAGTTTAAAAACGATAAGTCGTGATATGATACCATAAATAATGGTAGAGACTAACTTAGACCTTTTAGGAAATGTTAGGGGGCAATTCATAACTTTGTCTTAAGCATTTTATATTCTTACGGAAGAAGAGATTTTTCTTCCTTTACATCTATTTCAAGCCTACTTAGGTATGGAATCAGTGTAAGGTGTTCGTTATTTCAAACCATAACCGACACCTATTTTGGAAGAGACCAATGACTGTTTATTTCTGTCTAAATCTTCTTCACAATCAAGATTATGACTAACATTACATAAAGATGATAAATGTAATGGTCTAATTTTCTTCATCACTTCCTCACTTACTTCTTTATGCTTGTTTGAAGGTTGCATGTCCTCCTGTTCAACGTTTATTTTAGAAGAGACTAATGATGATTTATTTATGTCTAGAATTTTTGCATAAACAAGATCATGACTGACATTAGATAAAGATGATACATGCACTGATTTAATTTTATTCATCGCTTGCTCCCTTTGCATGTCCTTCTCTTTAACGTCTTTAACATCACGTGTTTTGTCACTCCTAAAGGATATGGCTAACACTTATTATCTTTTATTTACCTTTACATGACTATAAAGCTTATCTTAACCTTTTTCACCAGCCATCTCGACTATTTGTTTAATTTGAATCTATAAATTATTAATCATTACGTAATTAGATTAATTCCATTTGTTCATGTAGGTCCATGTCCAATCTATATAATCTTTCTAGTATTTCATTAAGGGAAGATATAAACTATAGGATCATCTCTTCTATCTCGTTATGCTACAAAAGTGGTTGCTTACACTGAAGTCATTGCTAAAACTCATGTGGTTCTCCCATATATCTACCTAGTCCTACTTTTATCTCCTTCCAAAAGATATTTTAATGGTTACTCCCATCTTAGATGAAACATATCAAGGAAGGGATCATTCATGCCATTTCCCCTATGAGTAGCCATATACTCGACATCTTTATAATAATAAAAGGGCTCGTTATATGTTCATACATGCATAGAAAGGATACTCATAGATGCCAAAATTATATCACACTCCCTAAAACCCTTTTCATTGTTCATTACCACCTTAATTTGGTTCAAAAAATTAGCAAGTTACATGCCAGATCTAAACCTACATCATTGCAATGCTAGTCTTAAAGATGCAACATAAAAGAGAGCTAAATCATACATAAATAGAGGAAAATAAAAATAAAAGATACTAAAATAAAATTAAATTTAGAATTAATAAAATATGAATTAAATAGTTCCTTGAAAATGGTACGAAAGAAACTTTATTAACTAAATCTGCAAGCGTATAGAGTTAATTGTAACAAGTTATTAAAACTGGGGTATTCCATATTATCAATCCCATATGGCTTATATCACTATCTCTAATTCTATCTAAAAGAAACTAAACTAAATAAGATTTAGTAAAATAATTAAGCTGTTAAATCAACAAAAATAAAATAAATACCAAAGAGAAATAAACAAAATTGCTACGTTTCGGGATTTACTTAAATTGAATTTCAATTTTCATACAAAATTGATTATCATAGATGAAATAGCAATTAACATAATACATCTATGTCCTTTCTGGAGACACAAGTATGGTCAATTAGGTAACTACTACCTCTTGATGTGC